>CM070873.1:89268172-89868172 GCA_036365515.1 Torymus aiolomorphi
TGTGTTATTAGGCCAGTAAACGAAGGTCTGAAATCGACTTTCTCTGGTGAATGGCTGCATTTTGGATGTTTGGTAAAAGACATCGTCTAAAAACGATGGTCAAAAATGCAGTTTCCAAAAACGCCGGCGTCACCCCTAATTTTATTATTAAAAACCACCCCCGAAAACGGTTTTTCGCTTATAACTCGCGAACGATAAGAGATATCGAAAAAAGTCCCAAACAAAAGTTGTAGAGCGTGAACATAAGGATCACCTACCACTTTTTTGTATTTGATAAAATTAAGCCTGAGAAAAGCACGCAGAAGTAACAAACAGCAAGCGGCCGGAGGGGAAGGGAGATGGGGCCTGTGGCCGCGCGGCTGCGGCAGCGGCGGCGCGCCTCGGCGGCAATGTTGACATACGAGCGTGCGCGTGGACTGCGTATCTCTGCGCCGCTCGAGTCGTTTTTCACTTTTTAGCGATTCTAGCTGGCCCAGGCGCCAGAAAATTTTTCGCTTATGTCTCCCCCTGTATACCAGCTGACGCAATTGCACAAAGTAATCATCGCTTTTTATAGATTTTTATTCGTAGAATTTAAATTGCGAGGTTACAATTTAACAAAATGGCAAGAACTTTGATTTAAATGCATTTGTTTGAACAAAAACGCTATTCAAACAAATAAAAACAATCTTTTGCGTTCAGAATAATTTTTTCTTGAAAATTCCGGCAATTTTAGGATTAAAATTTTTCATTCAACATCTACGAGAAACCAATATTCAAAGAGTTATAAATTTTCAAAATATTAATTCTTAGCATTCAAGAGATTTTTAATAATAGTCACAAAATTAAACATCAAGTAAAAATTGTTACAGTTACTAATCGTTTACCATCTAAAAAGAGATGTGCATAGTTAATATTACTTTGAATTATAAGTAATTCACATTAATATAGGTACGAGTAAATCTCAGAAACTCTTAACTTTTTTGCGAACTCCAAAGTTTAAGCAAACAAATGAATCAACGCTCAAAATTTTTGCCTTGAAATAAAAAAAAAATAAAAAATCTATTATAAATAATGGTAACGAATCAGCTGCGTTCATAAATGAAAAAATTGTTGTTAATATGCTTTTCCTATCAATATATTTATCTATGTAGGAACAGGAACACACTTACGATCGTTGCACAATTTGTTTAGCTTTTTTGTGTGTCAAAATCTTGAACTTGAATTCTCGTAGGTCGATGTGCTATAAAAATTAGCCGAAATACAAGATTATTAATTTTCTAAATTTTTAAAGGAATTTTAGGGATAAAAAATTATTGAGATTTGATAATACGTATTGATTGAATTATCAAGGGGAATAGCCTTATCTATATCTATATGTTTTGCAAAGATATTCCCTAAATATTAGTATTTATTAAAAGACAAAATATTTTATAAACATGAGTGCGCAGCGAAGCTCCACAAGTTTTCTATTAAAAAAATTAGTAGTGTCAATTCGTACCTGAACCATAATTTTTTATCTGTCAACTGATTTATAGACAAGAAAAACAAGTTATACTAATTTTCTTATTGTCTTTATTTGATATAATGAACATTTTTTCTACAAGATGCAATAGTTTCTTACAAACATGTATTATTATTATTTAAATAAAATAATTTTCTATTTAAAGCCAAATTATACTTTGACAAGAGAAATTACCTTTTTAATCTAAATCTCTGTCTGTAGATTCAAAAACACTATTACAACCACTCTAACCTCAAAATCATAACTTTAATATTATTATTCGGCTCTCGTGGTATAAAATGCTGTAGGACACTGGTGCGTAAGGTGATTTTTACCGCATTCGACTTTTCGCACTCGCTTCGCTCGTGCGAAAAATGTCTCCTGCGGTAAATAATCCAAGATCCGGTAGATTATCCAAGATGGAGGATAGTGGGCTGCCACCGGAGGCAGTCCCTCCCGATATATACTATCGATGTCACAATACGCAAGCGGTTAAAACGGTAGTATGTATATGGTGTTGCAATGTTTTTCATAAAAGTGACTTTAATAGAAAAAAAAATGTAAGATACATAAACAGTGTGTTAGTTGTTTGTGATGAACATGATTTGAGCATAACCTCAAATCAAGATCCCACACGTGTTGTGTTACTAAAACTACAAGAAGATCTGCAAACCAAAACTAAAGCGATTGAGAATCTTAGTAAAAACTATAGGAAAATAGAATCAGAGTACAGTAAACTTAAAATCAACTATGAAGGCCTCCTTCAAGAAAACAGAATGCAAGTTGATGAGCTGGATGAGACTACATGCGAAGACAAGGACAGTGATAAAGTAAGTGCACTAATAACAGAAAACCAGCTGCTTAGGGAACTAAATACTGAATTGAAACATAAAAATCTGCTTTTAAACGAAATTCTAACGAAAGAAAAAGAACGACCGAGTAAATACAAGGAAACATATGCAGATATAATGTCAAAAAAGATACACATACCACAATCCAAAAAAGTGCCGAAAATTGTAGTGACAAGAAAAGACAAAGAAGAGAAATCTGTGATAAAGGAAAAAGTATTCCACTATCTACTTAAAGAAAAATCAATCCAAACGAAAAAATTGATATGAAAGTAAAGATGTAATTTCAATAACATGCATGAACGAGGAAAGTGCCAAGACAGCAAAAAGATTACTAGACGCCAAGCTCAACCACCTCTACAAGGTCGAAGAAGAACAGCTTAGTAAGCCTGTCATAAGAATAACTGGCATCGAAAATGAATTCAAGTCTGATATAAAAGCAATCGAAAATGACATAAACCAAAGAAATTTTTCAAATTTAGATACAAAGGGTAACGTATTACACGTAGCTGGCAATGACAAAAACAGTAAAGTAACGGTCATCATGCAAATAACGGGTGAAATGCACAAACATATTAAAGAAAATAAAGACAGATTATTCGTTGGTTATCAGAATTGCAAAGTTTACGATATAATAAATGTGAAACCATGTTATAAGTGTGGTAGATTGGGTCATAATGGCCAAAGGTGTAAGAACAGCCCAACCTGTTTAAAATGTGCGGGAACGCATCTAACAGAAAAGTGCACATCAGAGAAACAGTGCTGCGTCAACTGTAGCTTCTCAAATAAGACATTTGGAAACGACTATAATACTGATCATGTTACCACTGACAGACAAGAATCCAAAATTTTGAATGCTAAGGTAAACAAGGCTATGAACACTACTGAATATATAATAAAACCTGACTTACCGAGATACCTCGGTAAGGTAGATAACTTCAAGAAACGGACGCAAGAGTTAAGGGGGTGTCAAACTCAATTTTTACCGACCGAGCAAAAAATATATTGTTTTTAATAGAAAAAAAAAATATAACGATATATGAAAAATAATGAGTGCATTGCCCTCCGTAATTACATTATTAATCATTCTGCAAAATGCCAAGTCAATATTCAAAAGCGTCTAAGAATGGCATTTGAACGAAAATTTCGTTCAAATGCCATTCTCAGATGCCTTAAAATATCGACGTGAAACTTTGCAGAATGATTCATAATGTCATTACGGAGGGCAATGCACTCATGATTATGCATAATATTAAAAAAAAAAAATAGATTATTGTACCATATGGGTAATATGTAGCATCGCGAGATTCGCGAGTCGGCGACGTCAGCGACGGCAGCGGCCAGCGGCGCGGCCTTGCCCGTGTGTGTGTACGCGCATGCGCTGCTGGCTGCAGCACAGCTGAGCTGTCCATCGCCGATGCCTGGGCCTAGGCCCTCCGGGAGGTGGTCCCGTGTTGCCGCCACCACCTCCGCTGCCACCTTCGCCACCTGTGCCCTCCTCTATCCATTGATGCTTATCGACGTGTCATCGGTGTGCCTGCCGCCTGGACCGCTCGCAGACGGCGCAGCCTGGAGCGCCGCATCAGCCGCCCACCTCGCAGACTGTAGCGTCCGTACCGCACCGTGTGCGTGCACACCCAACGACCCGTGCCGCTTGGACTTGGCCCTGCCGTAAGACAGAAAAGTAAGTCATTCAAGAATTTATTTATTTTACGGCGTTGTTATTTGTACGACAGATCTGTCGTACAAATAACCTATAACCCACTTAGAAACGTGTAAAAATCACTATTTTGAGAGTCTGACATGGAAGGGACTATTATTTCTTTAGTCGAGCGTCAATCCTTGCCTATTTTTTTCTTTAATCAAGCGTCAATTCTTCGGCTAAAGAAAATTGAAGGTTAGGTTTTACGTATATATAGGTATACCTATCTAGCGATCTGGCGTATAAATAACAACGGCCAACTGTAGATTTGATGCGCTTTTTCGACTTTTCATTCCAAAGATTACAGATCTAAATAATCAGCAAGTGTGGAGATACTGCATTTCCTGTGTATTTTTCAAAATATTTTCAAGAAAAGTCATTTCCTCCAAACTGGTTGATTGAGTAGATCTGAAACCTAATATACAATGCCTCAGCATGTACTGGATTGTGTGTAAACATTCTCATAAACTTTAAGCGAGGATGAGGAGGTCTACATTGGAAATGCACACGGGCTTTTTCGACTTTTCATTTCAAAGATCCCTTTCCATTCTCTACAAATATTTCAAACTTTACACACACTATGTAATACATGCTGAGGGACTGTTTATCAAGTTTCAGATCTAAATAATTAGCAAGTATGGAGATATTGCAATTTGTATGCTCTTTTTAAGAAATGTTGAAGTAAAAAAGTTATTTCCCGTACACTGGCTGATTGAAAAGATCTAAATTTAATATACAATGCCTCAGCATGCATTGCATTGTGTGAGAACATTCTGGTAAATTATGAGAAAGGGTGAGGAGGTTTTTGTCGCAAATGCACATGCGGCTTTTTGACATTTCGTTCCAAAGATCCCTTTCCATTCCCTACAAGTATCTTAAACTTTCCATACATAATGGAATACATGTTGAGGGACAGTTTATCAAGTTTCAGATCTACATAATTAGTAAGTCTGGAGATATTGCAATTTTTGTGCTTTTTCAGGAAATTTTTAAGAAAGAAAAGTAATTTCCTCCAAACTGGCTGATGGAGTATATCTGAAACTCAATATGCAATGCCTCAGCATGCATTGCATTGTGTGAGAACATTCTGGTAAACTATGAGAAAGTGTGAGGAGGTTTTTGTCGCAAATGCACATGCGGCTTTTCGACAATTCGTTCCAAAGATCCCGTTCCATTCCCTACAAGTATCTTAAACTTTCCATACATAATGGCATACATGCTGAGGAACAGTTTATCAAGTTTCAGATCTACATAATTAGCAAGTCTGGAGATATTGCAATTTTTGTGCTTTTTCAGGAAATTTTTAAGAAAGAAAAGTAATTTCCTCCAACTGGCTGATTGCGTAGATCTGAAACCTAATATACAATCCTCAGCATGTACTGGATTGTGTGTAAACATTCTCATAAACTTTAAGCGAGGGTGAGGAGGTCTACATTGGAAATGCACACGCGCTTTTTCGACTTTTCATTTCAAAGATCCCTTTCCATTCTCTACAAATATTTCAAACTTTACACACACTATGTAATACATGCTGAGGGATATTGTTTATCAAGTTTCAAATCTAAATAATTAGCAAGTGTGGAGATATTGCAATTTGTATGCTCTTTTTAAGAAATGTTCAAGAAAAAAAGTTATTTCGCCTACACTGGCTGATTGATAAGATCTAAAATTTAATATACAATACCTCAACATGTATTGGATTGTGTGTTAACATTCTGGTAAACTTTAAGCGAGGGTGATGAGGTCTTAGTTGGAAATGCACATGCACTTTTTCGACTTTTCATTCCAAAGATCCCTTTCCATTCTCTACAGATATCTTAACTTTCCATCTATCTACTCCCTCTGTTTCTGGCAGGTCGATACTGATATCCTCATTCCTATACTGCTTAACACTTTATTAATATATTCTGTTATACCCTAGGCGAAGAGCTCCTGCAGAAGACAACACGTCTTCATATAATTCTACTCTCCTCCAGGGCAGCCAACACAACTACCACGTCCTGAAGACATCAGCTAGACAAACATATCGTAGAAGTGAGAGCGAAGGTGTATATAAATATAGTTTGATCTCCTGTGCCAGACTCGAGTAAGTATTTCACTTCGGATTTGGACTTTATCTTGTAGTACAGCCGAACCTAGTCTCCAACTTTCCAACGGTCTACTCCTCTGTTCCTGGCAGTTCGATACTGCTATCCTCATCCCTACTCCTTAACACATTATTAATATATTTTGTATTGCCCTAGGTGAAGAGCTCCTGTAGAAGACAACAAGTCTTCATATAATTCTACTCTTCTCGAGGACAGCCAACGCAACTACCACTTCCCGAGGACATCTCCTAGGCGAACACAACGGAGAAGGGAGGGCGAAGGTGTAGTTGAACGTAGTTCGCGCTTCCGTGACAGACTCGAGTAAGTACTTCATTTCGGATTTGGACTTTATCCTGTAGTATAGCCGAACCTAGCCCTCCAACTTTCCATCTGTCTACTCCTCTGTTCCTGGCAGTTTGATACTGCTCTCCTCATCCCCACTGCCTAAAACATTATTAATATATTTTGTTTTGCTCTAGGCGAAGAGCTCCTGCAGAAGACAACAGGTCTTCATATCATTCTACTCTCCTCGAGGGCAGCCAACGCAACTACCACTTCCCGAGGACATCACCTAGGCGGACACGACGGAGAAGGGACGACGAAGGTATACTTGAATGTCTGCGCTCCCGCGACAGACTCGAGATGTAGTCTAGGCGCCAGGGGGGTTTCCGTGGCCGATGGATGTCCACACTTCCACCAAAGCTTTTCTTACGTATTTTTGTCTGCTGATTCTGAATTTCGAAGGTGGAACGTCGCCAGACTGTTAGTTTTTTGTTATTAACAATTTCATTGTTTAAATTGCTGCCAAATCAATATGATTAATTATAACTGAATCCTAACTGCCTAAAACTGTAGTAAATTGATCTAGAATATGCTCGTTTTTTCAGAATTGAAAAATTTTGATTAGAACCCGAATTATTGCAAATTTAGTGCAATAAGTCGCGAATTCGAGCGCAAACGTGCATAATTCTAGATCAATTTACTACAGTTTTAGACAGTTAGGATTCAGTTATAATTAATCATATTGATTTGGCCGCAGTTTAAACAATTAAATTGTTAATAACAAAAAACTAACATTCTGGCGACTGTCCACCTTCGAAATTCAGAATCAGCAGACAAAAATACGTAAGAAAAGCTTTGGTGGAAGTGTGGACATCCATCGGCCACGGAAATCCCCCTGGTGCCTAGACTAATGTCAGTATTTAGGGCACACCTGATTTTTAGGTACGAATTATATCTCCCCAAAAAGTAACAGTTTTCTGCGGGTGCACACGGAAAGAAAACTCTTACTGCTACAGTTAAAACGGCTTACTCGTGGAGTATAGGAGTTCCTTTACTATATAAGTAAGGTGGTTTTAGCAATCTTAGTAAGGGACCCATACTTTTACGGTATGTTGCTTTTCATACTACAATATACCGACGTAACAGCGTCACACGATTTTAGTATACATTGCTTCCACCTTCAATTGTAAGGGAGAAATACTATAGCGGTAACGGTTGCTACCTGCTAATACGGAAATGACAACTATTATAAGGAAGTGTTACTTATCGATAATTGAAAGCATCGAATGCGTCGTCTAGGTCTTTGAGGTGGTCAATGATGAAGTCGAGGTCGTGCGCTCCGTAGTTTTTTGTCTCTAGATGTTGGAACGTATCAAATGCGTGGTTTAGGTCTTTGGGGTAGCCGATGATGGAGTCTAGGTTTTTTGCATTAAAATATCAGGGCGCATCTAATACGCAGTGCAGGTGTTCAGGGTAGCCGATGACGAGGTCTTGATGGTGCGCGTTGTAGTCTTTTGCGTTTGGATATCAGGGCGCATCTAATACGTGGTCCAGGTCTTCGGGGAAGCCGATGACGATATTTAGGTGGTGCGCTCCGTAGTTTTTGGCTAATAGGTGTTGGACATGTCAAAACTTAAAGTATTATTAATCACGTAATTTTATACTATAAGTAAAAATTGTGATTATAAATAAATACTTATTCGAACGTAATTACGTTCAAATTGACATGTGTTTGTAATAAAAAAAAACAGTAAATTATTCATAATAAATAATGCGTATATGCGAAATGCGCACAATTATTTATCATACAAAAATGCGTATAGGCGAAATACGCACAATTATTTATAATAAAAAATTCGCACAAGCGAAATACGCACAATTATTTACAATATCAAAAATATGTATAAGCGAAATACGCACAGTTGTTTATAATGCAAAAATGCGTATAGACGAAATACGCACAATTATTAGTTATAAAGAAAGGTGTATGGGCGAACATATTTAATTATAACAGAAAAGAATTACAATTACATGAGTTTATTTAGTTATCTATTTATAAGAAACTAGATGTCTTGACATAAAATTAATTCTTTTCCGTTTTTTTTCGACAAAACTCATAAAATTTGAAAAGAAGCTAAAGAAACTTATGAGCCTAGCTCAATGAAATTATAGTAGCTCTACTTTTGCCAATCATTCAGTAGCATGACAAGTATAATGCAAAGTAATTATTAATGACAATACTTCTAATAATACCAATTTTGTTAAAATGTTCAATTTGCAGTTATGCGTTTATATGATGGAAGGTGTATATTTTAAAATGCGGATCAACTTAAATACCATACTCAGGTTCATTTGAAGTTCAACCCTTGGTCTCAAATTTTGTTACACCGTCCTGTTGTTTCAGGTATATGGGATATTTCACGTGAAGTCAGCAGCTCAAAATTTTAAAATCCCTCAAAACTCGTTTTCTTTCAGTTTTTATGAACAAAAAATGTTCCTCAAATTTTAGGTCGATATTTGCAAAACTAAAAAAGCTATGCAATATTGAAAATTCAATTTTTTTGCAATTTTTGGTTAAAATCCAAGTTTATTCATTTTTTAACTGAAAATCTTGAAACTTTTTGTATAGTACATTGATTGGCAAAAGGTTTGAATTTTTTCTGTAGAATGTGCCAGTATTTATTTTATGACCCTTTTTGGAAGTCTCTGATTGGCTGCTTCTTAGTATACCTTCATCAAAGGATATTGAGGCTGTGGCCAAATATTCTTTATTTGACAAATTTTTTTTGTATTCTTCTTCGAAAACCCTTCAAAATGCTTTTTTATCAATACTGGCCGAGCATAGGGAAAAAAGTTACAATTTTTTGAAATATCAAGAAAAATCCATAATTTCAATTTTTGATAACATGATTAATGAAACTGAATATTATTCATACATCTTATGGCATGGACCGTACCACTGAATTTTGTTAGAGCATCAAATAGAACATTATAAATATCTATTTTCAATAATATTAGGCTTACACAATAAGCAATATCTAATTATGAATTAATAATAAATTAAGCTATAGAAGTTAATTACTATAAAGCTGTCAAAATGAAATCAGGCAACAGACTGATAATTTCATTTATAATTAGGTATCGCTTATTGTGTAAGCCTGATATTATTGAAAATAGATTATTGAAATTTCTAATGTTCTATTTGATGCTCTAACAAAATTCAGTGGTACGGTCCATGCCATATAAGATGTATGAATAATATTCAGTTTCATTAATCATGTTATCAAAAATTGAAATTATGGATTTTTCTTGATATTTCAAAAAATTGTAACTTTTTTCCCTATGCTCGGCCAGTATTGATAAAAAAGCATTTTGAAGGGTTTTCGAAGAAGAATACAAAAAAAATTTGTCAAATAAAGAATATTTGGCCACAGCGTCAATATCCTTTGATGAAGGTATACTAAGAAGCAGCCAATCAGAGACTTTCAAAAAGGGTCATAAAATAAATATTGGCACATTCTACAGAAAAAATTCAAACCTTTTGCCAATCAATGTACTATACAAAAAGTTTCAAGATTTTCAGTTAAAAAATGAATAAACTTGGATTTTAACCAAAAATTGCAAAAAAATTGAATTTCAATATTGCATAGCCTTTTTATGTTTGCAAATATCGACCTAAAATTTGAGGAAAATTTTTTGTTCATAAAAACTAAATAGATTGAAATTTGTTTAAATTTCAATAAACAATTAAACCCTCAACCAAAAAAATAAAAACCAAATCTAAACTATCTCTTGGTAGAAATTTTGTAAACTATATCCAGAATATGTACAAAAAAGTGCAGTACCGTGCCACAAAATTTCCGATGCAGGTAATATTTTGAAAATCATAATATTAAATTGGACTCCATCATCGGCCATCTAAACACCTAGACCTCCCATCCGACCTGTCCCTTCACCTGGAGACAAAAACCTACGGAGCGCACTACCCGGACTCATCGACCATCTGGAACACCTAGACCTCGCATTCGATTTGTCCTGGCCTCTGGATACAAAAACCTACGGAGCGCGTCACGTAAACTCCATCATCGGCTACCTGGAACGCCTAAACCTCGCATCCGATCTGTCCCGACACCTGGACACAAAAACCTTCAGAGCGCATCATCCGGATTACATCATCGGCCATCTGCAACACCTAGACCTCGCATCCGACCTGTCCCTTCACCTGGACACAAAAACCTACGGAGCGCACTACCCGAACTCCATCATCGACCGTCTGGAACACCTAGACCTCCCATCCGATCTGTCAAAACACCCGGACATAAAAGTCTACGAAGCGTATCATCAGCCGCCTGGAACAGCTAGACCTCGCATTCGAGCTGTCCCGACACCTGGACTCAAAAACCTACGAAGCGCACTACCCGGACTCCATCATCGGCCATCTGAAACACCTAGACCTCGCATTCGATTTGTCTTGGTCTCTAGACACAAAAACCTTCGTAGCGCATCACGTAAACTCCATCATCGTCTATCTGGAACGCTCAGACGTCGCATACGATCTGTCCCGACATCTGGACACAAAAATCTTCGGAACGCATCACTTACACTCTATCACCGGCCACCTGGAACAGCTAGACCTCGTAATCGAGCTGTCTCAACACCTGGGTACAAAAACCTATGGAGCGCATAACCTGGACTCCATCATCGGCCATCTAAACACCTAGACCTCGCATCCGATCTGTCCCTTCACCGGGACACAAAAACCTACGAAGCGCACTACAATTTTTAAGAAAGCAGTTGCAATCATGCGAGGCGACATCCTGAATTTTGAAATGTCAATAATAACTGAGACTATATAATAAAGTAACGAATCTGCATCTCATTATTATAAGAAATGTGATAGGCGAAATGCGCACATTTGTTTATAATAGAACATGTGTATTAGTCGAAATACACAAAATGATTTATTATAAAATGCGTGTAGGCAAAATGCACACGATTACTAACACTGAAAAGTGCGTATAAGCAAAATACGCATAATTATTTATAATAAAACATGTGTATAGGCGAAATACACCAAATTATTTATTATAAAATGCGTATAGGCGAAATGCGCACAATTGATAACACTGAAAAGTGCGTATAAGCGAAATACGCATAATTATTTAGAATAAAATATGTGTATAGGCGAAATACACCAAATTATTTATTATAAAATGCGTATAGGCGAAATGCGCAAAATTATTTGTAATAAATATGCGTATATATGTGAAATACGCACTATTATTAACAATAAAAATGCTTATACGCAAAATACGCATAATTAATTATAAAAAGAAATACGTATACGCGAAATACATACAATTGTTTGTAATAAAAAAACGCGTATCTTTAATATTTTTGAAACATGTAGCGCCTATGTTATCTATGTTAAAATCTATTACGATTTTCCAGAGATGGCGCTTGTGTCATATTTCATCAATAGTATGTACTTCCTACCTTACCGACCTATGGGTCGGTCAAATCGCAGAATTGAGTTTGACACCCCCTTAACTAAATCACCAACTACATTACAAACTCAGGTGGGCGGAACTGAATTAATACTGGCAAAACCCAGGCTTGGAAGTTCGTCTTCACTTACATCGATAACAACAAGATCTAGATTCTACTCACAACAAGACCTCAGCCTCAGTTCGCCTACCAAAAATACGCAAGAGGGATCAACAAACTTTTAATTTAAGTGATACAAACTTTGGCAGTGAGATTGAAAATTTTAAAAAAGCTCTATTGCAAAAGTGTTAATAGGAATCATGAACTAAAAAATAAACTAAAAAATATATATAATAAACAAATGTATACATATTGTTTTACTTGCGTTAAGTTTTGAGAATTCTATTGACAATATTAAATGTTTAAGGTTTAAATATTTAATACTTAGTATATAAGCTTTAGTGTATAAGTATAGTCTTAAGTATTCATGTACCAGCCCTCGTACAGGTAGTTAATATCTATCTCTGAGGACTTTACTCTATGTAATTTTGTTCTGGTTTAATAAATAAATAAATAATCACCTTACCCACCCGTATCATAATGTACTATTTCTTTTTATGAAGACTCGATTCCTACTATCTGAAAAGTAATTATTTTTCTTCGCGCAGGATTTTCTTCTTAATATTCGTAATTAATATAAGATAATAAAAAAAACCGCTACCAATACATTGGCACTTAGCTTCCGCAAAATAATGTATTTATTCATTTTTTTTAAATTTTTTATAACAATAATTAATTGTATCATACCCAATTTTCTTTATGAATATTCGTAATAAATTAATATATATTTTTCTAAAATTCATTCTTGTTACTCTTTTTCTCGTGTGACAACCCGATATTTTTATAAATCAATTTTTTCAAAATATTATCACATGTTCAATTAGTTTTATTTTAAACCTCAAATATCTTTTGAATATCAAAAAGTAATCGTACGATCTTGATGAAAATTCACATACATAATATCTATATCGCATATAAAATTGTCTAGAAATCTGTAGCTGATTCATAGAACTGTTCTTGAGAAATTACGATTTAAAAAAAAGTTTAAAAAATTTTAACCTCAAATATCTCTGAAATTTATGGACCAATTATTTTGCCCAAAGAACTCGACCAAGAGCTATCCAAAATCTACCTCCACAAGGAATTTTGAAGAAATTACGACAATTTTCCCTCCGGAATCGTTGGACATACAAAGCTATTTTTTTCATTTTTCATGTTTTACGTTTTTGTTAATAAGCAAAGAACCGTGATACCTAGAAACTTTTTTTTTAGAAAATATAGGTATTTTAATTCTCTTTTAAATGCTACCTATCCCATTCTGATACATACAGCCGTTCTCGAGAAATTACGATTCGAAAAAGAGGTTACAAAAATTTTAACCTCAAAAATCTCTGAAATTTATGAACCAATCATCTATCCCAAAGAAAGGTGTATGTGGCAATCAAAAATCTACCTCTACAAGGAATTTTGAAGCGATTAACACAATTTTACTCCCGTAAATTGTCGCCACCTAAAACACGTTTTTTTTCATTTTTTAATTTTTTTCTCAAAAACTAACCAACATATAACATATAAATAGAAAGTGTGTTATACAGATACCTATGTGTATAGTGTGTCCATACTTCTATTTTCTGTCAAGATAGATAAAACAGAGGGCTAGTTTTGTTACTTATAAAATAGTCAGTAATAAACTCGTTACTACGATAATGAGTAAATGAGCATTTCTCTGAAATTTCTAACTTTTAGCTTAAAAGAAATTTCAAAAGTTAATGTTGGGGCACATTCACTAAACGTTTTCTTTCTGTTCTAGGTACCACAAATAACAAATAAAACGGCGAGCTTCTCATTTTTAGGTACGACCGCTGCTCGGGAGAGCCTTGTAATTTCACCAGAGCGAAAATTGTCTGACTTCAAAAACTCATAATTTGATACAAGAAAAGTCTTTTCCAGTCAAAATGAGTGCGTTTTAAGCGTTTTCTGTGATGTATGTATGTCTGTACGCCCGTATGTAGGCAAGTTCCTCGATTATCTCAATGAATTTTCAACCGATTCCATCGGGATCGCGGGAAAATACTCCTCTAATTATACCTAAGTCCGGGTTCTCAATTGAGATAGATCGATGAAAAATTAAAAAAATGCGAGCACAAAGAAATATTTCAAAATATCGATTTTTAAGCTTAATGACTAGAAAAATTAATTTTAAGCTTATATCTACAGGTCTAACTGCTAAAACTAATTAAAATAATATTAAGATAATATTTAAACAAAACTTTTTCCTATTTATCACTTTTGTGTAAAATGAACTCCTGATAAGTTACACTTATAAAAACGATTTTAAACACCAAAATATACATAAAATGGACGATTTTCGGCTATAACTTGACAGGATTTGATTTTACACAAAAGGGTTAAATACAAAAGTTTTAGATAATATTAAAACAAAACTTTTTCCTATTTAACATTTTTGTGTAAAATCAACTCCTAATGAGCTAATCCGATAAAAACGATTTTAAACGCCAAAATATACATAAAATAGACGATTTTCGGCAATAACTTGACAGAATTTGATTTTACACAAAAATATTAAATACAAAAGTTGTACATAATATTAAAACAAATCTTTTTCCTATTTAACATTTTTGTGTAAAATCAACTCCTAATGAGCTAATCCGATAAAAACGATTTTAAACGCTACAATATACATAAACTGGACAATTTTCAGCTATAACTTGACAGTATTTGATTTTACACAAAAATATTAAATACAAAAGTTGTAGATAATATTTAAACAAAACTTTTTTCCATCTAATATTTTCATGTAAAATCAATTTCTGACGAGTTAGACTTATAAAGACGATTTTAAGCGCTTAAATATACATAACTAGTGATTGGCGTACTAATAGTAACAATAATAATAAAACCAAATTCGCTCTATCTTTTGTAATTAAATGGATATTCCTAAAAACTCCAATTGAAACAACCTCTCTTATAATAACGTTATATAGTTCTAATGATTTACGACGTAAAGAAAAAAATCTAACTAGGGGGGCTGCGCCCCCTAGCGTGCCTTCGGCACGCCATCCCCCCCGCCTCCACACACACCTGCTCCTCGCTTCGCTCGTAGCCCCCCCTCCCTATGTAAAAACTTCGTTTTTAGGCACGACCGCTTCTCGGGAGAGCCTTATATTTTCGTCAGGCGGGCATCAGAAACACATTCATTAAAAAAAGACAACACCACTTTTTATTTCAACTAACTCTTTTTTCTCGTCACACGTGCACTTTCCTCTGTCTATTTCGTACGTGTCTAACCTTCACACCGCACAAACATATTTTCCTCGGACGCTCCCGTCCATACGTTTACTTAATTGTTTCTACACGACTCGAAAGTACGTGTAGAAAACAAGAGGAAAAAACAATAACCACGATCAAACAAAACCACTTTTTATTTCAACTAACTTTTTTCTCGTCACCCGTGCACTTTCCTCTGTTTATTTCGTACGTGTCTAACCTTCACACCGCACAAACATCTTTCGTCGGACATGCGCGCGGGCGCTCAAGCGCCGCGGGTCAGGAAATTTCGGCAGCCAATCAGAGCGCGCGGTTGGTCTAAAATAGGATGCGAAAGTTTCTCTTTCGGCCCGAAGATGCGGGCCGGAAGTACGTACTTTCGGGTGGGCGAGTAAGAAAAGTGTTGTTCTTAATTTTCATTGTTTCCAACGGATTTGGGAGTCATTATTTAGTGTATTATAATACGTAAAGATATTTTAAATCAGTTTTTAAAAGTGTTTAAATAATTCGTGTGACAGTTGAATTAAAGTTTTAGAAATAGCTTTTAGTACTAGAACTTTTATTGGAAACTTTATACTTAAAATAACAGGGATTGATACTAAAGAAAAATTAAGTCTATACTGACTATTACAAAAAACATTTAGTGTACAGATTTAAATCAACTTTTAAAGGAAGCGAAAGATATGCTATTGTACAGAAAAATGTTATGGAACCTTCACTTCTGCCAGAAAGCTACCATTATTAGTCATTGCCTTAATTTCACTATGATATAATTGACATTTTATTTTCTGAAGTAAAAACAGTTATGCACTGCAATAAATATGTATCAGTCGTATTCTCTTTATTAAGTAATATTATATGTAAAAAAGAATAATTAAGGACAAGTAAAGAAGTTCACCTTATCAGACATTAAAAGAAGATCAATATAGGAGTGTTGCTGCTATAAACATTTTTTTAAAGCATTTGACTATGGCGATACTGGCTTCATAACATGCATGAAGGATTTTGGATTTCTCAACATATTCTTTATTTACCTCAGTATATGTATAAGAATCTAATATATGCGATAAAGATTATTAAAAACATATGGATTTAGAAGCACCAAAGAATCTACATGTTAAACCACTTAACAAACTTGACTGACTGATGTGGATATGACTGTTACGTGTGCTCATAGCTTAAAAGTTTGATAGATAGTATACTGAGGTACCAGAATATTTGTTCTAAATGTAAAATATTTTGAGCTAAAAACAATGCTTTTTTGTATTTCGGGCAGAGATGGAGTTAAGAAATAAAGAAAAAGAAATAAAGAAGTATTTTAGTAATTTTATCTTTAAAGATGTTTTCTACATCCCCCTACATATTAATATCCATGGACGTGTCAGCGTAACGCCAATATAATAACGTTAAAAATCGGTATGTCGCTAAAAATAGATATAGATATACAACTTGTTCGGAAAATGTATGCGTCTGTAAATATAATCCTGTAGAGCGCAAAATTCTAAGAAAAAAGTTCCTTTACCATTTTTTCATATGACTAGTACTTTTTTAGTAACTGATGTGTTTAAATTCTTTGTTTTTAATAGAAAATGTATACCTATGTTTATAAGATGATATCTATAGATATACAATTCCTATTAAAAACAAACAATTTAAACACATCAGTTACTAAAAAAATACTAGTCATATGAAAAAATAGTAAAGGACCTTTTTTCTTACAATTTTGCGCTCTACAGGATTATGTTTACAGACGCATACATTTTTCGAACAAGTTGTATAGATTATGTGTATTACTAACGAGAGGGGGGGGGGGGGGAGAGAGAGAGAGAGAGAGAGAGAGAGAGAGAGAGAGAGAGAGAGAGAGAGAGAGAGAGAGAGAGAGAGAGAGAGAGAGAGAGAGAGAGAGAGAGAGAGAGAGAGAGAGAGAGAGAGAGAGAGAGAGAGAGAGAGAGAGAGAGAGA
This sequence comes from Torymus aiolomorphi, assembly GCA_036365515.1. NCBI lineage: Eukaryota > Metazoa > Arthropoda > Insecta > Hymenoptera > Torymidae > Torymus > Torymus aiolomorphi. The sequence goes on from CM070873.1 coordinate 89,285,371, forward strand.
GAGAGAGAGAGAGATGGGCATTGTTACATAGCCTGCAGGGGCTATATAAGGCCGGCCGCAGCGCTCCGCGGCTCAGTTGGAGCCTAGCTCTAGGCGGTAAGGTACCTTCAGCTGAGGGTAGTGTGTGTGTGTGTGTGTGTGTGTGGTATGCAGGCGCATTGTTACATAGCCTACGGGGGCCTACATAAGTCCGGCCGCAGCGTTCCGTGGCTCAGTTGGAGCCTGGCTCTCTAGGAGGTAAAGTGCCTTTAGCTGAGGGTGGTGTGTGTGCGTGTGTGTGTGTGTATGTGTGAGAGAGAGAGATGCGCAGGTGTATTGGTACATAGCTTGCGGGGACTATATAAGGCCGGCCGCAGCATTCCGCGGCTCAATTGTAGCCTGGCTCTCTAGGAGGTAAGGTGCCTTCAGCTCAATTGTAGCCTGGCTCCCTAGGAGGTAAGGTGCCTTCAGCTGAGGGTGGTGTGTGTGTGTGGTGCGCAGGCGCATTCTTACATAGCCTGCGGGGGCTATATAAGGCCGGCCGCAGCGCTCCGTGGCTCAGTTGGAGCCCGGCTCTCTAGGAGGTAAGGTGCCATCAGCTGAGGGTGGTGTGTATGTGTGAGAGAGAGAGAGAGAGATGCGCAGATGCATTGGTACATAGTTACATAGCCTGCAGGGGCTATATAAGGCCCGCCGCAGCGCTCCGCGGCTCAGTTGGAGCCTAGCTCTAGGCGGTAAGGTACCTTCAGCTGAGGGTAGTGTGTGTGTGTGTGTGTGTGTGGTACGCAGGCGCATTGTTACATAGCCTGCGGGGGTCTACATAAGTCCGGCCGCAGCGTTCCGTGGCTCAGTTGGAGCCTGGCTGTCTAGGAGGTAAAGTGCCTTTAGCTGAGGGTGGTGTGTGTGCGTGTGTGTGTGTGTGTGTGAGAGAGAGATGCGCAGGTGTATTGGTACATAGCTTGCGGGGGCTATATAAGGCCGGCCGCAGCATTCCGCGGCTCAATTGTAGCCTGGCTCTCTAGGAGGTAAGGTGCCTTCAGGTGAGGGTGGTGTGTATGTGTGAAAGAGAGAGAGAGAGATGCGCAGATGCATTGGTACATAGTTACATAGCCTGCAGGGGTTATATAAGGCCGGCCGCAGCGCTCCGCGGCTCAGTTGGAGCCTAGCTCTAGGCGGTAAGGTACCTTCAGCTGAGGGTAGTGTGTGTGTGTGTGTGTGTGTGTGTGTGTGTGTGTGTGTGTGTGTGTGTGTGTGTGTGTGTGTGTGGTACGCAGGCGCATTGTTACATAGCCTGCGGGGGCCTACATAAGTCCGGCCGCAGCGTTCCGTGGCTCAGTTGGAGCCTGGCTCTCTAGGAGGTAAAGTGCCTTTAGCTGAGGGTGGTGTGTGTGCGTGTGTGTGTGTATGTGTGAGAGAGAGAGATGCGCAGGTGTATTGGTACATAGCTTGCGGGGGCTATATAAGGCCGGCCGCAGCATTTCGCGGGTCAATTGTACCCTGGCTCTCTAGGAGGTAAGGTGCCTTCACCTGAGGGTGGTGTGTGTGTGGTGCGCAGGCGCATTCTTACATAGCCTGCGGGGGCTATATAAGGCCGGCCGCAGCGCTCCGTGGCTCAGTTGGAGCCCGGCTCTCTAGGAGGTAAGGTGCCATCAGCTGAGGGTGGTGTGTATGTGTGAGAGAGAGGGAGAGAGATGCGCAGATGCATTGGTACATAGTTACATAGCCTGCGGGGGCCTATATCAGGCTGGCCGCAGCGCTCCGCGGCTCAGTTGGAGCCCGGCTCTCTAGGAGGTAAGGTGCCATCAGCTGAGGGTGGTGTGTATGTGTGAGAGAGAGAGAGAGAGATGCGCAGATGCATTGGTACATAGTTACATAGCCTGCAGGGGCTATATAAGGCCGGCCGCAGCCCTCCGCGGCTCAGTTGGAGCCTAGCTCTAGGCGGTAAGGTACCTTCAGCTGAGGGTAGTGTGTGTGTGTGTGTGTGTGTGTGTGTGTGTGTGTGGTACGCAGGCGCATTGTTACATAGCCTGCGGGGGCCTACATAAGTCCGGCCGCAGCGCTCCGTGGCTCAGTTGGAGCCTGGCTCTCTAGGAGGTTAAGTGCCTTTAGCTGAGGGTGGTGTGTGTGCGTGTGTGTGTGTGAGAGAGAGAGATGCGCAGGTGTATTGGTACATAGCTTGCGGGGGCTATATAAGGCCGGCCGCAGCATTCCGCGGCTCAATTGTAGCCTGGCTCTCTAGGAGGTAAGGTGCCTTCAGCTGAGGGTGGTGTGTGTGTGTGTGTGTGTGTGGTGCGCAGGCGCATTCTTACATAGCCTGCGGGGGGCCTATATCAGGCCGGCCGCAGCGCTCCGCGGCTCAGTTGGAGCCTGGCTCTCTAGGAGGTTTGGTGCCTTCAGCTGAGGTGTGTGTGCGTGCGTGCGTGCGTGTGCGTGTGTGTGTGTGATGCGGGGGAAACAGGAAGTGGCAGTGCTGGCCGTATGGTTACGAAAGGAACTTTATTTTTTTATAATATAAGAATATACTATATACTAAAATAATATAATATAAATAAATATTAATGCTGTGAATTATGCTTTTCAGGTGTACAAGCAAGTATACATCTATCTAATAGGTGTATACTTGAATCTTCTCTAAAGATTAAAGAAAAACGAGTTATTGATTATTGTATTTTGATCATTGATTATATTACTTTTTGTCTATTGATTTGTGTTTTTTGACTATTGTTTATTGATTATTGTTTGTTGATTATTGTCTATTTAATATTGATTATTGTTTATTGAATATTCACCATTAAATATTGATTATTGGCTATTGAATATTGACCATTAAATATTGATTATGGATTATTGAATGTTAATTATTAATTATTAATTATTAATTATTAATTATTTATTTTTGATATTTCTATTGAGTATTGGCTGTTATTGATAAGAACTGATAGGAATCGAAATTAACTGATAAGAACTGATAAGAATTTATATGAACTGATATCAACTGAAATGAATGAATGGGAAATGAAATGAACTGAAATGAACTGATATGAACTGAAATCAATTCATGTGAACTGAAGTGAACTGATGTGAACTGAAATGAACTTATGTGAACTGAAATTAACTGATAAATAATAAATAATTAGGAGTTATTGATTATTGTCTGTTTATTAATATCTATTGATTATTGACTATTGAATTGAATTGAATATTGACCACTGAATATTGTTTATTGACTTTTGATATCACTATTGAGTATTGATTGTTACTGATTAGAACTGAAATGAACTGATAAGAACTGATTTTTGCTATTGAACTTTGGCTGTTATTATTGAACATTTGCCATTTTGATTAAAAATTAAAAACCATATTTTGATTATTATTGAACTTTTACAAGTATTTGTATTAGCATTAATAAAATGTCGTGATTAATTTTTCTTATTTATTGTTTTTTATTATTATTTATATTATATTTCATTGGAAATATCATTAGCGGCATTTAAATATTAGTAGTTTAATGGAGCATGACAATGTTGAGTAAGTTATTGATGAAAATCGTCGTCGCGGTAGACCTAGAATCAGACGTACTTCTGAGGAGGAAAGGGAGTTCCGAGAAAGGTAGCGGGTTTTAAGAAATGAAAGAGAAAGACGATCCAGGGCTCGGTGCGATAATAATGTCAATAATAATTCAAATACATTGGAACCTAATAATAATGAAATGGAGCATGACAATGTTGAGCAAGTTATTGATGAAAATCGTCGTCGCGGTAGACCTAGAATCAGACGTACTTCCAAGGAGGAAAGGGAGTTCCGAGAAAGGCAACGGGTTTTAAGAAATGAAAGAGCAAGACGATACAGGGTTCGGTGCATAATAATGTCAATAATAATTCAAATACATTGGAACCTAATAATAATCAGGTAAATTTATCTAAAAGAAGTAGACAAAGTAATGATGAGGAGGAAAGAGAATTCCAAAATCGTCGACATGAACGAAATGTAGAGAATCGAAGATTTTTGGAACAAAATAGTAATGTTGATGAATACTATTTAGGTGAAATGGATGTTTTTTGCAGTCATTGTAACGAGAAACATTTTACTGCAGAGAAAGTGTTCAACAAGGGTAATTCATTTAATGATTGTTGTGGTCATGGGACTGTTAAATTGGCAGAAATTCCAGATTTTCCAGATAATTTACGTTCATTATTTGAAAATAATCATCAAAAAAGTAAAGCATTTTTTGAACATATTCGAAATTATAATAGTTCATTTTCATTTGCATCTTTTAATGCCAATGTAGTTGATATGACTACAATAGGTAGAGCTCCATATTGTTTCAAAATACAAGGTCAAATTTATAACTAAATAAATGAGGCTTTATATCCATCGGAAAATGATTATCCTAAATATGGTCAGCTTTTTATTATAGATCCGCAAGAAGCTATCGACTATAGAATTGCGGCTAACGCAGGAACTAACAAAGAAATAATGTATAGTTTAGAGCAAATGATAAGACAATATAATTTATTTGCCAAGTCATATCTAATGATGAAGGAAGAAATTGATCATCAACGTCAATTATTGGGTAGTGATACGTAACCTGAATTACAACTAATTTTTAGTTTAAAAACGGGCTATAATCGAAATAGGTATAATTTACAAAGAACAAATGAGGTTGCTGCGGTTTTTGATATTACAGCCGATGGTGATATTCCTGAGTCATATGTGACTATCCGTAATAAGGCTACGTGTGTATTGCAATCAGTAAATTCGATGGATCCAAACGTAGAACCTATGGTATATCCACTGTTTTATCCTCATGGATCGCAAGATTGGCATAAAAATATAGTGAAAATAAATAATAGGACATTCGACGTAGATAATGATGATACACAAGGTGAACAAAGTAATTGTCGATTAACTAGGGGATCTTATGTTAAATATAGAATAGGCATAAGATCTGATATATTCAATGCATTTTTGTTAGGCCGTGGATTATTTCAACAGTGGATTGTTGATAGTTACGTTAAAATCAAGAGAGATCGTATTGAATATATTCGGCGCACTCAAAAACGATTGCGTGTGGAATCATACCGAGGATTAGTTGGGCATTTAAATAATACTGCAAATGATATGAATTGTCAAGTAGGTAAAATAGTTATATTGCCATCAACTTTTGTTGGTTCTCCTAGATATAAGATGCAAAATTATCAAGATGCAATGGCTATAGTTCGTATGAAAGGAAAACCTTATCTGTTTATAACCATGACGTGTAATCCTAACTGTTGTGAAATTAAAGATAATTTATTACCGGGTCAACAGGCTTCAGATCGTCCTGACATCTGTACTCGTGTTTTCCATTTAAAAAAAGAATATTTAATCTCGCTAATAACAAAAAAGAAATATTTTGGCGAAGTTTCAGCTCACGTACATGTTGTAGAATTTCAGAAACGAGGTTTACCTCATGCACACATTTTAGTTACTTTAAAAAATGGTTTTAAATTATCTACCGTGAATGATATCGATAAATACATTTCTGCTGAAATTCCTGATTCTGAGACAGATCCAATATTGCATAACACTGTGGTTAATAATATGACACATGGTCCATGTGATAGTAGATATATCATTAACGGTCAATGTTCGAAACGTTACCCAAGAGAATTTCGAGAGGAAACTATAATGTCGCCTGATGGATATCCGTATTATAAACGAAGAAATGATGGGAAAAAAATTATGCGTCATAATCAAACTGTAGACAATCGATTTGTAGTACCATATTGTCCTGGGTTATTACGCATATTCAATTGTCATATAAACGTTGAAGTAGTGTCCAGCGTAACATCCGTGTAATATTTGTATAAATATGTTTATAAAGGTTATGATGCAGCTAATATCATAGTTGAAGAGTTAAAAAATGAGAGGGCAATTAATCACGATGAAGTTCGTAGTTTTATAGAAACGCGATATGTTAGCCCAGTTGAAGCATGTTATCGTATTTTAAGTAAACCATTACAGTGTAAAAGTCATAGTATCATACGCTTAGCAGTTCATTTACCTCAACAACAGTCAATTATAATTCATGATATTGATGATGATGTTGCTGTGGAGACTGCATTAAATCGAACCACTACATTATTAGCTTATTTTGATTTGGATAAATAAGATATTTCAGCTAGACAATACACTTATGCTGAAATTCCAGCTCTCTATGTTTTTAAAGAACATAATGATAATGGTCAGAAAGTTTTTAGATAGTCAAAACGGAAATCACATTATAATTGTATCGGACGTATGTATTCCGTCAATCCAAGTCAGGTAGAGTTATTTCGATTAAGATTACTTTTATTAAATTGTAGAGGCGCAAAAAGTTTTGATGAATTAAAAAATGTAAACGGTGTCAGTATATGACGTTTTCGGAAGCTTGCTTAGCGTTAGGTCTTATAGATGATGATGAGGAATGGAGTCGAGCTATGCAGGAAGCTGTAAGTTGGATGATGCCAGGTAGTATTCTGTTATTTGTACGTATTTTGATTCATTGTCAATCTGTGCATCCGGACGAACTTTGGCAAAATTTTAAAGATGCTTTATCAGAAGACTTCCTAAGATTATATGGAGCTCATACCACAGCTTACAATTTAGCGTATTCCATGTTAAACAGGGATCAAAAAGAAATTGTTGATAAGATTTTAAGAGTATCAAATGTTATTGATTATAACAGCTCTCGATATTTTTATATCGATGGCCCTGGTGGATCTGGGAAAACGTTTGTATATACAACATTATATAATTTACTAAAAAGTCAAAGCAAAAATGTTTGTTGTGTGGCTTTTACTGGAATCGCTGCAACGTTACTACCTAAAGGAATGACGGTTCACAAAGTACTAGGTTTGCCTGTACCTTTATTATCAGATTCTTCATCTAATATCGCTGTGCAATCAAAGGAAGGGCAATTTTTGAGGCAAACAGATGTGTTTATTTGGGATGAGGCCCCAATGGCTCCGCGATACGCATTAGAAATCATGGACAGGACTTTAAAAGATATTATGAGTAATGATTTATTGTTTGGTGGTAAAATTGTCATTTTAGGTGGAGATTTTAGACAATTATTACCTATATTACCACGAAGAATTCGAAGTGAAGTTATAAATTTATCTATCAAAAGTAGTATTTTGTGGAATGTGTTTCATAAATTTAAGTTAACGACTAATATGAGAGCTATAGATGAAGGTATTACATTTTCAAAATTAGTTTTGGATGTGGGAAACGGTGATTTAAATGACAACAATGATAATATTGATATTCCTGAACGATCAATAACTACTGATTCTAATTTCATTAATTGTATATGTATGGACATTTGATAAGAAATCACCTTTATGATGAAATGAGCTCATCGGTTATATTAGCTGCACGAAATATAGACGTGAACGAAATTAATAAAACTGTCGTATCGTTATTAGATAGTTATAATGAACGTATATATACGAGTGTTGATTCCGCTGATCATTGTGATGATAATGGTTTAATGGATGAAGGAATTTTACCAGAATATCTTAATTCATTGAATCCACAAAATTTACCACCTCACGAATTGCATTTACGAATAAATTCTATTGTTATGCTTATCAGAAATATTAGTATACATAAAGGATTATGTAATGGAACACGATTAAGAATTTTAGATTTAAATAATAATTTATTGAAATGTAAAATTTTAGCGGGGGATAAAGAGGGTCAAGTTGTTTTTTTAAATCGCATTACTTTATATTCTGATAATGAGTATCCTTTTACTTTCAAAAGAAGACAGTTTGCAATAAAATTGGCATTTGCGATGACTATCAATAAAGCTCAGGGCCAAACATTTTCAAATGTATTAATTGATTTACAAAAAGATTTTTTTAGTCATGGACATTTATATGTTGCAATTTCGCGTGTCCGTTCTTGGAGTGGATTAAAATTCTATTTAGGTTCTTATCGAGTTAATAATAAAGTAAAAAATTACGTTTTTAAAGAAATTTTATAATAAATAGTATCTTTAATGTATGTATGTATGTATGTATGTATTATTATTATTATTATTATTATTATTATTATTATTATTATTATGATTATCATTATTATTATTATTATTAGTGTACAATTTAAAATGAAGAAAATATTTACATTTATTTGCATATGTTTAATATGTTTACTTTATGCAATGTATACGTAAAATCGTGTTCTTTGAAATGATATAGAATATGTCTAGAGAATATATAGAAAGAATATGGTTTAACACGAATTATAGATAATTAAAGTGTGTAAAAATTGTTATACTTTGAGTATAACACTATACACACTGCACCCATGCTAGAGCCCTCTCCACTGTCTTTTTTTCTGAATCTATTTGCTTTTTATTTTCCATGCTCTCTTCTATCGGCCGTATTCGAGGTCTATTTTTTTTTATTTCTACGTAACAATGAAATTCATTACACCATGTATCTAGAATTAACATTTTAATCGAATAATTAACAGTATACATTAACAAATATATTTACGTAATGAGTCACATTATACAATTATTGTAGTCGACTCAAGAGAACACAGCGACATTGTAGGCGCGCCTAGTGCGCCCAACATTCTAGTAATGTAAAATTTTGAGCTCTGCTGTCGACTCCAGATTCAGGAACTGCATATATTTTAATGGGAGAGGTCCTAAAATTTTGGTATTTTATATGTCTATTGACTGAAGAGTTGTATGTATCCAATTTATTTGATTAAATACTTTTTTACGGTCAAAGATTGCTAAAAAAATCTGAATTTTACTTAATTTTATGATTAAGGAAGTAAACAGTTAGTGTATTATAATACGCAAAGGTATTTTAAATAAGTTTTTAAAAGTGTTTGAATAATACGAGTGACAGTTGAATTAAAGCTTTAGAAATAGCTTTTTAGTACTTGAACTTTTATTGAAAACTTTATACTTAAGGTCATGTGATACTCAAGTGAAAATCCCTATGTTACCGATATGTCGGTAACCTATAATATATTAAACAATAATTTAATTAACAATATTTTTTATGACAAAAACGCTTAATTAGGTCCTTGGAAATTCTTTGAAGATGATTGTATTAAATTTTCAGAACAGAAATGATGATTGTCATCGAGATATTTGTATTTTAGTCACATTTTTTATCTAAAAAAAGGATTTTAGCTCGAATATACATCGGATTTGCCTGAAATTTTATACATGTGCTCGCCATAACATTTGCGAGTGCCTAATTACGCGCTTTTTTTGAAAATCAACAAAAAGTATAATTTTATTATTTTCCACATATAAACTTTTGACAAGAAGTTGTGAGGTTGGCAAAACTGTTCAGTACTTTTATACCACTAACGTAAGATGGTTGTGTACAGTGCAAACTAAGTCGTACCAACCATTTTTGGTGCACTATATATGTTTACGTTTTATTGTTTTCATAAATTACTGTAGATGGCGCTGTGACTACACTTTTGCAGAATAAAATTCTAAATGTAGGAGCGCGATAATAACAGAGTAGCACTCTGAAGTAATAATTTATTCGAGGTAGCAGCTAAGGTCGGACGAAACATTTATTTTTGTGTGGTGTTGTGTTCCTTGCAGGTAGCAGCACGACAGCAGAGAAACAGCAGTAGAGTACCTCTCAGGCTTGAAGATAAGTATCACCGTGTTACATAACCTCCCAGTTGACGTCATGTTGTCTAAGGTAAACATTACGACGTCTTAGCTGTCATCTGATTTGAGCTTTTTTCCAAGTTAGGGGATGTCGAGTCTTTTGTTCAACACCCGAAAAGCAAATTCTCGAGCTCTGTGTGCAAGTATCGGACATTCTTATTCTTGTATCTGTTGCTGATGCTACTGTTCTGCACTCAGGTTTACTGACATACAGCATTCTGGCACAATGGAAAATGAGAGATAGGATAATCTGGATGATAAAATTGTTTAGAAAAAAAATGTATATGTAAGCATATGATTTAACTATAAAGGTAAACTCTATTTCTTTTGTTAATTATTGATTCTTATTATTTTTATTATCAATATTTTATTTCAGATTGCGATAGAAATTCTATTTTATTTATTCTATAAAGTAATATAAATGATGTTTCAATATAATTTTATGTAACAATTAATTTTAAATTGTTTTTTTGGTTAACTTTCTGCTCGGTAAAAAAAATTATTTTTTTTAAATTTAATGCACTCTTAGGCTCTAAATGATTCTGAATTTTATTATTAATTCTAATAAATTCTAATTTATTAACAATGTTTATTTTAGTTTTAACGCATTTATTTGTGAAATTGATAGATTGAGATTTTGTGATTCATGCAAAAATTAAATATCAATAATCTTTTTAATATTTAGGTAAAAACTGCAAAACTTTACAGATATCCATTATGGCAATCATAGTATATCTTTATGTGTAAGAAGAAGCCTGTCTAGTACAGGGGTGGAGGAGGGTTTTGATATTCAAATGATAAAAATTAATTAAAAACTTGTTATTCTAATCGAAAATACTATTATTTTATTTAACAATCACATTCCATCATAGCAAGATGGAACTATGTTAAATATGATGTAAGATAATTTGAGTTTTCTTGTGTTGCCTTAAAATGCATGACTTTACTCACTTACTTATTGCTGCATAAACCAGAAAATAGGAACGATAAACACAATACTAAAATAACTCCATTGATATGCATGATAGCAATTATATGCTGCTATATAAAAATGGAGAGAGGTACTACCTCAAAAAAAGTTTGAAATTTAAAATTTTATTTCATAAATTTACGTTAATAATAGAAATAGATTCATTTGCTGTCGTCGACCACGTCCAGGGAATTCAAATATTGCTTTTTTAATCCATCGATAACTTAATTAGGTAAGATATACTATCCACGTTTTTTTATGTACAATGATAAAAATGTTTACTTGTTTTTATTATATGTTATAGGTGTGAGTAGGAGCCTACAATTATATTCATCAGTATTCCACCGTAAGTAACTGTTTTATGTCAACAGTATATGAAGAAGGTAACTAATACAATCTTGATTTAGTGTGTGCTTTTTAAAAATATTATTTTACAATATGTTTATAAAATATAGATTTGTAGACGGCATCAAATTAAAAATGAACCACCGCTACTCAAGTAAAAGTTAAGGAATTTAAATTTTTACTTACACAACATTAATTAACATTGATATAAAGTGCACCATTCACTCATTTACAAAACTTTTAATAATATAATGTATTTTTGAGCATTATGACATTTTATATATTTGTTTGATTATTGGTATCCAACTTCAAAAGATGGATTAAAAAAATATATAATGTCAGTCATTAGTGTCTTGTAGTGATACTCGTAATGCTAACAAAATACCTTATATTCTTATTAGTATTGGAAATGATTTCAACCAAAAATTTATATCAATCTTAAATCATTTTATTTAAGGAGGTTCGATACCGAAATGAAAAAGGTTACGTCATTCCAAAAACTTAATATTGTTGTTCTTCGATTGATTTTCTATTAGTGTGCGAAATTTCAGATCATTTGTCAACTTGGTTATGAAATTATTCAACTTCAAAGTTCCACTCTCATACACGGGCTCTTAAGGAAGTACCTATAGTAAAACACAAAACACATAGAATGCAATTCTTTAAAAAAGGTTACAGCGAATCAAAAAACTACAGGAAATATAGCAAATATACACGAGAATGGTTATACGAAATCTGAACGCGATAGACAACGCCGATTCCTAGTACAGCAGCAAAACGTAAACATACGATTGAGTTCTTGGCTGCAGGAGGGGGTGCGCGGTGAGCGGAGCGGCGCGCGCGGTTAGAGGGGACCCCCTCCCCGCACCGAGCGAACGGTAGCTATCCAAAATTAAATATTTTCAACTTTTACATTTTTCTTGGACATCATTGAAACACAAATAGTTCATTTCACTAATATAATAAATCAATCAAATCTTTATTATGTTTTTTCACAAAAACACAATGCCATTATGCCATCATCGTACTAATTCAATATTTATTACTGATCTCTATGGCTGATCTCTATTCATTTGACCGTGAAAGTAAACAAAATGCCAACAACATCTAGTATGTATACTATGGATGTATTGATGTGGAAACAATGTGAAATAAAACTACTTCAGAGTAACAGTATAAGTTAAGACATTAAAACATCCCGATAATCGTTTGTAAAGGGCTATCAGCATTTTAGACTCTTCAATTGTATGATAATTTTTGTCGTAGTAAAGCATAAATGAGAAGACATCAAAGTTCATCATAAAGTAAAACATTAAGCTAAAATTATTGTCCTTACACGTACGCCGTTCCTCACGCCGACCGTATCGCTATACCGCGCTGCCGTAGCGAGAAAATCTCGCAGCATATTCTTCTGTCCATGGACTTTGGGTGTAGTAATTAATAAATAGAATTAATAGACAGTAAACTATTACACAAGAACAAAAATTTGAAAAAATTTAATCGACTGATGGAAAATACTGAAAAAGTCTCTATACAGTATTAATAATCAAACCTTGCTGAATTGTAACTCAATTTTCAGCATAGTAACACGCAATAGAAACGCACCAGAATCTACAGGGGCTGCCGCCGCTCGCTCGCGTGGCGGCCGCAGCCCCGTAGACTATAGAGCGCTGCCGTAGCGAGAAAATCTCGCAGCCCATGCTTCTGTCCATAAACTGTGAGTGATTAACCAATAGAATTAATCGACAATAAACTATCATACTAGAATAAAAGTATGAAAAAATTTAATCGACTAATGGAAAATACTGAAAAAGTCACTGCACAGTATTAATAATCACACCTTGCTGAATTGTAACTAAATTTTCGGCATAGCAACATGCAATATGAAAACTGGAAAGGCCAGTATAAGATAAATGCGCAAGAATAGAGCTATTTATCTTATGCGCTATGCGTTTCTCATTCCGATCATATCGCTAGACCGCCGAGAGCCTACAGGGGCTGCCGCCGCTCGCTTGCTTAGCGGCTGCAGCCCTCGTAGACCACAGAGCGCTGCCGTAGCGAGAAAATCTTGCAGTCCATGCTCCTGTCCATGGACTGTGGGTGTAGTAATTAACCAATAGAATTAATCGACAGTTAACTATCACACTAGAATAAAAATATGAAAAAATTTAATCGACTGATGAAAAATACTGAAAAAGTCACTGTACGATATTAAAAATCACGCCTTGCTGAATTGTAACTAAATTTTCGGCATAGCAACACTGAATAGGAAAACTGGAAAGGCCAGTATAAGATAAATGCGCAAGAATAGAGCTATTTACCTTATGCGCTATGCGTTTCTCACGCCGACCATATCGCTAGACCGCGCCAGAGCCTATAGGGGCTGCCGCCGCTCGCTCCCTTGGCGGCTGCAGCCCCCCGTAGACTATAGAGCGCTGCCGTAGCGACAAAATCTCGCAGCCCATGCCCCTGTCCATGAACTGTGGGTGTAGTAATTAACCAATTGAATTAATCGACAGTTAACTATCACACTAGAATAAAAATATGAAAAAATTTAATCGACTGATGGAAAATACTGAAAAAATCTCTATACAGTATTAATAATCAAACCTTGCTGAATTGTAACTCAATTTTCAGCATTTTTTTCAGCAACACGCAATAGAAAAACTTGAAAGGCCAGTATAAGATAAATTGCCAAGAATAGAGCTATTTAACTTCCCGGGTACAAATTGAGACTATTGCAACAACATTGCTACTATATTGGATATTAATATCGCTGTTGTATTGCCAATATAGATGTACAACAATTGAAAGGCTATTGGCGCTACTTGCCTTGGGTGCTATTTCCAATGTATTGCCAATATCTTAAGATTAAACTTTCTAAAAAAAAAAAAAATTTGGGTGAATTCGAACTAGGAATCTTCGGATTATTAGACTTGCTTGCTACCCACCGAGCTAATTCGTTGTTTCTGTCAATGAACGAAATAGAGGTTAAATCTACTTCAAAACAATTATGATCACTTGTTTCAACTTTTAACCTCCATTTCGTTCATTAACAGAAACAACGAAATAGCTCGGTGGGTAGCGAGCAAGTCTAGTAATCGCAAGATTCCGAGTTCGAATCCACCCAACAATTTTTTTTTTAGATTAAATCTTAAGATATTGGCAATACATTAGAAATAGCACCCAAGGCAAATATCGCCAATAGCCTTGCAATTGTTGTACATCTATATTGCCAATATATCAGCGATATTAATTTCGAATACAGTAGCAATTTCGTTGCAATAGTTTCAATTTTTACGCGGGTTATGTGCTATGCGTTTCTCACGCCGACCATATCGCTAGATCGCGCAAGAGCCTACAGGGGCTGCCGCCGCTCGCTCGCTTGGCGGCTGCAGCCCCTGTAGACTGTAGAGCGCTGCCGTAGCGAGAAAATCTCGCAGCACATGCTCCTATCCATGGACTGTGGGTGTAGTAATTAACAAATAGAATTAATCGACAGTAAACTATCACACTATAAAAATATGAAAAAATTTAATCGACTGATGGAAAATACTGAAAGTCACTAAACAGTATTAAAAGTGAAACCTTTCTGAATTGGAGCTTAGTTTTTAGCATTGCAATGGGCAATTCACAAAAACTGAAAGGCGATTATAAAGCCAAATGCTAATAATAGGTTGAGTTCGTATAATGTACAATAACGAATGATTTTATTAATTTCTATTTTTAACTGCCTATTTACGACGACTTGTGGGTTTTTCCATTTTCGCTAATAAACGTAAAATATGATGACGTTTAAAACTTTTAAAGCCAAAGTTTGAGACTTTTATTGATGAAATAAACTCACCGAAATGTGAGGGTCGATGAGCGAATTCTTTCAACCAATATATAGTTGTAGGCTGAGGATGGATTATATTGTACAAACAGACTGAGGAACGGGAAAACATAAGAGAAGATATAAGACAATACACTACAAGTGTGTCCAGCGGAATGGGATTTTTTTTGATGAAAAGGATGTTTCCTACATGTGAGCGACAGCAGAATATCACTAAAAATGTACTTACTAGTTTAAAGATTGCTTTTGATAGTCTTGAAAAATACTATTATTATTAAAAACAGATGCAAAAATAAACAACTATCGTTAAACTATACGTAATAAAACAAAATGTATATACCAACATAAAGACCTTGTACAAAATAATTTTTATTTTACTTATATAACATCTGTTAATGTAAGCGATTATAGAGAAGTAGAGTTAATGAACTGGAAACTAATTTTAAACCCAAACTTATATAATTGTAAATGCAGATCTTGTTCATGAACTGATTCAGTGCGGCGTCGAGATTTCAAATAATTGAATACTTTTCCATTATTTCTCTATATATTTATATATACTTTTATTGTATTTCCTTTTAAGACACATAAATTTGTTTTCTGAAAGTCAATAAATATGATAAATTATAATTAATTAAAAGAATTATTATTTTTAACTATTTCTTCTAACAATTGAAAGAAAAGTTTTGTAAGTAATTCATGGTACAATATGTACCATGCGGAACTTAACCTGTTAAAGAAATAGATATACGATGTTTCTAATTTTTGGACAAAGCTTATTTCTTTTCTTGAATAATTCTCTAGATATAGAAAAATTTTGAAAAATCATTTAAAAATTATTCAAAGATGTATTTAATGGAAGAATCTACCTTTTTCAAGATCTACTTCACCTAAGCAGTGTAGATACATATAAGGATCTCCACCACATTTGAGGTCATTTGGTCGAGGCATTCCAGTGCAGCGCGACATGCCCTGAGGTGATATGAAAAATTGATACTTGATACAAGCGAGCTCAAAACTCTTGATATAGACAAAAGACCCACTATGTACACCTGATGGACATTGATTCGCGTGGAACGTATCTAGTCAATTTTGAGAATCCTGCAATCTGATTGGACGATTCCAAGTTAGAATGGTTACACTTGAATTGTTCAATGGGATCGCAGAATTTTGAAATTTACCATGCACGTTCCACACGAATCAATGTCCATTGGGTGTACAAGATAAAAGAATGGATTGTGAAAAATATTTATTGAAAACGATTTGATACTATAATTTTGTTATAGTAACTCAAGTCGAAAATTTAGATAATTGCATATAGCATATATACATATTACTGTTTTTAGAAAGTCTATTATAATGTTAAAAAATATTTCATAGTTTTAAGAATTAGTATTAGTTTTAGTTTTAAGTATGTCTATACTCTGGACCTGCAAATACATGTGATCTGAGATATTCTTTATTTTCTCTCATGGTGCATATACTATTCTTTTGCCTAGCGAGGCCGAAAATACAACCTTTGCGATCGGGCGCCGGGAGCAAAATCGCACTTTCGGCCCGCTAGGCAAAAAATATTATGTTTTACATAAAAATTTTTCATCGATTTATCAATTGATTATCAATTTATATCAATTAATATATGTCATATTTCCTGCTCACAACAGATGCGACATCTCTATACCATTCCACCAATCATAACTCTAAAGGGCATCTGCGCATGCGTAAAAAATACGAGATTTTCGAGATGTTCGAGAAAATTAACATAGCATCCCAACCCCAATTATCCAACCCGGCGTCAACGGTCAACCATGCCGAGGATGCATTTTTTATAGAGGGACCTACCATATGGATATGCGCACGATCGTGCGCGCTGACTGCTGGATGCAGACGCAGCCTGAACTGAACGACAGCTGTCGGTATACGGCGCCCGCTCGGTCTCGCATAGGGAGTTTCTACAACCTTGCGCGTGCGTGTGCGCTCGCGTGTATAAGGTATACCTATATATAGCGCTCTCCTATATATAGGTATACCTTATACACGGCGAGCGCACACGCACGCGCAAGGTTGTAGAGACTCCCATATTGCGCCGTTGCGCGTGCGTGTGCGCTCCCGTGTATAAGGTATACCTATATATAACGCTCTCCTATATATAGATATACCTTATACACGGCGAGCGCACACGCGCGCGCAAGGTTGTAGAGACTCCCATATAAGGAGTACGCGCCCGCACGCAAGTAGGCTTGTCGTGAGCGATTCTATACTTGAGGTGGATCAAGGGTTTGATCGTCATCGAGGCTATCTTAGTTATAGGCAGCTATTGCCTGTTGCCTCTGGATCAGGCTCAACTTGTCCCGCGGTAAGTAATCACCTGTCGTCATTCGATCCTATAGCGTGTATGTCTCGAAGTTGCGAAGTAGCTGCGGGTTTTTGGGTTAGGTCTGCACTCGTCTGTGTGCGTGCGTGCGTGCGTGCGTGCGTGCGTGCGTGCGTGCGTGTGTGTGTGTGTATTTAATAAACGCACACAGATACGAGTGCACGAGATTTGGTGTTATATTTTTTGGATAACGGTGGGCGTGTTGGTCGGTCGTTTCTGTCTCGGTGTTTCGGTCTCTTGTTTTCTACGGTCGTCGAATATAGAGCAGTGCGCGTCTCGGGGAATCAGTTCGGACGAATTGTTTTTTTGTGTGAGCTAACCTATCGTTAGACGTCTGCTGCTAATAGATGGTAGATTATTTTTAAACGTTTGCGTTTTGCAGATTTCACATAGTTTGCCTTGCGAAATATACACAATATACTGTTCTAATAGGACCAGCAACAACATCTGTATTTGTGGATGAGTGCCATGATTGTGAAATTGCCTTTGCGTGTCAGCAGCTTAGATTATATACTTCTACAAATTGTACGATATATTAGCATGTAACAAACAGATCAATTATAGAAGACTGTACAAAGATATGTGTTGCTTCCTATAATTGGACATACAAAAATCAAGAAAACCATTTTAAACTAATTGACTTGGATCTCAAAATTAATAACTGGAACTGTATTGACGATATCATCTGGCTACCAAACAAAAAAGATTCACCAAATTGGTCTATTCTAGAACTGGAATAAAGAAGTCTTGGGTTTGATTATGGCTATACAATGTATATTAAAAATTTTGTAATTTTAATTTCTTGTGAAACTGGAACAGAAAGTCACTAAGAGTTCAAGAAGATCAATAGTGTCTCCAATGACACAACTGAGAGCTAGTGGGAAGACGGACCATGTTGACTAGTGAGCAGTGAGTGCTTGAAACGATACTTGCCTGTCTTCATCTTCGATGGCTGCCAACGACGCCGATTAAAAGCATCACGTAAGTTTATTTGATGAGGTGCTTGAAATTTTGAACGTTCATAGCGAACGAAAGATTTTTGCAATCTACTTATATTTGTCCTGTGCCCTAGAAGTCATCTGAAAAAAGACTATATTCTACCAGAAATTTTGGAGTTTTCTTCAACTAAAAATGTTCAAAAGTTAAATGAAGTTATGTTCCGCTAAATTATAACATGTTTCGCTATTCTTTATAATTATGGTACGCGTATGTCAAGTGGCAAAAGAAAATATATTTTCAGCGTCCCTAGAAATGTTATACCGCATTTCTCTGTGTCATTGAAGCTTAGAATCGCGCGCTTGACTCTACGGGAACGGAGCGCGCGCGAGGAAAGAACGAACTCCGTTCCCGTAGGCTAGTGGTAATAAACAAGGTCCAGAATCGTGGGACATTTCAAAGTACATCTTGAGTCTGCTTCTATAGCAGCTTATTTAAAAGATTGTAAATAATTTATTTACTCATATAACTATTGAAAAAACTAACAAGAATTAAAAAATATCGTTTTCTTTTGGAAGCAGAGTCTTAAGATTGAAAATTCAATTAATCGCGAGACTTATATTTGCCCTGTGTCTTAGAAGTCATCTAGAAAAGGACCTTATTCTACCAGAAATTTACACATGTGCGACTCTACGGGTGGTCGAAGCCGCCCGACGCTCAAACGAGCTCGGCCACCCGTAGGTAATATTACAATAAATAATCTCACATGAAGTTTATAAACCTTTCCATACTGGAATAATTATATTTTCTGTCGTGGTATAACAGAATTTACACATTCGCCACTCTACGGGTGGTCGAAGCCGCCCGATGCTCGAACGAGTTCGGCCACCCGTCGAGTAGCTGGCCACGGACAGGCTCTGTCAATTTATGTCTTTCAATTAATATTACAATAAATAATTGCACATGAAGTTTAGAAACCTTTCCATACTGGAATAATTGTATTTTCTGTCGTGGTATAGCTGAATTTACACATGTGCGACTCTACGGGTGGTCGAAGCCGCCCGACGCTCGAACGAGCTCGGCCACCCGTAGAGTAGCTGGCCACGGACAGGCTCTGTGAATTTATGTCTTTAAATTCTTTCGAGCGGCCCGAGCGCCGCCGAGGCTCACTTAGGCCGTCGGTCTTGCAGTTTCGTCGCCGCACTGCGCAGGCGAGATTTGGCAACACTGCGTTTTTACCTAGTAAGGAGCGACAACAACAATTATAAGAACATATCACACATGACGATGAGAAACCATTCCATACCAGAATACTTATATTTTCTCTCGTGGTATAACAGAATTTTCACATTCGCCACTCTACGAGTGGTCGAAGCCGCCCGACGCTCGAACAAACTCGGCCACCCGTAGAGTAGCTGGCCACGGACAGGCTTTGTGAATTTATGTCTTTAAATTCTTTCGAGCGGCCCGAGCGCCGCCGAGGCTCACTTAGGCCGTCGGTCTTGCAGTTTCGTCGCCGCACTGCGCAGGCGAGATTTGGCAACACTGCGTTTTTACCTAGTAAGGAGCGACAACCACACAACCGGACACGTCGATGCCGGCTCGCCGCGGCTGGGCGAGAACACTAATGGGCGCTGAAGACACATACATACAACACGGACGCTCATAGTTGAAAAAAAGTACATCACCGAGGCCATGAATGCTACGGCGGAGATGCAGTTGACTCAAGTCTACGCTCCTGCGACTGATTCGAGTAAGTACTTTACTTCGGACTAAGACTTTATTCCGTTGTCTCTGTAGTATAACCGCACCTAACCTCCAAATTTTCATCTACTTTTTCCCTAACCGTAGCAGTTCAATACTGCTCTCTTCATTCCTAATGCTTGACATATTATTAATACATTTTGGTCTGCCTAAAGCGAATAGCTGCTGTAGATTATCACGTGCATTCACATTATTCTACTTCACTCAAGGGAAGCTGGTGCAGCTATCACTCGCCAAGGACATTACTGATGCGAACAGGACGGAGAAGCGACGGCGATGATGCAGTTGAATTAAGCCCACGCTCCCGCGAATGACACGGGTAAGTACTTCACTTCTGACTGGGACTTTATTCTGTACTATCTGTTGTATAATCGAACCTAACCTCCAAATTTTCGCCTGCCTTCTTCCCTAACCCTAGCAGTTCTATACTGCTCTCCTCATTCCTTATACTTGACAAATTATTAATATACTTTGTTCTGCTTAAAGCGAGGAGCTGATGTAGATGACCACGCGCTTCAACGTAATTCTACTTCTCTCCTCTCGAGAAGACTGTCCGCTGCTATTCTCGACGTCATCTTCGACGGTGGTGTCGCACTTCTCGCCAAGGCTGCTCGCATAGGACTGTCACTCATGGAGGTAATTTTGCTTTGTTGTGGTTGTAGGTTAGGTCTGTGTGTGGTCACACTTATGCACACAATATGCATGTGTCTGATAATTAATGCTTTTTTCAGTGATGCCAGATAATTGCTGTAGATGTAGGCAATCTAGCGGGTTGCTCTAGCTGCTGTAGATGCTGCCTCAAAATACTCCATGAGCAAGTCAACAGGTGTTGGATATACATAACTCTCCACTTCAAGTTATTGCAATGTTTTTCAGCAGGTTAGTACCATTTCAATGTTTGTGTGGTCTTACTGCTATTTAAATTAGTGTTCTTCTTACAGGTGAGAGGTTCCATCCAGTATGGTGATCTGCTCGAGCGACACCATCTCTATATGCGTTTGAAGGGTGATTATAAAAGCAGTGGCTATCGTTCCAAGGACTTAGACAAAGTCATATTCGAAAATCCATACAGTAAGTAATTTATATCCTATAGTAATTGTTTTAGATGTGTGTTTCAGGTACGATATGTATAATCCAAATGTGAGAGAGAGATACCATCAGCATGATGCAGAGAGGCGAAAGAGGAATCATTGGGATGCTACGACAGCTAAGCCTCCTACAAGATACATGTTGTTGCTGTTGTTCGAGGTCTTCTTCGTTTATCGATGTAGAGAGTTCGCATACACTCTTGTATATGTGTAGGGAAAATATACGTAAGTACTGTGTTTAAAGGGGTGTTTATAGGCTACCTAGAGCCTACTCTTTGATCTAGGTTTTTCTCTGGTTATAGGCTTCTCTGTTCGGCTACAGTATGCTGGTCATAGGTCGAATCTCTACTTTTACTATTGTAACATCAAAGTTGATGTTACAGTATTGTTTTATTTTTCAATCTGCAATGAAATACATGTGTTGCTATATTGCGTGATTTTATTTAATACAACAGTAATTGATGATTTCTTCATCAATTAATAATTATCATAATTTTGAATATTGTTTAATCCACAGAAAATTCAGTAATAGATCATTCCTTTATTGATTTGCAATAAAAAATTTTGTATAACTAAATGTGTATGTTATTTTATACGTAAATATTCTTTCTAAATCTGCAATCAAATGCAATCAAATTATAATTTTGCATGATTTAATTTAATACTGAAGGAATCGATTTCCTTTTATCGATCTGTAATCAAATATTATGTTTATGATATTGCATGTTATCGTAAACCACTGCAGTAATTGATAATTTCTTTATCAATTAATAATTATCATAATTTTGTATGATATTATTTAATCTGCAGCAATAGATCACTTCTTTATTGATTACCAATAAAATATTTTTTATAAGTAAATGTGCATGTTATTTTAAATGTAAATTTGTAATTAATTTTGCATGGTTTTACTTAATACCGCAGGAATCGATTTCCATATCGATTAACAATAAAATATTATTCAATTCTCGTTCTGTCTCTATCACTCATATCTAATAAAATCAAATATTATGCTCATGATATTGCATGTTATCGTAAAATACTGCAGTAATTGATAATTTCTTTACGAATTTATTACCAAAGACCGTTCTGCATGTGTTATATAATTTTGCATAATACTAATAAATGTGCCATTATCGCTTTATTTAGTACTATTGTACTGTACTACGAAATTACTATCAGTAAGCGAATTACATTACATGATAAAATGTATATTTGATTCGTAAACCCATTTTCAGCTTTGGAAATGGTTTTTGAAAAATATTAATTTTACAAAAAAAGAATCTTGTACGAGAAGCTAAATTACAACTTTCTAAACATAACCTTAAAATCTATGTTTATTTATTTATTTATTTATTTAACCAGAGTAGTACATGTTGTTATACACGTTATTACTTACTTCAAGACATAGTTATATGTCTGAAGCAGCAAACATCCTATACAGTGTAGACATAGCTACCTGGGTGTAATTCTCTAACGATAAAAAAAGTGATAAATTAATTGTTGATCACAAGTTCTTATGACGATAAACGAAATTTATAAAAAAAAAAAAAAAAGACGGGCTCCTGTACATAGGTCCGAAAACTTTATAAAGATCCATTTAAAATCTCATTTATTCTCGCATAATTTGTTTGAAAAAATTTATAAACTTGATACGGATATTTTCATAATTTTTTATAAGAAAAAATTATTTCCTATATTATGCACTGAGAGAAGAATACTTATGTTCTGTTTGAATTCGAAAGTGCAATATTGTAACTGTTACAATATCTTATATTCGAATAGGGGACATTTTAGACGGCAACTCTCATATTTTACCTATTACAATATCAATATTTATAGCAACATATTGAAATTGTTTAGAAGAACTGTTACAATGCGTATATTTACAAATATTTAAATATATAGGCATGTTAATAGTTATGAATCTTAGGATCATATGACATTAAACACTTCTCTCAGTGCACGCCATCTGTGCGAGTATTTTGGAACTAAAAGTTCTACGCATATAGATTCAGCATATCTTCAGCGCCATCTACTGTTTAATATACAGTAGTTGGCTCTCCCTACATTATCGACTGAACCCAACACGATTTTTGTTTAGTATCACATGGCCTTAACATGGCAGTTATTGATACTAAAGAAAAATTAAGTGTATACTGACTATTACAAAAAACATTTAGTGTACAGATTTAAATCAACTTATAAAGGAAGCGAAAGATATGCTATTGTGCAGAAAAACATTATGGAACCTTCGCTTCTGCCAGAAACCTACCATTATCAACCATCACCTGAATCTCACTACGATATAATTGACATTTGATTTTCTGAAGTCAAAATAGTTATGCACTGCAATAAATATATATATATATATATATCAGTGGTATTCTCTTTATTAAGTAATAAGATTATATGTGAAAAAGAATAATGAAGGACAAGTAAAGAAGTTCACCCTATCAGACATTAAAAGAAGATCAATATAGGAGTGTTGTTGCTATAAACATTTTTTTAAGCATTTGGCTATGACGATACTGGCTTCATAACATGCATGAAGGAATTTGGATTTCTCAACACATTCTTAATTTACCTCAGTATATAACAATCTAATATATGTGATAAAGATTATTAAAAACATACGGATTTAAAAGCACCAAAGGATCTACTGTTAAACCACTTAACAAACTTGACTGACTGATGTGGATATGACTGTTACGTGTGCTCATAGCTTAAAAGTTTGATAGATCGTATATTGAGGTACCAGAATATTTGTTCTAAATGTAAAATATTTTGAGCTAAAAACAATACTTTTTTGTATTTCAGGCAGAGATGGAGTTAAGAAATAAAGAAGAATAAATAAAGAAGTATTTTAGTAATTTTATCTTTAAAGATGTTTTCTACATAATTTAAAATTTTGAGCTCTGCCGTCGACTCCAGATTCAGGAACTGCATATATTTTAATGGGAGAGGTCCTAAAATTTTGGTATTTTATATGTCTATTGACTGAAGAGTTGTACGTATCCAATTTACTTGATTAAATAATTTTTGACCGTAAAAAACGGGGGGTTACTCTTACAATTTCGTATCGTCAGCGCACACGGAACGTCGCGAGAGAGGAAGGAACAGGGACTCGCCCGCTTACCGCCATTCATTCTGCCCACACGGAGAGAATTTTAGGAAAGAAGAATTCCTAGGTAGTCCGTCCGTGCTACGAAACGCACCATTTGATTTGTACTATAGGTTAGGATCGCAGCTGCACTAGTGTAGTATTCGCGCGAAGCTAAAGTGGCGCTACCGCAGTCCGAAAGAAATAGTGCAACGGCTTTCCTGCTTTTCGTGCAATGCTAGACCGAGTTTAGTATAACATAACCCCATTTTAGTATAACATTCACACTACATGCGTAGAGCAGCCGCTCTCCCAAAACTTAGTGCGGCAGCGGTCCTAATTTGGCATAGCTGCAACTCGAACATTGTAGGGTAGCTACTACACTACCATTAAGATGTCTCCTCTCCTAGAATTCTCTCCGTGCACCAACATGACGCATTCACTCCGATAAATGACAATATAAGAGTAAATTTTAAAGAACTCACCTGGCCGTTCTCCATATTAAAGCTCTGATGAGTATAACACTATGGCAGTTTTTAATATTCAAGCTATATGCAAAAAATAATGTCAGATCAATAAAATTCGTCAGTAGGTCAATAATATTATTATAAACGTTTCTGTCAAATTTGAATATGATTTGCGAGCTAGTTTTCGAGAAATTGTAGTTTAAAATTAACGTGTGTTCTTATGGACATTTTCTGAATATGGCTAGATTCGTCGTAGTTATTGAAAAAATTAAGTTGAAAAAATAGTGTTTAGTTATTGTAAATGTGTGTATACGTAAAAGAGAACCTTTGTAATCGATTGCAATTGAAATGAATTGCTTTTGCGAGCTAGTATTAAAGTTATAGCATAAAATCTGTGTAATAAGAGTCATACGAAAAAGTGAAAAAAATGAGCATTAAAATGTTCTAAAACCGATGTAAAGTTTTCTTCATAGTTCTAAAAAACATTTTACATATTTGTTTACTTTTAGTACTGTAGAATATTACTGTTTTCGACGAATTATACGACCAAAATATTTGTCTCAAATTTTTGAATGAGACCTTGCCGCCAATACAACCTTAATACAAATGAGTTGTGTTAGCCGCAAGTCTTGAGAGAATTTACCAATACCATTGCTACCGAGGCGAGACTTGTGTGACTACAACTAATGTATAATTTGTCAACAGAAGCTTGAGCAATGGGTAGGAAAGAATGAGAAATCAACTGAAAACCCCGAAGCCGTTTAGCTACTGTGCTTTCTTTCCTAAAGTGAACTTTTTTGCGAGGAAGCTTTAACGGCATCTCTCGCCACTCTGGATAGCAGATAGCTATAGCAATACTAGACCATTTACTAGGTTTTTGATAGACATTCCCTTTTGCTTTAGCTAATTTCTCCATTCTATCACGCTTATGTGAAGGTGTCTTCAGCTCAACTACTTTAATGAAACTAGTTACCTCTAGACTACGACCTTTACTAATAGATGGCAACTCGGCTTCCGTGAACTCGCCTAATGCTACCTGTGCCTGAAGACTAAACGTAGGTGAAGCACTGCCGGACGACAGAAGAGACAATTCATCCGGCGGAGGCGGAGTCATAGGGTGACAATACCAGTATTGGAACAGCCACCAGTGAATGAACATTTTGATATAATATTTAAAATTGTAAAATTTGTACATTTTGTGTATCAAATATAATCATGATTTTAAATTCTTTGCGAAATTTCCTTTCATTTTATATATTGTACATGCTATGAAATGAATTGCCTTGGATGAAAAAAATTATTAATATTGCGATATCGTGATGAGAATTAAATATACGCCATTCCCTATAAGGGGGACACAGATGCACTGTAGGCATATGCTGAAGTTTTTTCAAAATCGAAAGTTTTTGTGCTAAAATCTTACGTCTAAATGAAGTTTTATACTTATTAGTTGCCGATTCGACATTATTTTGAAGAAAAAAGTTAAGTTTTTAAATATAATTTACGTGTTCCAACTTTGGTTCATTTATACTCCTGAATCTAGTGAACGAACGAACACTTCTTTGATGGACGTAAGTCTTATTCCGGCAACCCAGTGAACGAACGTTATTCACACGTCATGGTGTACTGTATGAAAAATCAATAATGTTTAACATTTAACGTTTAGTTTTAATACATAAAGTGTATTATTCTCATCCTGGTGTCAACTTTCAACATTCAGATTGTAAAATTACTATTACTGAACTTACATAAGTACATACAAAGAAAGTGTTCATTCATTGGTTTCAAAGTGTTTAGTCACTAGTATCACGTGTTCATTTACTGGTTTCTAGGAGATATTTACTAGATTTCTTTTAATTAGATAGATTTATTAGATTTCTTTTAAACAAAATTTCTACTTTTATTCTTTATCTAAAATGTTGTCACTGACGTAAAGTTTGAAGATTTTAAAATACTAATTAAAAAAGATTTTTACTTTTAATCCATTTTTAAAACTCTTAATTGAATAACAAAAATTACAATTTCCTTATTTGTTCATTCACTGGTGAAATCACCCTATCTGTTTTTTGTTGAGCATGAAGAACATTTTTGCTCTGTCGAAAGTGCAACAATTCCCCACAGAAATCGCCATCGATTCGTTCCGTACTACTGTGAGAATATGAATGAGACTTTTGAATTACTCTAATTCTCGACTCCTTTGGACACGAAAACGTCTCAGCACTTTGCAATCCTTCTGAAAACCCTGTAACGGGTTGACTGACCCTCTGACTCTTAACGAAATTATGTTCGTGGATGCGATTGGAGCTGAAAGTTGACTACAAATTGAACTTGGACAAAACCCTTCACCTGTGCCTACATCTTAATCTGGATCACCCTGCTCAGGACTGGGCAGATCAGCACCTCTCCGATGACCTTCTGGGGCGACAATGTTGGCACAGCGACGAGGGGCTTACCATTGAAACTTGAATTGTTACATCCACGTTCTGCTGCAGCACTCAATCTAGGAGGTATGGATTGTCGAGCGTAAACTATACCTCTCAAACCCATACTATCTTCCCTCGAACTACGATACTCATCCGTTCGAAGTGGATTTAGAAGGACCCTAGTCGATTGCTCTTTAGCTTGATGAACCGACCCGCCTTCTTCATGGAAATTTACCGGAGCGACTATACTAACTCTCCTATCAGCTGATTGTTCCGAATCTATTGCTTTATCGAAACCACTATTCAATCTTATTCCGCCGGAGGTTCTCGGCGTCCCGATGTCAATCTGTATTGACGAGGAAAAACTTTCGATCGGTTCACGGGTCATCAACTTTAATTCCCGATTCCGATTAGCTATCTGCCGTGCCGGTGGCTGCGTACTACCTGCTGCTTCCTTCAACAAGGTGAAGAACTCTGAGCGAATCATCTTCATAAACTCCCATGTCACGCACAAAGGCTCGTGTGCGAAAGCTTGCTCGTCTCGTACCGGATTCCAGGAGGCAGCATCAGATCCGAAACGCAATCGCATCTCATAACGCTCAAGCCTATCTCGCATCGTCAATTTCATAGAAACTTCGCCATTGCTATTTGTTTGCTATTTGTTTGAGCGCCTACCCTCCAGCCTCTGGATCAGCGCACATCAAGTCTTCACCGAGCAGCTCGACAAACGAAAAACTACAATTACGACCACCGATTGTCTATGACCAATCTCGGTTAGCCTCTGCTCACTAGTTCTGCGTGCTCATTAACATTCAGTTGAGATGAATTAACTAACTAATTTACAAACTACAATTAAAACCCTTAAATTTAGCATGTCATAAATCAAGCAATTTAAGCAAAAATAAAACACAGCAACCCACATTTGATTTTACAAAAGCAGAGTGAGTATCAGCTATAGTACACTGAAAAAAAAGTATTGTGTGCGCGGCAATGCCAAAGTTGGGATACGAAGTATTTTACTGAGAGGAATTCGTACTATTTCCACCGCAATATGTATTTCTCTATAACCAAAATTGGATATTCGCGCTATACGAAAATCAGTATAGCTGTAAGAGCAATACCGATACTTGAGTCAACTAAACGTTGGTTCCCATACAGAAACGGCCGGGCACAGCATGCGGGAAGATGCCATGCGCGCGGATTTTTTCTACTTCGTCTTTTCTACGACTGCTACAAAAATTATGGCTATCTGGGTGAAAAAAAGTGATCTAGGTGTTCAGGGTGGTCGATGACGGAGTCTAGGTGGTGCGCTCCGTAGCTTTTAACCTCTACGTGTCGAAACGCATCCAATGCGTAGTCTAGGTGTTTAAGATAGCCGATGACGAAGTTTATAGTTTTTGCCCGCCGTATGTTTTTGCCTCTAGGTATTGGAACTCGCCGAATGCGTGATCTAGATGTTCGGGCTGATGACGGAGTCTAGATGGATCTCACCGTAGTTTTTTTTGTATCGAGATGTTGGAATGCATTCTATGCGTTGTCTAGGTGGTCGGGGTAGTCGATGACGGTGTCTAGGTGATGCGCTCCGTAGTTTTCATCGACCACCACATTTTCGATGCGTTCCAACACCTACAGGCAAAAAACTACGGAGCGCATTACCTAGACATCGTCATCGGCTACCCGGAACACCTGGTCCACGTATTCGATGCGTCCTGATATCTAAACACAAAAAACTACGGAGCGCACCACCTAGACTCCATCATCGGCCACCCAAATACCTAGACCGCGCATTCAATGCGTTCCAACATCTAGAGGCAAAAACTATGAAGCGCACCATCTAGACATCGTCATCGCCTACCCCGAACACCTGGACCACGTATTAGATGCGCCCTGATACCTAAACGCAAAAAACTACGGAGCGCACCACCTAGATTCCATCATCGAGCACCCAGAAGAGCTAGACCACTCATTCGTTGTGTTCCAATATCTAGAGGCAGAAAATTACGGAGCGCACCATCTAGACATCGTCATCGGCTACCTCTAACACCAGGACAATGTATAAATACGCCCTGATATCTTAACACAAAAAACTACGAAGCGCATCACCTAGACTCCATCATTGGCCACTCCAAAGACCTAGACTACGCATTCGATGGGTTCAGACACCAATTGAATTTCTAATAGTCTTAATTTAACAAAATCATGATGAAGCAAGCAAGTGAAAGAAGCTAGGTCAATTTTGCAATCGAATTCAAACGTTAAAACTCCCCACTATGCAATGAAAGGGAAGTTTCAATAATCAAATCTTGAATACCAACTCAAAACTAATCAATCCAAGCGAAATATCTAAATCGAAATCTCGCTCGAAAATCAAAAGCAAAAATTCTCACAATATGACAAAGGAAAATTTAAGCAATTGACTAAACTAGATAGCCGAAATACCAAAACACTTGCTTCGGCAGCTAATGTAAACAAGACACCGTGGCCTTGAAATTCTACACTACGCGATAGTTATGTAAACATGGAAGGAATTTTGCATCTGGATGGATTTCACGAAACTTAAAATATATGCAGAAATCTAAATTCATACTTGTAACGTCATCTGTACTAAACTGCTGATTATGTGAATGACGAAAATTCCTCACACCACAACTCTGAATTTTCGACGCGCGGCGTACGTGATCATGCACAGACAAAATTCCCTTTGCTCAAGCTACAGCCTACATGAATTCTTCGCGACGGAAAATTCTTACTGGCACGGCTCATACACAAAATATCATTTTCAATAATCCCTTAACTCAATGCTACTGCATGCACGAATTCTTCACGACGGAAAATTCTTACACGTGCGGCTGATACACAAAAATTAGTAATTTTAATAATTACTCGCGACACGAAAATTATTAATATATCAAAACGCAATGACTCGCTCAAGCCTCTGGACAACACAAATCAAAGAAAATGCGACTCTCACCGTCTTTCCCGTAGTGCGCACCGCAATGGCGAAACGGCGCGATCCCGAATTGGGCGCCACTTATAAAGGTCTGCTGGGGATCAGGGCAAACCGCTGGTGGGGAAAACTACTAACTGTACTTTTCCGTCAAGTGGACAAACACAAAATGCTTAAGATCCTCACATTCACAATAATAACCAAGAATGTTAAGAATAACAAAACAATAAGCTTTATTAAAGAAAAGTATTTAACGTATCAAGATTTTACATATATACAAGGGCGCCAAGTACGCGCGCTACTCGTACCGAATTTAACCCATTAAGTCCTGAATGGACGAATTTTCACTAAAGTTTTCAACGCTTATATTTTATGTGAAAATGAATTGTAAAAAGTATATGAATAAGCGTATTCGATGTAAAATTTGATGAACTTTTAGAATCTTTCGTTAGATTTTTCAAAAAATTAAACTGTCGAACACTGTACATGATTTTTTCCAAAAAAAGATGGTTTTCAAAAAAAAAAAAAATTTTTCATTTCGATTTTTCAAATGGAATGCATTTAAGATTTAATGATCAAAATGCAGAAAACGTGGCCTCGAGACCTAAACTTAAAAATCTAACGATTTAGGTTCTGAAAAAAAATTTTAAAACACAAAATGGCGGCTGAAACGCAGAAAAATCATAAAAATCTTCTGAAATTATTTACTCGAAAAAGATGGACTTTAGAGAAAAACTTTACTGAAGAAAAAGTTCTCAGAATTGATTAAAGAACACGCTGGAATTTTTTCAGAAACATAAGAAGCGTTTTTAAATTTTTCAAAATTTGAAAATTTTGAAAAATTCTGAAATTTGCCAAAAGATTCTGGAAAAATTCCAGCATGTTCTCTGATCAATTCTAAGAATTTTTTCTTCAGTAAAGTTTTTCTCTAAAGTCCATCTTTTTCGAATAAATAATTCCAGAAGATTTTTATGATTTTTCTGCGTCTCAGCCGCCATTTTATGTGTTTTAAAATTTTTTTTCAAAACCTAAATCGTTAGATTTTCAAGTTTAGGTCTCGAGGCCAAGTTTTCTGCATTTTGATCATTAAATCTTAAATGCATTCCATTTGAAAAATCGAAATGAATAATTTTTTTTTTTTTTAAAACCATGTTTTTTTGGAAAAAATCATGTACAGTGTTCGACAGTTTAATTTTTTGAAAAATCTAACAAAAGATTCTGAAAGTTCATCAAATTTTACATCGAATGCGCTTATCCATATACTTTTTACAATTCATTTTCACATAAAATATAAGCGTTGAAAACTTTAGTGAAAATTTGTCCATTCAGGACTTAATGGGTTAAGGGAGTTCTTTCGATACCCAACTAGTCAAAATGAGGGCTGTTTATCTATTTGTTAATTTACAAAGAAAATGTTGTTGAAGAAAGCCTTACAAATACCAGTAAATTAAATAATAATTATACATTCAAACAAAACAATTCTATTCGTCTGAATTATCAATAACAAGTTTCGTAAGGAAACTAATTTGACTCATTTTTTGAGGTTAAGTGTATAGTTTTTGACTTCACTAAATTTTTTTTTATACATACTTTTGGTTCCAAGAATTTAACTGAGTTATTTTAAGACTTATATGAACCAGTCCTCCAAATTTTATTAAAATCTGCTTTCTTGGTCAAACTCGAGAGAACTTCCTTAAACTTTAAACTAATTTCCAGCTAGTGCAACTACATGAGCCGTATCGACTCCACAATAATCTAATCTATCTCTACCTTTGTAGCTTCAGCTACAGACACTTTACTCTGTGACCGAGACAATACGCGAATTACTTTTAAATGGACAATTACTGCAGCTTCAGCTACACAAAATGACGGATTGACGGGGGGGGGGGGGGGTATTCTTATACAATTTTATATCGCGAACGAACACACGCGGACAGGAACGTCGCGAGAGAGGAAGGAACAGGGACTTAAGTTGCTGAGGCCAAGTAAACTCGACGACGCGACTCTCTCCAGCTCTCTCTCTCTCTCATTCTCTCCCAGACGGCTCCTTGAGCGGCTGCGACGATGCAATCACGACGGATCGTCGTCACAGAGGCCTCTCAGCACCAAGCCTGCAAGGAAGTGAGGCGCTCAACTTGCGCGCAGCGGAGCTAGTGCCGATCGTGGACCGACCGGTGCACTGTATCACTTCTCTCGTTTCGGCAGCGGCGACGGCAACAGCGCACCGGCGCTCCTCTGCTATAGGCGGGGGCGACGACAACCCTGTGGCCACAGCCTGCGATGATAACTGGTTGAGAGAGTCCCGCAAGGCGACGGTGCGTCTTGTCGTCGACGTCGGCTGCTACAGTGCTCCAGCTATACAGTGCTTAAAGGAGATAGGAAAAGGGCGGGGGGGGGCGGACTAGGAGGACTTGGTTCTTAACCTTTAGGCTGCGGGGAAATTTCAGTACAAATTGACCTCTCAGAATATGTAAAATGTATACATAATATCACTGGATATCTCAGATAGAGTCGCTGACCTGACTGCTGGTCCATATATGGACCAGCCCCGCAGCTAAAAGGTTAACAATAATACTAGAGTGCGTGTGCGCGCATAAAATTCGCGTTTGACACGAGCAATGCTCTGTTTTTATGTGACGTGCAATCTGCCACGTCACAGTGCATAAAAAACCTATATTTAAAAAAAATACATTAGCTATTACGGTTCTTTTGTTAATTAACAAAAACGTTTTTTTTTTAAAGCTTATAACTCCAAAAATAAACATTCAATTTTTTTTTTTAAATCATGATAATGCAGAATATAAATAGCTATATTCTGTAAAAATATGAATTCATTCTGTCAAATAGTTTTTGAGAAAAAAATTGAAAAATGAAAAAAAATACGTTTTGTACTAAACACAATTACGGGAATAAAATTCCGATTATTTCGTTATTTTCGACGTTTTTTACACATTCTTTGAGGCTGTAAATGTCAAATTTTTTTCGTTTTTTCAAATTAAATACTACATAATTTATTATTTATCTACCAGATACATAAAATACTTGTAGTAATGTCTTATGTTGTTTCTGCCCGACTCTCAGACAAAAAATGCCTGACTCTCCGGGAGCAACTGCCAGACTCTTTGGCGGTTTTATCTAACGTACTTCGGCTATGCCCGCATGCCTGACTTTAGCTAACCTAACCTTTTGCTTCCTCATAGAGGAAGCTTTGTGATAGTAAAAAAAAAGTTTATGAGATAATGTGTTAGAAATGTTATTTAGCAAATTTGGAATCGAAATACACTATTTTTAGAAAATGTCCGTATGGATGTGTGTGTGTGTGTGTGTGTGTGTGTGTATGTATGTCCGTATACGCTGATATCTCATGATCTACTCGACCGATTTTAACGGGAGAGTGATCATTTTTTTAGATTTTGCTTCCACAATTGGGGTCAATATTCTATTTTTGTAAAATTTATTTATTTTTTTTTTATAGCCATTTTTTAATTTTCAAAATTTATTTTTTCGATTTTTTTAATAGTTAGAACAAATATTGTTTATATATCATGAATTCTCTGTATGTAGGATAAAATTATCTACAATTTAAAAAAACAAAGTCGGTAGCTATATTTCGTCATAAGTTATTGATGAAAACGTAATTTTTTGTAAATAGGTTATATTTCGAAATTAAGAAAAGATATTAAAATGAATATTTTTTTGGTTATAAAGGATATTAAGTACTATAACTTACTAAATTTTTAGGTTTTTTTATTCATTATTTTTTGAGAAAAAAAATAATTTATAAAAAAAAGTGATTTTTTTTGTCGTTCAATAACTATAGTAAAATTGGCTTAAACACTTTGAAATTCTTTGTAGGGGTAGATTTTGTATACCAATCGAGTGAGTTCTTTGGGCAAAAGAATTGATCCATAAATTTCGAAGATATTTGAGGTTAAAATTTTTTTCAATTTTTTTTTAAATCGTAATTTCTCGAGAACGGCTCTATGTATCTAAATGGGGTGGGTGGTATTCGAAAGAGAATTAAATTACCTATATTTTCTAAAAAAATTAATTCTCTAGCTATCACGGTTCTTTTGTTATTAACAAAAACGTAAAAATTGAAAAATGAAAAAAAATGAGTTTTATATGTTCAACTATTACAAGAGTAAAATTGTCTTATTCGCTTCAAAATTCATTGTAGAGGTATATTATTGATAGTTCTCGGATGAGTTCTTTTGGCAAAGTGATTGGTTCATAAATTTCAGAGATATTTGAGGTTAAAATTTTTCTAGACATTTTTAAAATCTATTTCTTGAGGATGGCTCTGTGTATCTGAATGGGATGGGTAGCATTTGAAAGAGAATTAAAATATTTATATTTTCTAAAAAGAAAAATTTTTTACTTATCGCGGTTTTTTATTATTAACAAAAATGTAAAACTTGAAAAATTGAGAAATGAAAACAAAAATCTGTCTTTATCAAATTTTTTAAAATACATCCCCTCACATTATAACAGCCTTTCCACATAACGCATTCAATATAACACGTTCAATGTTCAACGTAACACGAAAATAAATTTGTTGTCCGACATCTACCAATTTTATACTCAGTGGTAGTGGTGCAGAATGGGTACATTTCTACCACTGAATATGAATTGGCCATGAAAAAATTACAAGTTAATATTTTCCATAAAATTTTTCCAATTTTTTTCGTGAAAAATTTATTTTTCGAATTTTAATTTTATATGAAAATGTATAATTTCATCTATCTCTTACGAGATGAAAATTACGTAAAAAGTTGTGCATTAATGTGGAATGATCGTTTGACAAAATTTTCTAACTTTAAGAGTAGATAAGCTAGGCCGGTTCTGGAGCAATTCATGTCGTGACCTGTTGCTCCAGAACCGGCCTAGGGTTTTGGCCCCCCCCCCTCCCCCTTCCCCCCGTTGGTGCTCCAGAACCGGCCTAGGGTTTCTGGAGCACCCGTAACTGCACGGGTAGCCATTAACCCATATCAGGTGCTGCTCCAGAACCGGCCAAGGGTTTGGGGGAGAGAAGGAGGGGGGAGGGGGTCGCATGCACGAGGAGTCGCTAGCCCATCCCCGCTCAATCTAGAATTGGCGCGGCGGGTGACAGCCCGCGACCGGACGACTGCGCACATCGGCTGCGCAGCGGCGGGCGGCGAGCGGCGGGCAGCCTGCTGCTTGTCAGCCTACAGCACTCGGCCAGCCGTTCTTATCTACTAGTAAATATTTAGAACTCTTTATATCCCTTTTGCTCGTGCAATGAACAGGTAGGTGTTTGTGGAAATTTTTTCCTAATATTTTTTCCACTGCGACTTTTTTGTGTCATTTTGTATCAATTTTTGTTGCTCAGGAGCAACGATCGAGCTGCTTTGACCCATTGTTATGGAATGAAAGCTTTTAACGACCGCAACACGCTTATATAATCGAAGCCTTGACTAACTGGTTGCGAGAGCCATCTAGCGGTCAGAATTTGAAGGAGGATAAGAGCCCCACCTCGCTCATATCCTGTGAGGTTCTACCTGTCTATCAACCTCTCCATTATCCTTCAAATATTTTTTTTATTCAGCATTCTCTTCCATGTTGTACACTCCATTATGGTTAGTACCATTGCGAATATTTAAAAGTTTTCACGTAAAAAACGCCGGAGGGTGGATTCGAACTCACGATCTCTAGATTACTGAGCAACCACCTTACCACTCGGCTATCGAGACATATGTATACTCATAGCTTAATTTATATTCTTATAGCGAGATGTCTTCACGGTAGTGCCGTCGATAAGGTAGAACACTGTAGGTAAATGAATATACTCTACCGATAAACATTAATATTTTAATATAAAAAGTTTTCATGAAAAAAACGCCGTAGGGTGGATTCGAACCTGCGATCTTCAGATTACTGAGCAGCAACTTTACCACTCGACTATCGACACATATGTATGCTCATAGCTGAATTTGTATCTAATAGCACGCGCAAGGCCTCAATGTTCACGGTGGTAAGGTAGAATACTGTATTAATATACTTTACTGATAAACATTAATATTTAATATAAAAAATTTTTAAGAAAAAAAAAATAATCGCCGGATGTTGAATTTGAATTAACGATCTTTAGATTACTGAGCAGCCACCTTACCACTAGGCTATCGAGTCATATACATACTCATAGCTGAATTACGAGGACGCTGCGCGCGCAAAATATTTTGCACAATTTTGAGGTTATGAAAATTTTGTATATAGGATATGGTTCTATGTAAAAAAGTGATAGCCCCCTTATTGGAATACACCCTCCAAAATTTCATCCGATTTTCGATCCGAGCGCTCCTTCTCGAGTTATAAGCGAAAAACCAAAATTTCTACCCCCACCACAGGTTTTTGGAAATTCCGTCAACGTCATTCAATAGTATATTAAAAGTATGTCCCCCCTATTGTTACGCCCCCAAAATTTCGTCCGTTTTTTGATCCGAGCGCTCCTTCTCGAGATATAAGCGAAAAACCAAAATTTCTACCCCCACCACCGATTTTTGGAAATTCCGCCAACGTCATTCGATAGTATATTAAAAGTACGTCCCCCCTATTGTTACTCCCCCAAACTTTCGTCCGTTTTTCGATCCTAGCGCTCCTTCTCGAGATATAAGGGAAAAACCAAAATTTCTACCCCCACCACCGATTTTTGGAAATTCCGCCAACGTCATTCGATAGTATATTAAAAGTATGTCCCCCCTATTTTTACACCTCCAAAATTTCGTCCGTTTTTCGATCCGAGCGCTCCTTCTCGAGTTATAAGCAAAAAACCAAAATTTCTACCCCCACCACTGGTTTTCGAAAATTCTTTCAGTGGACAAATTATGAGATATCCCTCAGAGGTAGATAAAACGCCCCGGCCCTGCCAGGTGTACGGCAGGCCTTGAACAGGTTGCCTTAAAATTTTGATGCTTGTTCAATACTTATCTAAACCTAGACATATGCCCTATTTTTCGAAGTATCATCCAAATAACGCTTCCGAATTTGACAGTCCCATATACAGACAGTTCATGGGAAAATTATAAAAAAATGGGCTGGCACCCGCCTGGCAACATGTTATGAACAGGCCGCATGACTCAACTGATGTGGTTAGGCGCGAAAATTTAAAATATTTAACTCATAAAATAGAAAATAGTTTGAGACCTTTGTATTATAAAAATAATACTGATATTCTTTTACGATTACTCCAACATTTTTGCATCACAGAAGTTTAAATTAATACTTTTTTAATATTTAGAAAAGAAATATAATGCATTAAAATATATATAGTGTGCGCTTGATTTCAGCTAGTTCTCTCCCTTTTGAAAAATAATACCTATGTTTGAATGAAAACTATTCAGGTCACATTTGATTTATTTATAGTGTTTTAAACCTTCTCAAAGTGAAATAAAAATCGCAGCGTATAGTTTATTTATTTGATTTCACAAACAATATTACTAACATATTACACAAGTAAAAAAAAATACGTAGGTAGTTCCTTTAGTGGGACAGGATTTTTGAGTAAAAGTTGGACAAACAGCCGGTAGTAGGATAATTTGAGGTTCTGCTAGTCAATATTAGATTTTCAACACTCTACAAATACCAAAAATAATGCTTTTCTTGCACGCAAATAATTATTGCAAAATTATAGTAAAAAAAACATCATTGAACCACCTCTATTCAGTGTATAAAATGTATGTAGCGACTCATTTATATTATCCTATTATAAACAGTTTATACATGTAATAAGTCTTATAAAATAATAAATGCTCAAATTTATTGTAGAAAATGGCAATGCTATCCGTAAAATAAATAAATAAATACTACTCAATTATAGACACCCTACATACTTAAAATTTAGCGAGGCACTCAATTTTCGTAACTTGAATAATAGTTGAATGTTTATAAACGAATTGAAAGTATAAACATTATTCAAAGAAAGAAAGATACATAGTTTTTCAGATGACTTTTATCGTTTTAACATTGAAATGAATGAGGCGGTTGAAAAGGGAATTTTTACTTTTATTTATTGGATAATCAATTTAATACTGTCCCGGACACCCACCTGTTCTGTAGATTATGGCTTAACATGTATAACTCGGAAAACTCAGGTACGCAAAACGTGAACTGCTACGCAGTTGAAAATCTGAGTTCGTGATCTGAGCTCAGCAGTCACTGCAGTTTTTCCGCGACACTGAATCCTTTATATCATTCACCTTAAATAATCGGTAATTCCAGGCTCTTCATTTGTCAACAGAGCACGGCGGGAAATAGAAAGAAAATGACAGGGTATTTGAAAATATTTGTTTACCAAAATAATTTTATTGAAAATTAACATGTGGCTTAGCCAATATCTCAATTTTTAGATAATCTAGTACAATATAACTTTGAAAGATTAATTTATGATACTAGCATTGCGAAGTTCACTAAGAATAAAACGGATTTCGCCATAGTTAGTTCTTATTCCCATGTTTTGCTCAGTTACGAGTACTTGTAAGCGATCAACTAATTTGTTAGGATCATCCCAGACGTCGAGTTCGTATGCAGTTGTAATATCTACTCGCGAGATTTTGGGAGCAACTTCTTCCTCTTCATCATCACTAATCCACTGTCTCTTTTTACTTTCACGTTGATATCTCCAATTAATAAAGTTATATTTCTTACGAATTCTTCTAGGTAAATATTCATTGGTTGAGAAATCTGATGCATCTTCACTAGAATGATCAGCTTCATAATAATTATCGGTCTCGTTAGAAGTTGGAAGATGCGAGTTAACTCGTGTATCATCAGTTATGAGCTTCTTTAGAGGATTGACTATTGGTTCAAGTATCTTTTTCGCTGCCACTGGATTAGTTTGCTCAATCCTTTCACTTTTCTCTCTTCCGTTAACATTATCTTCTCGAGATAATGGCGAGATACTTTTTACAGACGATTTTTCGAACATTGGAGCAATAAAATTATAAAATTTGTTACTCTTTAGTTTTCGAATCGACTCATTCACGCAATAGTGCTTTTTGTGAGCGCTCGAAACTTCAATAATCATACGATAATTATCCAAATCAACTGAATTGATAAGACTTTCATCCGGAAGTTTTTTGAATAGTAATTGCAGTAATCCTACGGACAAACGATAGTTTCGTTCCTTTATCTGGACAAAGTCGCCTTCAAATTTTATTGGAGAATTTCCGATCATAAGTAAATTTCCTCGCTTGTAAACACCATAAATATTATCGAGATATCTCCTAGAATTTCCGTTTAATTTCGTTACATATTTCTTGACTAGTTTTGCAAATTTACCATTATTGGAGCTAGCTATTTTATTATGGTTAGGGCTCATATTAGATAGTTTGATTTCAGAAGTTTCCATATCATCAGCTGTATCCAGAGATTCAGCACTTTTTGTCAAACCTAATAAAGACTGTGATTTTTGTACTACTGCATTCTGAAATTTGCTAATAACATCCGGTGTGTTTGCCATGTTTATGCTTCATTAGTTTAGAGTCAATTGAATAAATATACCACCAACATCCTTTTTTATACTTTTATGCTATTATAGAGTAACACCTTCTACATCATACAGTCAAAACCTTTAAACTTTTATGCTATAGAGTAACACCTTTTTGAACTTTTATTCTATTATAGAGTAACACATTTTTATGTTATAGAATAACACCTTCTATGTCATACAGTTAAAACTTTTTAAACTTTGTGTCATAGAGTAACACCTTTTTCATGCTATAGAGAAACACCTTTTTTATGTCATAGAATAGCATCTTTTTGAACTTTTATGATATAGAGTAACACCTTTTTGAACTTCTATGCTATAGAGTAACACCTTTTCATGTTATAGAGTAACACCTTCTATGTCATACAGTTAAAACTTTTTAAACTTTGTGTCATAGAGCAATACCTTTTATATGTCATAGAGTAACACCTTTTTATGTTATTTAGCATCATCTGAATAAATATATCGCCAACATCCTTTTTATACTTTTATACTATAGAGTAACACCATCTTGAACTTATCTGCTATTATAGAGTAGCACCTTCTATGTCACACAATAACATCTTTTTACACTTTATGTCATAGAGTAACATCTTTTTTATGTCATAGAGTAACACCTTTTTTATGTTATAGAGTAACATCTTTTTTATGTCATAGTGTAGCACCTTTTTTATGTCATAGAGTAACACCTTTTTTATGTCATAGAGTTACACCTTTTTTATGTCATAGAGTGACATGTTTTTTATGTCATAGAGTGACATCTTTTTTATGTTAGAGTCATACCTTTTTTATCTCATAGAGTAACAGCTTTTTTCTGTCATAGAGTAATATCTTTTTGTGTCATAGAGTGACACCTTCATTGCTATAGAGTAACACCTTTTTTGAGCTTTTATGTCAAAGAGTAACATCTTTTTATGTTATTTAGCATCATCTGAATAAATATATCGCCAACATCATTTTATACTTTTATACTATAGAGTAACACCATCTTGAACTTATCTGCTATTATAGAGTAGCACCTTCTATGTCACACAATAACATCTTTTTACACTTTATGTCATAGAGTAACACCTTTTTTATGTCATAGAGTAACACCTTTTTTATGTTATAGGGTAACATCTTTTTTATGTCATAGTGTAACACCTTTTTTACGTCATAGAGTAACACCTTTTTTATGTCATAGAGTTACACCTTATTTATGTCATAGAGTGACATGTTCTTTATGTCATAGTGTAACACCTTCTTTATGTCATAGAGTAACACCTTTTTTATGTCATAGAGTGACATGTTTTTTTATGTCATAGAGTTACACCTTTTTTATGTCATAGAGTGACATGTTTTTTATGTCATAGAGTTACATCTCTTTGTGTCATATTGGCTAAGCCACATGTTAATTTTCAATAAAATTATTTTGGTAAACAAATATTTTCAAATACCCTGTCATTTTCTTTCTATTTCCCGCCGTGCTCTGTTGACAAATGAAGAGCCTGGAATTACCGATTATTTAAGGTGAATAATATAAAGGATTCAGTGTCGCGGAAAAACTGCAGTGACTGCTGAGCTCAGATTACGAACTCAGATTTTCAACTGCGTAGCAGTTCACGTTTTGCGTACCTGAGTTTTCCGAGTTATACATGTTAAGCCATAATCTACAGAACAGGTGGGTGTCCGGGACAGTATTAAATTGATTATCCAATAAATAAAAGTAAAAATTCCCTTTTCAACCGCCTCATTCATTTCAATTTTAAAACGATAAAAGTCATCTGAAAAACTATGTATCTTTCTATCTTTGAATAATGTTTATACTTTCAATTCGTTTATAAACATTTAACTATTATTCAAGTTACGAAAATTGAGGGCCTCGCTAAATTTTAAGTATGTAGGGTGTCTATAATTGAGTAGTATTTATTTATTTATTTTACGGATAGCATTGCCATTTTCTAC
Source organism: Torymus aiolomorphi (assembly GCA_036365515.1). Taxonomy (NCBI): domain Eukaryota; kingdom Metazoa; phylum Arthropoda; class Insecta; order Hymenoptera; family Torymidae; genus Torymus; species Torymus aiolomorphi. Next base: position 89,326,736 of record CM070873.1, read on the forward strand.
AATAAATTTGAGCATTTATTATTTTATAAGACTTATTACATGTATAAACTGTTTATAATAGGATAATATAAATGAGTCGCTACATACATTTTATACACTGAATAGAGGTGGTTCAATGATGTTTTTTTTACTATAATTTTGCAATAATTATTTGCGTGCAAAAAAGCATTATTTTTGGTATTTGTAGAGTGTTGAAAATCTAATATTGACTAGCAGAACCTCAAATTATCCTACTACCGGCTGTTTGTCTAACTTTTGCTCAAAAATCCTGTCCCACTAAAGGAACTACCTATGTATTTTTTTTTACTTGTGTAATATGTTAGTAATATTGTTTGTGAAATCAAATAAATAAACTATATGCTGCAATTTTTATTTCACTTTGAGAAGGTTTAAAACACTATAAATAAATCATATGTGACCTGAATAGTTTTCATTCAAACATAGGTATTATTTTTCAAAAGGGAGAGAACTAGCTGAAATCAAGCGCACACTATATATATTTTAATACATTATATTTCTTTTCTAAATATTAAAAAAGTATTAATTTAAACTTCTGTGATGCAAAAATGTTGGAGTAATCGTAAAAGAATATCAGTATTATTTTTATAATACAAAGGTCTCAAACTATTTTCTATTTTATGAGTTAAATATTTTAAATTTTCGCGCCTAACCACATCAGTTGAGTCATGCGGCCTGTTCATAACATGTTGCCAGGCGGGTGCCAGCCCATTTTTTTATAATTTTCCCATGAACTGTCTGTATATGGGACTGTCAAATTCGGAAGCGTTATTTGGATGATATTTCGAAAAATAGGGCATATGCCTAGGTTTAGATAAGTATTGAACAAGCATCAAAATTTTAAGGCAACCTGTTCAAGGCCTGCCGTACACCTGTCAGGGCCGGGGCGTTTTATCTACCTCTGAGGGATATCTCATAATTTGTCCATTGAAAGAATTTTCGAAAACCAGTGGTGGGGGTAGAAATTTTGGTTTTTTGCTTATAACTCGAGAAGGAGCGCTCGGATCAAAAAACAGACGAAATTTTGGGGGTGTAAAAATAAGGGGGACATACTTTTAATATACTATCGAATGACGTTGGCGGAATTTCCAAAAATCGGTGGTGGGGATAGAAATTTTGGTTTTTCGCTTATATCTCGAGAAGGAGCGCTAGGATCGAAAAACGGACGAAATTTTGGGGAGTAACAATAGGGGGGACATACTTTTAATATACTATCGAATGACGTTGGCGGAATTTCCAAAAATCGGTGGTGGGGTTAGAAATTTTGGTTTTTCGCTTATATCTCGAGAAGGAGCGCTCGGATCAAAAAACGGACGAAATTTTGGGGGTGTAACAATAGGGGGGACATACTTTTAATATACTATCGAATGACGTTGACGGAATTTCCAAAAATCGGTGGTGGGGGTAGAAATTTGGGTTTTTCGCTTATATCTCGAAAAGGAGCGCTCGGATCGAAAAACGGATGAAATTTTGGGGGGTGTATTCCAATAGGGGGGCTATCACTTTTTTACATAGAACCATATCCTATATACAAAATTTTCATAACCTCAAAATTGTGCAAAATATTTTGCGCGCGCAGCGTCCTCGTAATTCAGCTATGAGTATGTATATGACTCGATAGCCTAGTGGTAAGGTGGCTGCTTAGTAATCTAAAGATCGTTAATTCAAATTCAACATCCGGCGATTATTTTTTTTTTCTTAAAAATTTTTTATATTAAATATTAATGTTTATCGGTAAAGTATATTAATACAGTATTCTATCTTACCACCGTGAACATTGAGGCCTTGCGCGTGCTATTAGATACAAATTCAGCTATGAGCATACATATGTGTCGATAGTCGAGTGGTAAAGTTGCTGCTCAGTAATCTGAAGATCGCAGGTTCGAATCCACCCTACAGCGTTTTTTTCATGAAAACTTTTTATATTAAAATATTAATGTTTATCGGTAGAGTATATTCATTTACCTACAGTGTTCTACCTTACCGACGGCACTACCGTGAAGACATCTCGCTATAAGAATATAAATTAAGCTATGAGTATACATATGTCTCGATAGCCGAGTGGTAAGGTGGTTGCTCAGTAATCTAGAGATCGTGAGTTCGAATCCACCCTCCGGCGTTTTTTTCGTGAAAACTTTTAAATATTCGCAACGGTACTAACCATAATGGAGTGTACAATATGGAAGAGAATGCCGAATAAAAAAAATATTTGAAGGATAATGGAGAGGTTGATAGGCAGGTAGAACCTCATAGGATAGGAGCGAGGTGGGGCTTATCCTCCTTCAAATTCTGACCGCTAGATGGCTCTTGCAACCAGTTAGTCAAGGCTTCGATTATATAAGCATGTTGCGGTCGTTAAAAGCTTTCATTCCATAACAATGGGTCAAAGCAGCTCGATCGTTGCTCCTGAGCAACAAAAATTGATACAAAACGACACAAAAAAGTCGCAGTGGAAAAAATGTTGGGAAAAAATTTCCACAAACACCTGTTCATTGCACGAGCAAAAGGGATATAAAGAGATCTAAGTATTTACTAGTAGATAAGAACGGCTGGCCGAGTGCTGTAGGCTGACAAGCAGCAGGCTGCCCGGCGCCCGCCGCTGTCCGCCCGCCGCTGCGCAGCCGATGTGCGCAGTCGCCCGGTCGCGGGCTGTCACCCGCCGCGCCGATTCTAGATTGAGCGGGGATGGGCTAGCGACTCCTGGTGCGTGCGACCCCCTCCCACCTCCTCCTCTCCCCCAAACCCTGGGCCGGTTCTGGAGCACCAACGGGGGAAAGGGGGGGGGGGCCAAAACCCTAGGCCGGTTCTGGAGCAACTGGTCACGACCTGAATTGCTCCAGAACCGGCCTACCTTATCTACTTTAAAGTAATTTTGACAATAACTTTATTCATTGATAGTCATAATTTACAATACATAAATATAAAAATTACCGACATTGCTTATATGACGGTCATTTTTACAACAATTTGACAATAACTAATAGATATAATTTACAATCCATGAATACAAAAATGACAGCCATTGAGCTTTGGTGATTGGTCAGAAATGATCATGGTGATTGGTCAGAATCTATATAATCTATAAAAATTTGAATAAATTATGTTGGAGTTTTGTTATTTCTGTCTTTCTGAAGTATTAAATTTTAAATATTGGAATTAAAAATTAATTAAAGGAATCAGTAAATTAAGTTTGAGGAAGCTACGTGCCAATGAATTGGCAGCGGTTTTTTTTCTTAGCGTAGAAGTGAAAAACATTGCTACTAGCCATGACCAGTTAATGGTGCCGTGCAATTGCCTACAACATGGAATCTTATCTTTGATTAGAGTGAAGTTGTTCAGAGTAATTCAAGATGCGAGCATTGTGAAAAATAGTGCTGGCATATTTATGCGATATGAATGTTTTTTCAAATGCTATAAGTCATAGTGCCCCATCTTTTTTTTATATAGTGCCCCATCTTTCCGTATATAACGGATAGTTAATATCAGCTGAAAGTTTCTAACTTCAGACCGGCATACACGGCCTTCACGGTATTTCAATGTGTAAAGTCCGTTGCTAAATATGTTTATTGTATTTTGGATTTAGCAAACTTCATAGTGCACTTACTAAGTCAGACTGCGCCTATCATTTAGTTAGCATTTATCGACTACCTTTTTTTTTGTTTCACAAGAGGATTTATTTTTAAGGGAGTCCGAAAGTTAATTAAAAATTCAAATTTCGCGCCACAATATAGCAGACAAAAAAATAAGTAATTTGCCTATAACAAATAGTAAAAACAATATTACGGAAAACCAGGACTGCATTGCTCTCCGTTACATTATAATCTATCATTTTACAAAGTTTGCAGTTTCTATATAAATATTTCACTGAATGGTATTTGAATTACTTGATTTTGAGACATTATTCAAATGCCATTCAGCGAAATATTTATATAGAAACTTCAAACTTTGTAAAATGATAGATAATAATGTAACGGAGGGTAATGCAGTCCTGATTTTCCGTAATATTGTTTTTACTATTTTTTATAGGCAAATTACTTATTTTTTCGTCTGCTATATTGTGGCGCGAAATTTGAATTTTTAATTGACTTTCGGACCCCCTCGGAATCTATGTATATTTATATTCTTTTTACAATATTATTTTAAAAAGTTATAACTTAAAACATCTTATTCATTCACTTTAATATTAACAAAGAAGATACGAAAATAGATGTTCAAAAGATAGCTTCTAAAGTATTATAGGGGAGACCTATGCTCCTTTGTACATGGGGCTACTTTGGACAATGCAGTTATCTTTTGAATGATCTACTTATATTTTTCGTCAGTAAAATAAATTTAAAGTATTGGTAGAATAAAACTTTTTTAGTACGTTAAGACCAGTTCATTCGACGTTTAAAAATTTTAACCGTCATATCGTCGTTCTTCGTTGTGTGTTCAAAAAATTCGTGGGATCATACAAGTTTGTCTCATTAATTGTATAAAATAATTGTTTAGCGGATTAACTGCTACTCTTGTAGAGTAGTTAATTAGAAATTGGTGAAACAATACTTGGTTCAGTATATAATATACCTCTGAATACAATATAGTTTTCTTCGGGCTATTTTGTACAAAACATTTTTTTTTATTTGAGGAAATAATAATAATATATCTATTTATAGTACTCAATATCTATTCTATTACTTACTTCTAACCCCAAACTAAGTGTCCAAACGATTCAGGTGCCAATTGTTAGTCTATTGTAGTCATGATCGGTCTTAAAAAAAGTGTACAAAAACGCCCCGGTCTCCCCTCTCATTCTAAAAAAATAAATCAATATTTGAATAAAATTATAATACGATTATTTCATTTATTTTTGTATAATAATAATAATTAAAAACAATAAAATATTGAAATCGTTATAAGTTGAAATGGTTATTATATTAATATATGGGTTATTCTCTAAAAGTTAAATAACTTTGATAACAGCAATAATTTATACCACTCTAACCTCAAAATCACAACTTTGGTATAATTTTTCGGCGCTCGTGGTATAAAATACCGTTCGAAACGAGTGCGAAAGTTGATTATTTACTTCATGTGACTTTTCGCACTCGCTTCGCCCGTGCGAAAAATGTCGCATGAAGTAAATCATCACCTTCCGCACCAGTGTCGAAATGTACTATTTCGTTTTTTCATTGCAAAATTGTTGCTCAAATTATTCATTGTAACATTGCAAGTAATATTGCAACAATATTGTAACAATATTACTGCAATGTTATGGACATACCTACAGGTTCCATCAAAGTTAATCAAGGTACAGGGAATATTGCCGAATCTGTCGAGTCTCGTAAATGAATATTGAAATAATATTGTATAAATATTTAATGTTGTATAAGTTTAGGCATATTTTCCAAAACTACCTTAATTTATAACTACGTTCGATGATGTTCGTGTTTTCTTTGTTTACATTTCTTTCCTTCTACAAATCAAAAATTTGAAATTTCAAAAATAATTTCAAAAATTATTATAGCATAGTAATAGCATATTTACCGTCATTAATTGGTAAAATGAATGAAATATTTTGTTATAACGCAGAACCACTCACACATGTAATTAATTATCATTAGAAGGCATGGAGAGGAATAAATTGTGTTAATTTTTTTTGCTTCCTCAAAGAGGAAGCTTTGTAACGGTGAAAAAAAATTTTGAAACAAAAAATGTTCAAAAACATGTTTTAAGAATTTTGGCGCTAAAATCCGTTGTTTTCGATAAAAAAAAATGTTCGTGAGCGAGCGCAGCTTATCTGTCATTCAGGCAGTCGGTCCTTGACCGTGATACAGATGAGACGCGATGTGAGAGTTGGTTAGTTAATAAAAAGTGTCACCTTAATATTGCGTACAGTGTATTATTTAAGTGTTTCCTATCCTAATCCCAACAGTAATTTTAACAAAATTCAGTGCGCGCGTGCGTGCGTGCGTGTGTGTGTGTGTGTGTGTGTGTGTGTGTGTGTGTGTGTGTGTGTGTGTGTGTGTGTGTGTGTGTGTGTGTGTGTGTGTGTGTGTGTGTGTGTGTGTGTGTGTGTGTGTGTGTGTGTGTGTGTGTGTGTGTGTGTGTGTGTGTGTGTGTGTGTGTGTGTGTGTGTGTGTGTGTGTGTGTGTGTACACAGATTTACATCGGAAAAGGCTTATTCCCTTCGTTTCGGAGGAGAATAGAGAGAGAGAGCATAACCTACTTTTTGATTTTACCGATTTTTTTTTATAACCAAAAAAAGATTTTGAATTTTTTGTTTTTTCGATTTTTTAATTTGTTTCAGCCAGTATTACTTAATAAACTAAATTTTTATTAAAAGGTCTTTAAATTACCTACAATTTATTTTTTTTTTTAATTTAAATTATCTCTAGCCTGTCATTTGTTATTAATGGAAATATGGTTTATATTTCTTTAATTAATATCTCAAAAATTTTTTCATTTTTCCACTCAAAATTGTTATCACTTATTACACTTAGCGAGTACAACATTGCGTTAAAATTTGAAGAGGGTATTTTGATTTTTTTCCGAGAAAAAAATTCTTTTTGAAAAAATGTGCGTTTTCTTTCCTTTACGATAACAGGAGTAAAAGTTAATGAATCGTTTTGAAATTTGGCAGAGAATTAGCTTTTTTATATCTAAGGAGTCAGTTCTTTGTCCAAAAAAATCTGACTGTATTGACCAAAGATATTTGAGGTTAACATTTTTTTATAAATTTCTTATATTTGCATTTTTAAAAAGAATATTCGATTGATTGATTCAAAAATTTTACCACTTATTACACTTATCGAGTACAACATTGTGTTAAAATTTGAAGAGGTTATGTTGATTTGTTTCCGAGAAAAAAATTATTTTGGAAAACAAGTGCGTTTTATTTCGTTAATGATATCAGGAGTAAAAGTCAATGAATCGTTTTGAAATTTGGCAAATAATTAGCTTTTTTATATCTAAGGTTTCAGTTCGTTGCCGAAAACAATCTGACTGTTGTGACCAAAGATATTTCAGATTAAATTTTTTTTTATAAATTTCTTATATTTGCATTTTTAAAAAGAATATTCGATTGATTGACTCAAAATTGTTACCACTTATTACACTTATCGAGTACAACATTGTGTTAAAATTTCAAGAGGTTATGTTGGTCAAAATTTTTGATCATTCCAAATTAGCCCCAAAACACAAATATAAAGTTTTAGAGCAAAATATGCAATAGTTCTATTTAATTTGTATATCATATATAAATAAAATAATTATTGTATACTAGGGCATATCCCCGAGAAAGTAATTTCAGATTGAGTCCCGCGGCAACGTGTACTAGGGTAACGATAATAATTGACTTTCAAAATATGAATTTCGTAAAAATTTCATAAAAATATTTCATAAAAATATCGATTCTTAAATATGAAAAAAACTACCTCTCTGTTAAATTACAAAACGATTCATTGTCTTTTGTTAAGAAGTATAACTTAGTTATTATATTTGTATAATTGTTACAATGATGGATTAACTTTAAACCACTAAGTCGAGCAGGGTAGTAGTTAAATACCTGTTTCAAAACAAATATTTATTAGATTATTGCCAATGCATACTTTTCTTTCTCAAACTAATGTATTTCTTTAAAATTTTTTATAACAATAATTAATTGTTTGTATAGGATACATAAATGAAAAGACAAAAAAGATATTTTTTATATTCAGTCAAATTGTTTAACAAACAACAAAGAACCACAAAGAAAACAGTTTTATTTATTAATAAAGTTTTGTTGTGAAAAATTTACTTTTGTTTTTTAAATTTAGAAAATGGAATCAATAAATTAGTTTGAGGAAGCTTCTTGCCAATGAATTGGCAGCGGTTTTTAAATATAGCTTATTTAATTCCATTACTTAATAAAATGAGCTAAAACCATAAGTTTTTTGAGGTTAGAAATTTTTGCTACAATTATTTTGCTTCTGGTAAATGAATAATAAATCATATAATATTTAAATTGAAAAAACAAACAAATTTGATATTTACAGCCTCAAAGAATGTGTAAAAAAAGGTCGAAAATAACGAAATAAATGATTTTTAATTTTTTTAGGTTAGGTGCACCACTTCAAAAAATCTGAAAAAATTCATGGGGATTGAAAGTATGCAAAAATATATGAAACTATTTTTTTTGCGAGTTATCTGATATACAGCGCAGTAGCCAGATTTTTTAAATTTTGAAACACGTTTTTGAGGTTACGTTTGAACATATAATACTCTAGAAAAGATATTCACAAATTTTGCGTGAAAAAACATAATTTTTCCTTTTTTTGATCCATAAGATATTCCTTTTAGAGCCTGAGAAATTAAATAAAGAAAATTTAGTGAAATAAAATCCTTTTTTGAGGTTATGTCGCAAGACGCGTGCGCGTCATTAGTACACGCACTCCTGTACACATGCCTATCCATATGTGCTGAATGAAGTGAGAGAGTCGAGAGCGAGTGCTACTAACACACTGAGAGGGAGAGAGGGAGCATTAATGATGGCGAAGGTCTTGAAGGAGCGGGCACTTGATAGCCGCTGGTCTCTGCGCCGTATCGGGATTAACGTTTTCTCCGGCTCAAACCTTTTGTCCCCCATCCCGCAGCACTTTCCGTATGTGGTTGCCTCCTCCTCCCTATCTATAGTGCACCTTCTGTGATTTCCTTTCGTCACCTAACAATTTCTCATTGACTTCGTAGACTTTCTACGTCTACTTTCGTTTCGGTCTGTGCAAAGCTCCAGTCAAGCGTCCTGCATTGCATTTGCCAGCTAGAGTTGCCTTCTACTCGTCGGTATGATATGATAGTGAAAGATTCTGGGGGGGCAGGAGGGGCTGTTTGATATTTTCAACAGAGTGACGTCTGGGCTCTTCTTATCAGAGCCGAAAAAGCCTTTCGTCACTCAGCTGTTAAGCTGATCATAACATGCAAATATAATGTTCGAAGGAAAAGTACAAAACCGATCTTTCGCTGACTAAAATCAAATAAAGCTTTGAAGGCAGCTATGGAGTTTATTTATTGTTAAAAGATTGATTGAAAGGTATGATGAGTATCGTTTTATATAAGTGGAATAATAGGATTGATAAAAGGCATCAATCACTAGTGCAACGCAAGCACGAGTACATATAGCGAGATTTTGATTAATAAACGCGAAATTGTAAGGGAACGTAGCGCGTAGCTAATTTGTCTCTCACGCGATTCGGGGCGCGATCGGGCGATCTGGCGACGACCACAAAGCCAAGGCGTGAAAGAGAGAAAGTGGACAAAGAGCCCGATAGCGAGCTCGCCAAGGAGAGACGGCGAACGCTTCGCGCGCACACTTTCCTTACGCGTAATTGCACTGTGCTCGTTGAATAAGTGCACGCAAATATTCGCAGAGTCGAGGCGAAAAATAGCACAATGCGCCCCGACATTATTTTTGCGAGCAAACGCGCAGACGCGATTAGCCGTGCACCTCTGTAACACAACTGAGCGACGTGTATATTTCCAGCCCACCTGTGCCTTCATTAAACAGAAATGCAAATAGATTACCACGGGACCATTATCATAATTAGATTCAATATTTGTAGCTCGTCACACCATCGCTGTTATTTATCCAGCCATCTGCCTAGTTGTCAATTTATCAGAGCCGACAGACAATTACACAACTCGTAATCTTTCTTTCCAGCTCGCTTTGTTTCCTATTCAGTAGGACTAAACTCAGCTTGAGTTTACAACATGTCACCTGATTTTTCTCCTATTTTTCAAAAATTCGAAGATATTTTAATTTCATCCTTACTTTTCCGATTATTAATTTAAATTTTGTATATTAATCACCAACAGTAATAATGAACAATCTCGTCACTCAATGTTCACAATAATTAGCGTAATTAACTGACAAACATTTTTTACTTGACCTTATTATTGTAATTTAATAATTTTTGTTTTAAACAAATTGTTCACTTTTCCAATTATTAAAAGAGCGAACGTCGCAAGACAATTAGACTTTTTCGGCTGCAGGTGGGCGATAATAATCTGCCGTATTTTGGAGTGTAAAGTACCTTAATTACCCTAAGTTACCTCTTAATTATAGTTAATATTGAAATTTTGACTATATTGCACTATTTTCGATGATTTGAAGTATGATATCAATGTTAATTCATTTATTACACCCAACAGTAGTTTCGAATAGTTTTTTAAGCTTATGCGAACCTTATGTTACGGATGGATATCCTTACGAATATGCCACGAAGAAAAGTCCCCACAGCTCTAGGCCGTGCCATAGTCGGGTTCGTCCTCCGTGCCACCATCCACCGTGAAAGAGCGCGTCGACAGTTCGACACTGGCTCGCGCGATGGTTGTCAGCCCTCCGTGTCGTGCTAGCGATCACCGAAAATCGTGGTGATCGCGAGCACGGCGAAGAGAGCTGATAGCCACCACGCGGGCCAGTGTCGACGCGCTCTCTCGCAGTGAGTGGCGGCAGAGACGGCGAGGCTGACTATGGCACGGCTTACACAGCTGTGGGGACTTTTCTCCGTGCGCAGAATAAGAAGAGGCAAGGAGTACAATTATAATATGACAACAATTAGCAGAAAGCCGAGCGGTGGCGGCTGCGGCTAGTTGGTAGTGCACTGAGTAGTGCACTGATAACTTACAATTAGTTTATTAAGACTCACTTCAGAGATGCATCATTTTTGTTTTAGTAAACTAAAGCTTCCGGTATTATATTTCTCGAAAGAATTCAATGTCATGCTCTCTAAAGTTGAATTAGTGAATATCCACTAATTCTATGGGGGAGAAATTTTTACTAATGTTTAGTGGTTTTCTCATTAATTCAACTTTAGAGAGTGGATCGTCGAAATTACATCTGCGAGTAGAGCTCATGTACATGCAAGTTGGTCATTAATACCTCTAAAATTTGAATTTTGCAGAGCTGCTGCCAAGGTGAGAGGCAAGCTTTTATCGCTGTAGCAAAGTCGTACACGAAGTAAGCTGGGCGAACTTTCGTATATGAACAATGTTTTCAGATTAGTCAGTATATGGCTGCGAGATGGACGCGTTTGCCCTCAATTAACTCTATAAGTGAGTAAGGAGGCGTGCGCCCGTCCGTCTGTCAGTCCATCCGCATCTCGCGCGCGTGCACGTACATAACACGTTCATTCCGCCGCATCGTGTCGCATGCGTCCGAGTGGTAAACCACGGAAATCCCTCCTGTTTTGCCGATTATCCCGACAACATTTCGTGCTTTTCATTCCCCACTTATGGAAAATGATATATTGAAGATTAATTGATGAAGTAAACAAGTCAAAATTTTTAAATACAAATAAATGAAAATCGGACGTATGCACTTAATTATTGTTCATATTTACTTGTTTGATTGATTTCAATTTTTTCAAATTTAGAAGGTAGGTTTTTAATAAAGTATAAGAACAATATTATCATAAAGCAAATAATACCGTCTATATGTAGTGCTACGAGTGAGAACTCGCAAATAAATACATACATGAGGGTTCGATAAAAAATGGCACAGTGTGACTGGGCGGGGAATCGAACCTTGGGCCTTCCGTTTTCGCGACGGGTGCTCTTCTGCTGAGCTACCAATGCCTATGCGCGTTTTTCAACATTCCATACGTGACAATAGTTCTATTATACGTTACACTGAGAAAAAAGATTATTAAAATTATTTATAGTTTTGTAAAAATGATCATACTGTTTCATAAAGCCACCACAGACTGTAAAAACCCAAAAGCTTACTATACATTACAAGAAATTATGCTATAGGAATATAGGAAAATTTACTATACTGTATTGTAAAATTTACTGTAAAGTATGGTAATTTTTAAAAAACTATTAATAATTTTTACTAAGTTTGAAATTTTATAAACACTGCCTTCTGCATTAGCCGCCCTGCAAGTGTTAACATATTCTAATATTATAAATGTAAATTATTTAATATTGACAATATTGTTTATAATACACTCTATAAATTTTCTGTAACTATTTATAATATTGATCAGTGACTAAAAACTAATGAACAGACTATTATACTTTTCTGCTGTAGTGGTGCTCTAAATTTGTACGTTTGGGGTACTGTTGTGTTATGCATGAAAATTTGTTCGGTAATTGCAATATAAAATGGAAATATTTTTAATTATCAAATGACCCTAATATATGAATAACAACGGGAATGACGGAATCTATATCGAATTACAGACTTACCGATATTTTGGTATTTTCCGTTATTTATTTTCAATTTCAAAAATTTATTACTTATTTTTATCATTTGGTATTCATTAAGTTATAATCAACACCGTATTGCTACGATAAGTTGAAAAAATCCGAAACGAATTTATAAAACGGAAACTTCAACGTAGGAATCTGTAATTATCTTCAACATCCCTGTGGGATGGTCATTTAAATTTAGACGATGGAGAAGAGAGAGAGAGAGAGAGAGAGAGAGAGAGAGAGAGAGAGAGAGAGAGAGAGAGAGAGAGAGAGAGAGAGAGAGAGAGAGAGTGTCAGTTCGAGAGCAGCCAGACAAGCAATCCGACATAGCGCATACACAATACACACATACACGAGACAATAGAGTAATTGTACGAAGAGAGATGGTAACGATTATAAGAGTCAGAATTAGGAACGGTACGTATTCGCGCTCCTACGCGAGATCAAGGCAGTTCTGACGCGTGGGACATATAAGTCTACTCTCTCTTATAAATGGGCGAGTAGTTTTCATTTCACAGTAAAAAAATGATATCAATTTCAAGGCACTTTTCAGTCACTTGTATATGTTAAATTTTATGTAATAAAAAAGGTTGGCCAATTCATTGACACTTACCTTTCTCAATCTTAATTTATTATTACATTAAATTAATTATTGATCCAAAAAAAATAAAAAGTTTGTGCAAAAACAAAATTAAATTCTGACCTGAAACTTTTTCAAAATTTCATAATATTATGATTTTATGCGAAATTGCAGTCTTTATTTTTTCTATGATTCAATGTATTTCTTTTTATAACAATAACTTAAGTGAAGAATAAAATGTTTCATTATTATTTATTATGAATCCATGTGTCGCTGCTTAATGAAACAATTTACTCTATTTATATTAGAAATACATTTTTTTTAAATAAACAATTAAAAATAAATTAAACAATTCTTACAAATTGTTACATATCTATGTAGCTTGTATCATGTATATTGTAGATATTTAGTTGATGGTAGGTGAATGTCAAAAAATTCTATCTTAAAAATAATCATAAAGAAATATTAATTTTAAATATCTTTCAATCATAGTGATTTTGCTTCAATAACTTTTTATTAATTTGTCTAGCCGAAGTCGGTTATGAAATTAATTTGTCTAGCCGAAGTCGGTTATGGTGTGAAACATAAAAATATCAAGATTGAAGCAAATTTTGAAAAAATTCAATCTTAAGTAAATATAAATATTTAAAACAATTTAAAACTCCACTTCCCTAATTAAGGGATCGCGAACAAGTGGATTTGACGGTGTCTGGCGAATTTCAAGATTTGTGTTTATTGATTGGCGGTTGGCGATCGGGCGAAAATAACGCTGCTGAGAGGTCGAGACATGTGCGAAGGAAAATTCCGATTGGGGTGAGCCTAATATTGTAATGCAAGCGTGTGTTGGACACAACGTGGAAGACGAGAAAAAGATGACCTAAAGAGGCATGACTTAATGGTAGACGAGAACGTGGAAGACGAGAAAAAGATAACCTAAAGAGGCATGACCTAATCTGATATGCCATAGCATGCCTTCATTCAATTTGCTCTTTTTGTTATCCTTTGATTTTTCATTATAGTCCAAAATTTCCATTGACTCATTTATGCTCATGTTATCTAGGTTATGTATTTTTCTGTTTAAAATTCTTTCATCTAAATCGAAATCGCTAGTTATTTGGGAACTTCTGATATTTGGTTTTGTTTGAACGAGTTTTTCTCGATCCTCCCTCCCAATCTCAGACGTGTTTGTTTCAAGTATCTCTGTATTCTCTTCTCATAATTTGTTTGAATCTAAGTTCATAACATCCGTCTGAGATTGTTGCAAAAACTCATCCAAAGTAACTAACCTAGCCATGCATGAATACTTTTCGCAATCTGAATTTACATTGTTAATATTTCTTTGTTTTTCTACTTCTAAGTTTATTATCCAATTTGGTTTTCCATATTTCCCTGTAATATATTCAGCCTCTGTATTTTTATCAAAGATTTTCAGAAGTTCATCATCTAAATAAATTCCTAAACCTACATATGCAAAACATCTGAGGGAGATTAAGTTCTCTGATATATTTTCTGCTGATATTACATTTTTCAAAATAATTATTTCATCTTTATTAATATTCGATTTTACTACTAAATCTCCTTTCCCATCTATTTCTATGTTTGCCGAATCATTTTTATTCGCGCTTCTGATTACCTTTCCCGTGCATTGTTTAAAATCGCTCAATATTATACCCTTATTTACGATGTGATCGGTAGTACCTGAGTCTGCTATAAACGCTATCTGTGTCTGTGTTTTGAGTTTATTAATATCTTTAGTCGTACCTGCAATATATGCTTTTGCTCCTTGCTTTAAGGTGTTTTGTGCTGCGCCTCTCGCGCCTCGATTATCACCTCTTTTAAAAACCCTACTTCTGAAATTTCCCCTTCCACCACCTCTTATAGCAACACCTCTGCCTCTGTTATTCCCTCTGATATTTCTCTTTCCTCTGAGTTGTGTGTTAGTGTTTGTATAGTGTTGTGTCGTATGGTCTTTAGTCTGAAAATTATCATACCTTCTGGGTGGTTGTACTGTCCCGTTATTGGCACAGTCTGGTACTTTCTGATCTACTTCTGCATTGCAGTATAGCAGAACCATAAGTTATATTCGGCGAGTGGGTAATTCGGGGCCACATGTCCCCGCTTATTACATCTGAAGCACTTGGCACGTGGTCCCGATTGCCACTCTGGTCTTCCGTGTCCCTCTGGTCTCCTCTGAACTAAGTTTGCCCTTGATCTTCTGCTTTCCTCTGAGTTTTCCCTCTCTGATTCTAACTGTAAAAGAAATGATTTTATTTCTTCTAAAGTCATTTCTTTATTGTCAGTTTGTCTTCTGATTATAGGTAAGCAGAGCGAAGTTCAGAATTTTCATATGAGGCAGCTTGATAAAACGCTGATTTCTTTTCCCCCTCAGATAATGGCACACTTGTATCGCAGATTTCATATTCTCTGATTATATTATCAAACTTGTCACAAAATTCGTTTACTTTTTCCCTCTTATTCATCTTTAGGCGATACAATTGAGCCCTTACTGAGGAAGCTGTTACGTTCGCTTCTACTCTTCGGAATTCTCTGATTTTACTTAAAATTTCTCTAGGGTCTTTTACATTAAAAATTTTCTTATGGTAGTATTCATCCAAATGATTTATTATGATATCTCTGACTAGTGAATTCCTCTTTTCTACTTCTGATTCATTTAGGTTTACTGGTGCTCTTACTTTTTCGTCAATTATATCCAATAAACCATTTGATCTTAATTCTGAATGAAGATAATCTAACG
This sequence comes from Torymus aiolomorphi, assembly GCA_036365515.1. Classification (NCBI taxonomy): domain Eukaryota; kingdom Metazoa; phylum Arthropoda; class Insecta; order Hymenoptera; family Torymidae; genus Torymus; species Torymus aiolomorphi. Next base: position 89,342,299 of record CM070873.1, read on the forward strand.
ACACATTTAGAACTACTTTTGGTGTCAATTTATAATCTCTCTTAATGTTTAGTTTTGACTTAGTCTTGTTTGATTCTAGCGTCTGTGTAAAATTTTTAAATGTCTCATTAATTTCATTTATTGAAATGTTTTGGTGTGTTTGCATGTTATTGTTGTTATCTGTCTCTGAATTTACATTATTGTCTGAATTTAAGGCGGTGGAATTAAGGATGGGTTGTGGTACCTCGAGTCGTCTGATTCTCGCTGTTTCTACCTCCAGGATCTTTTCCATAAGTTTTTATTGTCATTCCATCAGTTCTTTCATCTGGTTCATCATCTGTTTCTGGGTCTCAATTCTCCTTCATTGCTCTGAACCACAAATCCACGTCTGCTCTCGCTCTCTCTGACGGTTGTACAGAGCAGAAGTGTGGTAGGCCGGGCGGCGTGTACGAGGACTTTAGTGTTGTGTTGTCGTCTGGTTGTATGTAAATAATTATTCTTATAAATATTTGGTCTTTTACATTCTGAATAATCTGATTTCAAAAAATTTTACAGATCTGTATTCTGATTCTCTTAAATTAATTATTTACTTTCTGCTCTGAATAATAGTAATATCAATTTTGTTATATTATCTTTATAATAATCGTAATATAATTTTATATTAATATAAATTTTATTACACTGTGTAAATGACTTTATTTAAAATTGAGATATAGAGAAAATTATTTATTTATATAATAATATATATAGTTTAAAACAAATTACTTTATTCGTCGCCGGCCTAAATTTGCTTTTCTTCTCTGTCAGACATGCTGGATTTCTCTGTCTCTCTCTTAGAAATTGAACTTCTGAACTTCTGGATACTGGAATGCCAAATATTTATTCTGTATAAAATTATATCTTTTATTTGTATTATTGCTTCTCCCGGTACTAGACCGCACAGCAAGTCTAGTAAGTTTGAAGCTAGTCGTTACTTCCGTGTGTATCGTTTCCGCGCTCGTGCTCCCTCCGACCGTGACGTCAGGCACAGCAATGACGCCAATAGGGTTAGAGAGTTGGCCGTGCACTTACACAGTCTTGATAATTCACAAAGTTGTAACGACTTTATATGAAGGTAAGAATTTTCTGCACGGCAGTATCATCTACGCCTCATGTCGTCATTTCAGTGTATATATAGCGTCTGAATTTAATTCTGAGAATTGTGTATGTGTGTGTGTCTGTGTGTGTGTGTGTGTGGGTGTGTGTGTGTGTGTGTGTGTGTGTGTGTATGTGTGCGCGCCCATATGAGAGAGAATTCTTATATGGAGGAAATGGCGTCTGGAGCTTGGTCCGCGTTTCGCGCGTTTCGTCTGTGTGTGTGTGTGCTTCTGTGTGTGTGTGCGCGCTCAACGGAGAGGAAATACTCTTGTGAAACAAAATGGCGTCTGAATCCTTCCTTCCCGCGTCGTCCGCGTGTGCACGTCCGTGCGTACACGCCGCGCGCGCACCAGCAATTTTCCTCACTCCCTCCAATTACTTTCTTACTCCGTCTGATTCTGTGTTTTACTTATGAGAAAAAAGAAACACTGCTTCGTCGCGTCTTGCGCCCGCACCACAATTCTTTGATATTTCTCTTTGCATGTCCCGTCTAATTCTATTTTGATTTTCACATTTCGATGAATTTACTTCTGGTATTTATGTCCGAATTAATTCTGTTTCTAATTTTCTATTTTATCTATAGTAATATCACAGGTAATCTCCGCATATATCTAATTAGCTCTTTGCTATTCTAGGAAAAAACTTACGTCTGAAAGCTATTGCCATGCGGCCAAAAAAAACTCAACATGGTCGCGTCTCTCGGTTAGCCTCGCAAAAAACTCAGGTACTCACCGATCTTCTTCTGAATCCGTGCTTGCTAATAACTCACAGCGCGCCGGGCCAATAACCTGTTGAAGCGGGTAAATTAAAGAGGCCAAAAACACTTTATATATAAAATAAATCCTTTTATTGAGGATCTGAATTAACGGTGAGGTGTCACAAGGAGAAGGTGATGGCGATGCGTCCGTATCATTCGGCGTTCAGCACAGGAGAGAGAGTCGCGCCGTCGTAGGCGCGAACACGGAGCAGGCGCTGTGTTGTAGAGGGGAGGCCGCAGCACATCCACTGCGCTCCTCTGCTGAAGGCTGGCGCCATCTCGGTGCTGTGGACGGTGGAGCAGACCATGATGCACCGCTACAGACCATTGCGTGGACTCAAAGCCCACGTACTTCTTATAAAATTAAATACAAAAATAATTTTGTGTTTGAAGAATGCTCTTTAAATATTAAATAATTATTTTGTTTTGAATCGGTTTTCTATTATTATGAGAAACTAAATATCAGAGAAAAACAATTAATACAAGAAATAGAAGTGTACACATACCAATAAAAAAAAGTAAAACAATAACTAACAAAAACTATTACATAGAAGCTGTTAGAACTTATAATTTCTTGTCAAATGATCTAGAGAAGTTAGAATGTAGTAGAATTAAAATTATAAAAATGTATAAAAATAAGATTGGTAAAATATATAATTATGTTATCTTACTGTTTTGATAACAAATTTAAGTAATTTCATATAATATTACACAACTTAACCCGTTAACTATGTTCTCAGAACCTAAGCGATTGAACTAAAAGAATCAGAAGAATCAGAATTGTGTAATATTATATAAGTACATGTTAAAGTAATATCATATTTACAAAAAAAAAACTTTTGTGTAATGTATGATCTATATGTTTTGTAATATGGTAAATTTCAATGCATAAAGAATGCAATATTTTAGCTGATTCTGTCAGTCTTTTAGTGTGTAGAAAACTATTAAATAGGCAAGTCTCACTGGGTAAAAATCTGCGAAATACATAATCATGTATTTTAATACAACAGATACCCTGAGGTGAGTTCTTATACCCTGACCAAACTTAATAATTAACCAGACGAGCTATATTACCAACGACAACTACCTACCCGTATCACATTTAACCACACACACACACGCATACACAGCACTTTTATGATATCTCCCAGTTCCTAATTACCTATCCCTTCACACCCTAAAGCACTAACACTGGAAGATCACTGATAGAGATGCAAAAACAGCAAAATAAATAAGGTAGGATGATCTAAGCTGGCACTAATCCATGGATGCCAGCCTGCTGAGAATCATCTAACAGCCATCCACTACGTCAGTAACTCCACCATCTGGGAGGAAAGTACTGACAGAGACTGTCAATTGTGTCTGAACGTCATGGACTGCCTTAACCTATAAGGATCAACGAAGCACATTAATAGCAGATCAGCCTTGACTCTGGGAGACAATCGAGGAAAGTATAGCACTTAAAACCACATATGACTAATAAATAGATGACACCAATAAAAACATTACCATACAAAAGTAAAGTTTGCAGCAATGGTTGTAGTACACTCGCTGCACTAAATACCTGTAGCAACTAGAGGGCAAGGACTAGTAGAAGCCTTCACTCGTTTCACTGCTGGAAACAGCCCCAGCCTGAGAGTCGCTGAGAGTCATAAGCAGCAGATTAAATGTACACATAGCCATTAGTTTAAGAGCCAAACAAGAAAAGTTGAGCACCTAAAAACCACATATAACTAATTAATAAAAAACCCAGATAATATTTCCACACCCAAGAAACAGTGCAGCAGTGTTCGTTGTTTACACTCCTCCGGCTGCCACAGATACTTGCAACAAGAAAAAGTACCATCAGCTCACCCATCAGAGAGGTTAAGAACGAGAAAGGGCTTACCAAATCTACTCTCGCCGTTGACACACTGCTTTCCACTCTCCAACGAATTATCAGCAACCAGCGAACAAGCTGAAAGGGATGACATTCGCCAGGGCGGCGTACTACAGCAGCCGCTGTCATCGCTGGGGACGCCGGGAACCAGACGATGCAATTGTTGACACGCCATGGACACACGCGCACATGCCGCGCAATCCGCATTCCGCAGTCACAGTGAATCCACATTGCATGCCATATGCCGTATGCTCTATGCGCTATTCCGTCAGAAAAATAGTTTTTGTCCGAAATCTATAATATTTATAACTCTATGGTTACAATTCCTATAGAATTTATAACCATAGAGTTATAAATCCTATAGATTTCAGACAACAACTTATTTTCTGACGGCAAAGCGTATAGAGCATACGGCATACGGCATGCAATGTGGATTCACTGTCACAGGGCTAACAGTAGCAGAAAGCGCGCGCGATCCATATATATAGATATACTTAGATATATATACACAGGGAGCTCTTGCGGTCTCGTGGGTTGCATGCGTTTTTCTGCTGTGTGTGCGCGAAGCCACGAACGCACATAGCCTATATATAGTCGAGGTAGCCGTTACGGCTGCTGCAATAGTACCCATGTGCACGCAGCGCTATGCCAGATTGTCTTTGCCGAATGCATCAGTGTTGAGTTTTTTTTTTAATTCTGCAGTTTTCTCCTTTTCGCTTCGCAGTATTAGAATATGCCGCGAATATATTTTCGTAATTGAGATTGTATAAGTATATCTAATTATAGGAACACCTGCGAGCAGCTATAGTCCCCACCTTTCGTTAGAACTGAATAAAATTTAACTCTATGTTTTTTTTATTAAGAGGAATGAAACAATAGTTTTTCTCATATAATTCAACAGAATTTGACTATACGCAAAAATTTCAAACACAAAAGTTGTGGATTATATTGAAACAAAACATTTTTTTTCTATTTAACATTTTCATAAATAAAAATAATAAATCATAAAAATGATTTCGATAAAAATTTTGATAACCATGTTTTTAATTTTAAATATACCTGCCATCATGATACTTATGTTCAATATATCTATGTGCACTTTAATCATATCAATTAGTACTTATTAAATTTATATACATCATATTTAAAAAGTTATCTAAATATACTTATACACGTAGAATTAAAACGCAAACCTTCTACAAAAAAGAAGAAATAAATGTGTAATACTAAATGGACAATTTTTATTTAAATTTTACTGTAGATATATTTATGTTTATTTTAATGATAAAAACGATAAATAAAGTATTACAACTTTTGCAATAACGAAAGTATAAGGTTCTCCTGAGTATTACGGTCGTACCTATCATGTAAAAACGAAGTTTTTACATAGGGAAGGAGCGGGCGACGAGCGAAGCTAGGAGCAGATGTGTGTGGGGGCGGAGGGTTGGCGTGTCGAGCGGAGCGAGACGCGCAGGGGGACTCGGCTCCTCTAGTTAATTTTAATAGATAGATCTTTGGGCACACTGCTACAGTAGATACCAAAGGTCATATATACAGTTTTGTTTACATTTAGTGACAATTTATTACAAGCGAGCCAGTCCGTAACATATTCAAGATATTTGTTCATTTTGTCTTGATCTGATGTCCGTGTCATCAGCATATGACATTATGGTCTCTTTTGGTATATCTCCCAGTAGATCATTTACATATAGAATAAATAGTAAAGGACCTAAGATAGTTCCTTGCGGAACACCAGTTGTAGTTAAATTATAGGGGCTTATGTATTCTTGAATTTTAACATTTTGCAATCTATCTGAAAGATAGCTAGTTTCTCTAATAAGATTTTGTAGTTCATCGTATCTTAAATGTCTTTACCAAATCCAAAGAGCCGCGATTACTGGTATGCTCTTGTCTAAATTAGAATAGATTATATTAGTGAGATAGTTTAAAGCAACAGTAGTTGCCTTGTTTTTAACAAAACCATATTGTTTTTCCGAGATTGTGATATATTCATTTAAGAAGGTATATAATCGATTATATATAATCTTTTCAAAGATCTTATCAATGTTTGAAATAAGCGAGATAGGTCTGTAGTTGGAGGCACATGACCTATCTCCAGCTTTAAATATGGAGACCACTTCTGCAGTTTTTAATACCCGAGGTCATTTGGAATTGACAATGCATAAGTTGAAAATATATTCTAGAGGTAGGTAATATATTCTAATCATCTTTAAGGTCTTACTAGCAAATTCAGGATCTTGTATAGATAATATTTCATTCCAGTTTGTATTATTTGAGATATGCATTAGTTTTCTGTAATTGATAGGTTTCAAATTCTGAAAGGTGTCAGTTGATAATGTAATATTATCTAAAGTTACAAGTAGTGTGTAATGATCAGTGATAGGGTTCATCAATTTGTAAGTTACCAGCTCAATAAAGTTTGATTTAATAAATGTATTAAATTTAATAAATGTATTAGCTATGAAAGCTCTGCCGTTGCTGTCTGAAGGTCTGGTAATGCCCGAAAAACATGGACAATACTCATTTTCTAAGAAGTTATTGAGAAATTCCTGATTAATTGTGTTTACGATTCCCTCATTGTTAGAAATATTACTGTGGAGTATATCTACAACAATGTGATTTTTGTATTTTTGATCTTATTATATTTCAGATACTCCCTTAAATTGTAAGAAAATTCGATTTTTGTTATATCATTATATCTGTACATTGCAGATATTCTTAGAAATATGTTGCTTTAAAGTCTTATTTCAGCATTTAATATACTTAGCTTACCAATAATTACTATTTCAATATCTGCAATTAGATTATTTTTTAAATACATTACAACGCCATCATTTTGATTTATTTTACTTTCTTTATAATAAATGTTATATCCTGGTATTTGGTAGTATTGATAATACTCCAAATTCCAGGTTTCTGAACATATTATGGCACTTGGTTTTGTAACAAAATTTTCAATACGCATTTCAAATTTGGAAAAGTTTGCATGTAAGCTTGTAATATTTACAGATAATATACGATTGCGGCTATTTTTAATTTTCTTATTAACACTCTGTGTATCACTTACGCCAATTTCGTTCAGAATAAGTGATTCACTATCAAATAGTTCTCGATTTCCATGATTTGTATCTTCGAAATGAAGTTCTTCATCCATTGCGGTGTGTTGGTGTCGTTTGTCCAGTCTGCTTAGCTGCAATGTTGCCGTTGATTGATCGCAGCGAAAGCGGTGATACGTTAGAAGTTCCCATTACCATAGGTTGATATTGATAGTCCTCTACTTTACCAACATGTATGTATAGTGGGTTTGATGATGTAGTCAGTAGCGTCGACTAACGTCTGAATCTTACCTTGCAAAATCTTGCATGCGTGGCTATCCATATTTTGTATTTGTATAGCAGTAGTTTATGCACTTATTTTCCATTTCACCACTACAATTTACTGTTTTATAATTTCCTGCGCACTGCAGACACGCGGCTCATTTCTGCATTTTAATGTACTATGACCGTGTCACCGTTCAGTCCGACGGAGCCATGTTGATCTATAATATATCTATATACTATATTGTAATGTATATTTTCAATTTTATACAAAATCATCGTTCATTGAACGTATATCCTTGTAATTATACATAAAAAAGAATTATTCTTATTTTGTGGAATGTTTCTACAACACATTTGACACCACGATTTTTACTTATACAATTTTTGTACCATGAATAAACTTTTACACAATGAACTTCGATAATATTCTTTACAAAACATAATCTTGTCTCTAATAACTTTCAACGTTGTTTTTACGAACATCTTCTATCATTAACATATTCAATTTCGATCATATGTTGAATGCCGTGTATATTTGAATAGTGCGCGCCATGTTCCGTTCGACGACATCCTGTCCAACCCTCCCCACCACGGCGCCTATAGTAAATCCCCATGAAAGTAAAGGATTCCTAGTCTCCCTTGCACGCAACGTCTGTAAACTTTTATTAAAACTAGCAAATTCAGGCGCGCTACGCTCGCTTTTCCTTAACCTTGATTATACCTATACAATTAATACTGAAATATTATGAATTTAAAATTTATTTTACTTTTTAACAACCGCAAATTTATTCAATATTTTTTATTGAAACTTGGCTTGTATTTATTTTAGTTTATTCCTACAATACAAAAATTTGGAGGTTAGAAAGGACCTGAAGAAATCTATCTTTTTTCAATTTCGTTCAATTTGACCGAATGATTTTTTCCCATACATTGTGTGCGGGGTTCTTTAACTGTAATCAGAACAGTATTTATAGTCTTTCATTATTAACTACAGATAAAATTTTAATATTTTTTTGTTGTAAAACCAAATTTTAAATCATTAATACTATTTATGAGTTATATTTTTAGTCTAAATATTTCATAATTCCACTCTTTGTGGATTTTATTTGGACCAATCAGCTAAGACCTTAAGCGAAAAGCTAACGTCACCGTCGACCAATCACGGGCTTCTTTTAAACGGACTTAACGAATCGTAAAGGTTTTATTTCGACTTCACATTTCCGTTATCATTCTTTTAAGAGAGGATTCGACAATAAATTAGTGTTTGAAATACTTGAAAAGGAAAATTTGTATAATATATAATAATTATTGTTGAAAAGACCGGAGCCTGGCAGACTGTGGGAGACGTAAATAAATTTTTTGACACGCACAACTATGACTCAACATATGACAAATTCGTTAATTAGATAATTTTATATACAATAAAAAACAAACCGCTGCTAATTCATTGGCACGTAGCTTCCTCCAAATGAATGTATCGTTACTATATGTATAGTATATATTTTAAATATCAAATATGTTTATTCATTATGCTTTTTTTTCAATGATTTAATAATTCATTAATATTTAAAAAATTGCATATATTTTTCTAATTATTGAAATTATTTGTTATTTGACATTTATTTTATTTAAAAAAAAAGTAATATTTTAAAATATAAAATTAAAAAATTGCTATCTACCCTGAGATCAGCTTACTCACATTTTTCAAAATCATATATAATAACTCCATTTTTTACATTATAAATATATTATTATTCAATAATTGTGTATTTTTACTATAAATTGTGTATATATTATAAAAATTGAAATTATACTTCTAATTTTGATTTTTTTAATGATCCGTTATAATTTTTGTCATCCTCTTCTTTTATTTTCAATAAAATATGGTTGATTGTTGATTTTATCATTTCTTATAGCATCAATAAAAATACAAAGCTTCCTCTATGAGGAAGCAATACTATTAAGGTGGCTCATGCGATTTCTTATAAAAAAGCAGATACATCTTAAACTTAACAAATATGTTCTTTAGACATTAAACTTTCGATCTGTACTAAGAAAATTGTAGGTCAACGACCAAATTATCGAAAAAACTGAGTTTATAAATGTACGTTTAACACATAACCTTATGGGAATGAACAGTTTATTGCTTCGTAGTAACTTGTAAAAAAGCAGTTTTTAATGTACAATATATGAAATTAAAGATTTTTTTGTGAAGAATCTAATGATATCATCAGAATTATAGGTTAACGACCAAACAAAAAAGATATTAACAATAAACGTTACAAATGTGCTACTCCGCATGCGCACTGCGACCAGTCATATAAATGTAGCGACAAATTAGCAAAGTTTTTACTTATTTATAAAATCTTTTTTTTGTTTGAACATTTAGAAGTTATTTACAATAAATTTACGTAAAATACGTTAACTTAATTTGGCAATAATAAAGAAGCCCCTTGCGGGGCCCCGACTTGATACGGCACCAAACGCATGAGCCACCTTAAGGCATCACTTTGTATGTGCCATATATACATCGATAACACTTTAAATTGCGATATGCATTACAAAACAGGTTTTCCTATAATCAAAATTACTACGCTTTCTATGATTTAAGCACATTGGAATTTTCATTTTTCTTTATTTATTATAAATCGACAGAATATATAATAATGCTTATATTTTAAATAATATAAACGTTATTTTATTGAGATTTTTAATAAGAAGCGCAAAATAACGTATGTCTCTTCCATTTTATTAAATAAATTAAAACTAATTTATCGGATCATAATACTAATTTTAAAAAAATGTTTATGAATCTTAACTATTAACGAATTTTTAAACCTTCTTACATCTTCAAAACAGGATTATTTAAATGTTGTTTAACCCCTAACTGGTGCGACTTTTACAACTTATCGTGCCATAACTGGTAGCCGTAAATAATAATTCTGATGTCAGATTCAGATTCAGCGACCTCAAAAACAGTTGTATACCAAGTTTTGTCCAAATCCGTTGAGAATTGCAAAAGTTATTCAAATATGTACATATATGATCCATTGCCAGTTAAGGTGGTTCCCTGGAGATCAGAGTTGATTCAACACATACTTGAAATTACACACGTAGGTCAATAAAGACATAACGAATGGCATCCAAATTTCAGAGCATTTTATCATTTAGCTTCTGAGTAATTGCTGTGTAAAGTTACACGGATTACATGGGAGATATATCTATATACATCGAGACTGTCGCGTTATGTATCTGTTTACAACAATATCTAAGCAACGAGATTCAAGTCAGCCTTGGAATTTCATGTATACATAGAATATATAATAAGGAATGTTATCGCGCAAGAATGAAGTAGATTCATCGTTTCATTATTAAAATAGAGCTTCTTAAAAATATCGCTTTCGCAGAACTTGATATGTTTCGAGGGTTGTGTACGCTCAGTGCGCCAGCGTGCACTCTCTATCTCTCTCGCTCAAAGCTGCCTGTCTCTCTCTTACCCAGGGAACTACCTTAAAGGGTTAATTTAAATAAGATGTTAGCTCAATTTGTTAGCGTTGTATGAAATAAGGACCTTTCTCGAGAGAAAAGCCTTTTTTCGTTTATTGAATTTTCTAAATCTATATACTTCAATGTATGTTTGTGTAAATTTTTATTAATATACAATATCATATATAATATATAATATCACTTTAAGCAATTTAAAAAAAAAAACAAATTTCGGTATAGTATATTACGTAACTATTCTGTGAAGTATGATATTACATTCGCGTTTATGTTTTCCGTCCGAGTCGAAGCTGAGTACGGCAAACACGCGAATTTGATATTCTACTTTCCGTCCGATTTGCGTATACTATTTTTTTGCCTATCCGTCCGAAAGTACAACTTTCTCTCCCTGCGAAAGATCACGAAGTTGTATTTTCGTACTCGCCATTCAAAAAATCGTATAATATTAAAAATCAACTATTGACCCCAACTCTTAAATCAAAATGTAAAAAAAAGATCCCTCTCTAATTAAAATCAGCCGAGTAGATCATGAGATATCCGCATATATTGACATACACACACACACAAATCCATACTTACATTTTCTAATAGTACATTACGATACGTGGGACGGAAGTTGGATTTCCGGGCCGTGCGTAGTATGAGGCCCGAGGCGAAGCCGAGGGCGTCATGACGCACGGCCAGGGCATCCAATTTCCGGTCCAAGTATGGTATACTATTTTTCTTACTCCCCGGCCGAAAGTACGTTCTGTAATTGTTAAATAATTGATAAAATTGCGCTTTGGGTAGCTCGGTCGATATTACCGACCGTTCTTTCTTTCGGTCCGGCGTGGAGAGTTGGTTTTTAGGCCGTCTGCTACTTTCGCTGTTACACAGATGGTTTGATGCCCGCCCGACATTTGCAAGACCGAGGCGAAGCCGAGGTTTTGCTGGTCGGGGCGGGCATCAGAAACACATTCATTAAAAAAATAAAGAAATAAGGTCATGAAATAAGTACAATAAAGTTTGATTTTCATAATTTAAACTTTTTCAATATATTAACATTAAGTATTAATACAATAATTAATACAAGATTTACATTTAAATTAACCAGCTTTGGTCTTAATAATTTTAACTTTCAATATATTAATGTTGGAATTATGTGGTTATTTATGGGTATTTTCTCGTAAATAAAATACTTCAAATCTATATATAAACAAAACTCTTTATTCTCATCCAATTCTGTTCTCTTCTACCTTCGCTTCTAAATCCTCTCTTGTCCAGCACAATACAAAAACTTAGCCTAATAATCTCAAGTAAATCAGCACTTAATATATAAGGGCACGTGTGCTCCAGTCCGGCTCTAGCTTGGAAGTGTCAAACGCTCGCCGGCGCTCGGAGAGTCGCATTATACGAGGTGGTGGGGGAAGAGGAGAGAGAGCGCGTATCGCAGTCAAACTCATATCAGCGAACTGAGGATTCTACACCCTTTTTCCAACACTCCCTCTCGTAGATTCTCTGGTCGCGTCTAGTCCTTTCTCTCGTCCATTCTCTCGTCGATTCTTATCTATTTATTCTCTGCAACAGAACAAGAAATGGTTATAATTTATTTAAAATAATTTAGGATTAGTCTCATCAATTTATCATGCAACGCAAAGGACAAGAGTTTAGTAAAGATATCTGCTATCTGCTCTTTAACTGGAACCCATTCTACCTTTACTATATTTCTGCCCTCATATTTTCTAACGCAATGTTCTTTGGTTTCAATTACATGATTCAATCTTTTATACTACTACTGACTTTTTAATTTATAATCGTAGCATTATTATCGCACCATAAAGTCATTGGCAACATGTCTCTATTTAAAAGCTAATTTTATTGAGTTATGTAATGACACCATTTCTTGACATGCTTCACTCGTCGAAACAATTCAAACTGACACGTCGATAGTAATACAAAACGATGCTTGTGAGTCTTCCACGCCACCGGATCTCGAAGCAGCCTGATGTATCCACTGGTGGTCAGTGCTCCTTTAGTATCTGCAAAAATAGCATCTGAAAATCCATACAAGTCTTCTGTTTTCGCTTCAAAAGTGATCCCAATATTTTTCGTTTGTTATAGTTAACTGCAGACACATTTTACCATATTCCACTCGTTATCGGTAGGGTTGATTTGATGTCGGCCACTGCCTCACGATATGGGACACTCTCCAATGTTATATTTTCACCTCGTCGACTTACATTTTCCTCTCGGTCACGTCCACTTCTGTTTGTAGATTGGCTACACACCACAGTTGTGCGCCGAGGCCACACCTTCGAGAATGACAGTCGTTTCAGCAACTTGGTCGTGTACTCTTCCAAGATCCAAGTTAATACATACTTTTACCCATCTCAATCACATTCGACTCCCAAAAGATTCGATCGCTTGAGGTTCTCGCAGGTCCATCATTTCGAAATCGGACATCAATTCCTTTCCTATCACGTCTAATTTGGATTTGTGGTAGCTCGAAATCAAGAAATCATCCACATACAACAGTGAAATAAAAATTCATCACCTTCTCTCGAAGTTAACAGACATGGTTTAATTTCATCCATCGTTAGACCGATTCTTCTCGCTGTTTCGACGAAACTCATTCCATCGCCGGTAGCTCACCTTCAAACCATAAAATGCTCTTCCAATTTTACACACCTTAGCCTGACTTACCTCATCTGACACATTTATTTCTTTATACTTCTATGTATATATTTTCTCGTCAATTTTACATTTAGAAATGTATCCCTCACGTCAAATTGACACACGTCAAAATCACACACATTTATGACTGCCAATCATGATCCAATATATCGCATGCAATAAACAATTACGTACACCTTGCCAAGATCATAGATATTTTTATCCTTGAAACCTCGTATCACAATTCTCGCCTTGTGGTGACTCCCGACAATCTCAATTTTTCATTTAAGATCCACTTCGAATCAACTATATATCGCATCTCTTTTCACCCATAGATTTTGATCTGTCTACAATTTTCCAGACATTAATTTTAGCCATTAATTCCAATTCCTCGTCTATAGTTATATGCCAATCCAGCCTCTTGGACGAAGTCTACAAGATACTGGATTTCCATGTATATGCTCATAGGATGTATTTACTTGACTTTTTCTCTCTCGCTCTCTTTCGCTTTTACTCTCCCTCTGATTCTTAAATTTTCATTCTTGTCTACTGTCTCGTCGAATTTAACAAACCCACCGTTTTTATTGATTGGCTCCAACGAGCTTGACCAGTCTTTTATGCGGCTTTTGTTGTATTCATCACCAAATAATTGCTTTTCGTTGAAGCAAACATTTCGAGTTTCATAGTGTTTTCCTTCCTCTGTTTTTCACGGTCAGGTACCCCGTACCTTAATAGCCTTGTAATATAATTTTCCTTCCTAGCTGGTCAAACTTTCAGCCAGCTTTCGTTTGTACTTTAATGTACGTTACACATCCAAATCTTTTGAGCTGCGTCAAATTTATGTTCGGTTCTGGATTGAACTTAGTCAACGGTGCGACCGTGTCGTTTCAGTTGTGCGGAGTCCTGTTGTATGCAAACACATCAAACGACAATTCTGTTCCAAATTTATTCATCGCGTCAATAATTTTATCATCAGTAAACTTAGTCCTCCGATCGCGTCTAAAATACCAAATTCAATATCTCATCCAAGTATGCAATCCATGACCAGTTTCGAACAATCGTCTACAAAGACGATGACAAAACGTTAGTCACTTGAGTAAGCCTTTAAACTCATAGATCCCATAGCATCACCATGTGTGATTTGAAGTGGCCCAATTTCTCCGTTTCTCGTCGACGAGAATAGCCTTCTATTAAATTTAAGAGCTCGATATAAGTCACAAATAAAAACAAAATCTCTCATCCAAACTTACTTTATTCACTTGCTTTAATTCAGATTTTGCTTTTGTATTTCTTCCAAATAATTTAAAGAGGCGTGATTCAGTCCAGAATGTGAAAGCATAACTCAATCGCCTCATTTGAATGTTCAGATTTTAATTTACATTCTATTGTCTCTATCTCGTCAAAGAAATTTGCTCAATTTTCTATCTTTCAATGGACATTTGAAATCTGAAAACTTAGAGCTCAAGCTCGTGGTTTTCTTACATTAATTCTGACTTATCTATAATTTTGAAGCTAATTTTCCTATTTTATTTACCTCGTCTAAAAATAAGTTTTTTATTTGTAACGCTTCCAATTTTATCTTTCTTTATTATTTACAACGTATGTAATGATTTTATCAGATTTATTAAATAAATTTAAGTTTTTACAATCCTGAAAAGGTTTCTTATAGATGCCTGACATAAATACTTTACTTGATTTGAAATCTGAATTTTACTGTTATCCAAATAAATACTGAGTCCTTCGATCGATAACCTTACTCAGTGACCGTAACATTTTCGTCCAATGATTCTGTAGAAATTTCATTTTCTAATTTTCTAAATGTTCCCATCTAAAGTCCACATTTATATATCATCGACTCCCTCTGATTCGATATTCGCCGTGCTGATACTATTTCTACTTTGAGTTAAAGCATTCATTTCGCAATCGAAGATTTATAAATTTTAACAGTAAATGGAACTCTTGAGTCGGCCAGATATCTAATTTGTTTTTCAGCATACATCTCGTCAAGATTTTGCAACACGTCAAAACCTGTCCATAATGATAAATCAGCGTAAACAGTCACGCGCGCTCATGTATGTGTTCTCTTCGATAATCATCTCGTCTAGTTTTGCAATCTGATCCTTATTGCTATATGAACAATTTTCTTATTTATGGCCCTCACATCGTCTGCATGGGTAGCAGAGGAGACCAGGTCTGTATAAGTAGCAGACGAGACCAGGTTTATCACCGACTAGAGCATGATGCCCCATCTTTCTGTAGTGATAACATACGTCTCGACGACGGGCAAGTATTGCTGCGTCATTCTCCCTGTCTTGCCCCGTCGACTGTCTCGTCCAGTTGATTTCAGCGCTTCTCTTATCTCGTCTAGCTGGTCTCTCCTCATTAACTCGTCGAAGCTCTTCCAACTGAATAATATAATTTTTCAATTGTTCGAAACTCAAATCCAAACAAGTAATTATTTTTATTTAGGAAATCAGTATCACAAATCTACGATACATTCTCAACAATAGCATTAAATAAAATATCACGTATTTCAGTTTCACTCGTGCTGCTCGCGTTTGGAATATTGTTAGGAGCTCTACTTATCCAACCCTTGAATCGTTCTCCAACTGAGGCGAAGTTTCTTGGTTAGAAATGCATTATATCGCGTTCATTTCCTTTCTAATAAACATAGTTTTTTTTTTTTTTTTTTTTAAATTCACTTCGAATAATTCAATTTAGTTTTTCAAAAACAGTTCAAACGGATCGTTGATATGCATGAGTTTGTTATGATAGAACGCATCAAATCTATTAATAATTATATCACGGACCATATATTTCTGTTTCTCGCGTGTGTACTCGTCCAATCCGCGTTCAGGCTTAACCTTTGAATCAATTACATACAGTAAATCCATTACTAAGTTCTGACGTAATATAATCCGCGAAAAATTCAAATTTAGCCATACTCGTCAATTGATAGTTACATTTGATTTTTGATTCAGTCAACTTTCACTGTGTCTATTTGAATACAAGTTTGCCGCGTCTCTGCATCTCTTGTCTTGTCCCTTAAATTTTCAATTTTATTTTGATTTGTTGCAGATTTTACCTCAAATTTATTTTGTACGAATCTCCCTTAAACCTTGTCCAACTTTTCTATGATATTTTGATTAAACTTGTGAAACGTAAAAACAGTGACCTCTTCCAATTATTCCAACAGTTTATGAGTTTCCGTGTTTTCTTTTTGCAAGTCTTCTCACCTTTTATTGAGCTTGTCCAATTTCGCTTCTGTAGACAATGCATTATCAAAATAAATTTCAGAGATATTAAATAGTTGCTTATTTAAGACAGTATTTTTAATTTGTTTAAAGAATTCATAGTTTATATGAGCTTTACGATCTGATTTTATATGTAAGGCCTAATAACGTACCCAATGCATCGACACGCTTATATGCTTCGATTGACTCTTCTTATCGACATTTTTCTCATCCAATTTATTTTTCTCATCCACTTTCCTGTTCTCGTCTATTGTTTGTTTCTCATCTACTTGGCGTGTTACCCTCGTGCGGTACGTTAGGTGCGCCTTTGACGTATCTGCCTTGAGCAGCGCGGCATCGAGAGCTGTGCGCACCTTGTCTGTCAAGTTACTTTTCAGCATGCTGCATCGCTCTCCCTTCGATGTGGTGAGCGTTGCCGTTGTAGTCGAGGGTTGCCGCTGAGTCGACGTTTGTAACCGAGGTTACTACCTCTTCTCCTAGATACTGCTCGGATACTTCATACAGCACGTCGATAGTCCTGAGCATCACTTCGATATTACGTGTATCTAGAAAATTTCTTACTCGTTGGCAACTTTTCAACCGTTACCAGCTGACAGTTTAACTCATCCAATACTGGTTAATTGACAAATCGATATTTAAACTAATTAATCTATTCCATTATTGTTAGAAACTTTTTGGTCTTTTCTAATCAATTATTTATTTCATAGAATAATTTTCACGTCAATATTTGATTCATTATTCTATTTTAATTATTTATACATGTACATGTTTTTTATATTTATAGTGCACTTAAGGTAGAAAATATTAAATTTCTGTTTTCTGGGAGTTTTCTAAATTTTGTCCAACATTTTCAAGATTTCCATTTTAGCATGCGTTTCCAAAATATCACTTTCAATTTTAATTTTATATTTACAGAAAATTTTCTACCTTTTTAATTTTTAAAAATTATCTTTCTTTTCCACGTTACAATTCGAAATTATTTCACTTCAATATATCGTGTCAAGATTATTTTTCTCTTCAATAGACAAGTCTAAATTATTTCAATTCAATATATCGCGTCAAAATTATTTTTTATTTTTCTCTTCGATACACAAGTCCAAAATATTTCAATTCAATATATCGCGTCAAAATTATTTTTCTCTTCAACAGACAAGTCTAAATTATTTCAATTCAATATATCGCGTCAAAATTATTTTTCTCTTCGATACACAAGTCCAAAATATTTCAATTCAATATATCGCGTCAAAATTATTTTTCTCTTCGATACACAAGTCCAAATTATTTCAATATATGAGTACTCATTTACATCTAACTTCTCGATTATTATTACACTCCCAGAATGTTATGTGTTATCTGTTAAGAAAGAATTAAGAATTCAATCTTCAGTCAATATTCCGGTATTCACCCACGCCAATCGCTTTTACCGGCAAGCGCCCTATATACATGGTATATAGTACGCCGCTCAGACAATACGACTTTTTCAGCTCAGTATAGGTTAGCTATATGTGCGCGCAGACTCATACACCGTCCGCGCCTCATGCCCACATGTCACTGTCGCGCTCTCTCTAACCATATACCTATATACCATGCTCAAATCTACACACACTCACACTCATGCAGAGCACGCCGTCTCTGCCGCGATCGCGCCACCCCTCCAATTCCTCGTACGTATCCATACACACTCACACGACTCGGCCGTCCGACCGTCCCTTCGGCGTTCATCGCTGCTGTTCATACACAAGAGCGCGCGCCGCGTACGTGCGTCGATTTTGTTTTGACGTGCTCGAGCGTGTCGCGCGACACGCAGGCTTTTCCGAGAATTTTTGGCCTTTCGATAACACTGAACTTATGTTTCTCTAAAAGTTCGTTATTTGTTAGTTGTTTAAGATGAAAACGCACTTCGAATTTAAGCCTGCTTTCTTCCGCCAAAGAAATTTCGATATCTATAATATCGTACACGCGTCTAATTTTTTTCCATTTCATTCGCGTCAAAGTATCCGGATTTTACTCGCGTCAATTTTTAGATTTCACTCGCATCAAATATACACGAATATCTATGTATCGAGATCTCTTACCTCTGTTCTTTTCGTTCTCCATATTGTGAAAATCAGCTCGTCGAAGTCCCATCGAGTCACACGTCGCTTTTGAGTGAAAAACCTCAAATTCACACCAAACAGCCTCGCATCCGCCAAGATTGTACGTGAACCGCTCTCCGTCTCTCCGTTGCTTGGCTGAGCTGCTTCTAGTCGACCTCTTTGCAGAAACTCACTTTATATCACGACACAAATCAAACTTAACTTTATAGAGAGAATTACCCAAGCGCGCAGTGGAAGCGTGCTGGGCCCATAACCTGTTGGAATTATGTGGTTATTTATGGGTATTCTCTCGTAAATAAAACACTTCAAATCTATATATAAACAAAACCCTTTATTCTCATCCAATTCTGTTCTCTTCTACCTTCGCTTCTAAATCCTCTCTTGTCCAGCACAATACAAAAACTTAGCCTAATAATCTCAAGTAAATCAGCACTTAATATATAAGGGCACGTGTGCTCCAGTCCGGCTCTAGCTTGGAAGTGTCAAACGCTCGCCGGCGCTCGGAGAGTCGCATTATACGAGGTGGTGGGGGAAGAGGAGAGAGAGCGCGTATCGCAGTCAAACTCAGCGAACTGAGGATTCTACGCCCTTTTTCCAACAATAAATCTCAATATAAAATAAATTTTTGTTTGATTTTTTTTCTTTACAAATGATTTTCTTTATCAGATTTGTAATTGTTAATATTTACAATGAAATTGCCGTTGATAGTACCATTTTTAATTTTAATGTATTTGTTTAAGGGGATGTAGGAGCGAACTTTACCGATGGTGAACTCCACCTCGAGCCGCATTTCCCATTGTTCGCGCGAAATTTACTTTGTAATACAGAAAATTGAGTTGCTAACGATTTTTATCATGCAAAGAACGCGGGATCACAGCATTTTCAATAATCAAAATGTTCAATAATTTATATAATGCAATATTCTTAAAATTGACGCGTAGAATTACGTAAAAGTGACGGTCATCTTACAATTTTCTACGTAAAACGTCATCCTCACCTCGCCTCGTATTTCCCATTATTTGGTTTAACTAAAAATTATTAAATGCTGTATAACATTTATAAACATTCCTTATTATAACAAGAACATGCGATCACCGTATTTTTGTGCTTTACGATTGTACACTTTTTTTTATTTATGATATAAAGTTTTTGAGGTTAGGAAATTTTCAACCAATCAGCGTGGCTCCGACATCACCTTAAAGTTGAATTTATTTGATCATTCAATGAGTTATTCTGATCTTGATTTTGATTTTTATCTGCATTCAGTGATTTATTTTGATTTTGGTTTTGATTTTTATCTTGAATTTGAGGATTTAAATTTTTAAGAATTCTTTTTGATTCATTGGTGTTGGTTTGCGGTTGAAGAATTGTTGTATTGCTTGTTGTCGTAGTAGGTTTTTGATCTGAAATAAAGTTTGTTACGAATGAAAAGTAGTACAGGTGGCATCGACTCTATACATTAGTATTTTTTATGCTAACCCGAAGTTGAATTGAAGTTGTTCGTAGTGATTTCTTCTTCAAAATCTGACCAATTTAAATTGTAATCAGATTCATCTTTGTCGGGTGTAGTATTTGTCAATGGTTTCGAATGAGACATTTCATCTTGAATTTGAGGATTTAAATTTTCAAGAATTCTTTTTTCACATTGAGGTTGCTGAGTTACTTTATCTTTGAATCCTACTTTCACTGGTGTTTTTGAAAGAAATTTTTTACTGTTGTGGTTTGTCGAGGATTGATTTTCATTGTTTTCCGGTGTAAGTATTTTCTTTTTGCTGGCTGTGGTAAAGTGGAGTTGTTGGTCTGAAATAAAGTTTGTTAAGAATGAAAGGTAGTACAGGTGGCATCGAGCAAACTTATCTAGTATATTCATATTTTTTATGCTTACTTGGAATTGGATGGAACTGGTTCGTAGTGAATTCCTGGTTGGAATGCGACCAATTTGAATGGTAGTCGGAGTGAGTTTCATTGGGTGTAGTACTTGTCGATGGTTTTGGATGAGTGTTTGTCGTAGCTGTACGGATAATACCATTGAAAATCATTTGTCTATTATGTAGTGAATTTTCTATATAGCCTTGTGCTATAGCATCCGAACGCCACCTTTCTAGTTGTTTGATCATTTGCATGTTTGCACCGGATTCAGAAAGAAGCGTTGCTGCTGTTCTTCTAAAGCAGTGATCTGTGTACTTTTTTGGATTTTGTAATTTTAAATGAGAAGCAATAGTCTGTGATACTTCACGTATCTTATTTTTTCCAATGACTTGACGAGTACATTTGCCTTTGTTGTAGTGGATGAAAAATCTGTCTGTAAACTGATCGGTTGGTCTTAAGGAAATGTAATGTTTAACCTGGTTATAGAAAAGGTTTCCAATAAGAAACTCGCCAGCGTAGTCGTTTTTGTTATGTTGGATCGATACTAGAAGGGCATCACCCAAGTCTTTTAGGTCTTCAAGTTTCATATTAGTTAATTCATCACAGCGGAGTGCACCACAAATTCCAAATGTAAGTATTACCTGTGAATGTTAAAAATATAGTGTAAATTAACCAAGTATAAGAGTATTAATTGCGAAGTGAATATATAAATAATGAATTACCTTTGTGGCTAAATTCACTTGATCATCGGTTGTTGTCATAAATTTCATAATTTCAGTCCAGGTTAAAGTTTTTGATTTTTTAGGTTTGTACCCTGTACCACAATTTGTTATCATACTTTTTAAAGCGAAGAACTTAGTAATATCAATATTGTCTTTTGTATTTAAAGTATTTCGAAGCATACTCCATATGCTCCATAGAGTTGGCGGTTTCAATTTTAGTTTTAAGGTGTTAAAGTAAACAATTAAATTGTTTTCTTCGGAGTTTGTTGAAAGTGAATTTTTATTTTCTTCTTTCCATTTTTTGTAAGCGTTGTAGACTAGGAGGTAGCGTTCGGAAGACTTCTTTGGTAATGTTTCTGACTCTATAATTATTTTTGCCTCTTGGTCAAAATTTTTTAAGATTTCTTCTTCGTCTTCAGAACCATCGGATGAGGATTCATCTGTGTTTGTTTCATTGAAAGACATTTTTTTATCTCAATGGAAATTGAGAAATTGCGCGTAATTTTATTGCTTTTAATCTTCACTTGTTTGGTTAAGAACGTTTTAGGTTAGAAAGCGGACACTATCACTGCATGTGAACGCAGTATTTATTGCTACAATTCTCGAGAGAATTTGTAGAAAATAGTAATTCAATTTTACATTTCTCGAGAGAATTTCAGTCAGAGCGCGTGTCGAGCTATTCATTTTTCTGTAAGATATCGTGCAGTCAGAGTGCTGGGACTTGTGTAGTGTGTCACTTAATTGTTTCTACACGGCTCGAAAGTACGTATAGCAAACAAGGAAAAAAGTAATGACCACCATCAAACAATACCACTTTTTATTTCAACTAACTCTTTTTTCTCGTCACCCGTGCACTTTCCTCTGTTTATTTCGTACTTGTCTAACCTTCACACCGCACAAACATCTTTCCTCGGACATGCGCACGGGCGCTCAAGCGCCGCGGGTCAGGAAATTTCGGCAGCCTATCAGAACGCGCGGTTGGTCTAAAATAGGATGCGAAAGTTTCTCTTTTGGCCCGGAGATGTGGGCCGGAAGTACGTTCTTTCGGGTGGGCGAGTAAGAAAAAATATTGTATTTTCATTTCAAATCTGCTAAACAACATTCTTAACACATTTTCTCCAAAATTTTTTTTTACTACCACTAATATTCTATTAGGAAGCATTTTTTAATTGTTTACAAAAGATTTAAATCGCTTCGCGACCGTAGGCGTTCTCCAGAACATGCTCTCGATGTCAGCTGTCTAATTCATTGTCTGTCAATTAAAAAACCGCTGCCAATTCATTGGCACGTAGCTTCCTCAAACTTAATTTACTCATTCCTTTAATTAATTTTTAATTCCAATTTTAAAATTTAATATATTATTTTGTATAGTGAGACTATGTTAAACGGTTTGTGACTTTTTATTTTTACTCTTTCTACTTTTTATCATAAAAAAGCAATTATTATTATACAATTTTACATTTTACAAAAAAAAATTCATTGCCCACAAAAAACAAAAAAAGTAGCTAGTGTCAACTGCATGAAAAAAACTGCGAAAAGAGATGCATTGTGAGGTTACATTGCCTTAAAAAACTCTTTTCGCATTTTTTTCCCGCAGTTGGATATGGCTAAGGTATAGCCTATATGTATATAGTGGCCATGCACCCATGTCATATCCTAATACTTATACATTACCGCCTGGTGCCTTTTATGTTGTATATTCGGTTGTAACCACATGGACACGTGGTTTCTCTTCAAAACTAAATGAATACTTTTTATTATTAATTTAAGTTATTTTTATTAATATGTATTTTGCTTCCTCCTAGAGGAAGCTTTGTGATAGTAAATTTTTGAGTTGTTGTAAAAACATGTTATTGTTATAATTGTGTTACGAAGTGTTAGGAATCAAAATACATGGTTTTTGAAAAATGTCTGTATGGATGTATGTGTGTGTGTGTGTGTGTGTGTGTGTGTGTGTATATGTCTGGATCTCAGCTTCTACTCGGTCGATTTTGACCGGACAGGTCTCATTTTTTTTTGTTTTTTTTTTGCATGATGGCGGGTCAAAAATTCGTTTTTTGATTGGGGCGATGCATTTTTGTTTTTTTTTTCAAATTTTCGATTTTCTCAAAACTGTTTTTTGATTTTTTTAAATGATAGGATCGAGTTATTCGAATCTGATGGGTAGCGTTCGAAAGAGGATTAAAATACCTATATTTTCTAAAAAAAAAAAGTTTCTAGCTATCACGGTTCTTTTGTTATTAACAAAAGTATTTTTTTTTTAGAAGCTTATAACTCCTAAACTAAACGGTCAATTTTTTTGAGAAAAATCATGATAATACAGAATATAAATATCTATAATCTGTTAAAATTTGAATACATTATGTAGGCTAGATTTTGAGTAAAAAATTGAAAAATGAAAAGAATCAGTTTTGTATGTCCAACGATTACAAGAGTAAAATTGACTTAATGGCTTCAAAATTCCTTTTAGAGGTAGATTTTTTATAGTTCTCGGTCGAGTTCTTTGGGCAAAATGATTGGTCCATAAATTTCAGAGTTACTTGAGGTTACAAATTTTTTGACATTTTTTTAAAATCGTAATTTCTCGAGAAAGGCTCTATGTATCTGAATGGACATTCGAAAGAGAATTAAAATACCTATATTTTCTAAAAAAATTAATTTTCTATCTATAACGGTTCCTTACTTATCATCAAAAACAAAAACGTGTTTTTTTTTTTTTAAACTCATAACTCCAATGATGTTATCATTAGCATATTATAAAAGTATATAGTATTGGCGTCAAAATGTAATATGTTTGAATTTTCAAGATTGAATTCTTGAGTTTAAGTATTCAAAACTGATGAATAATTAAAATAGTTAAGTTAACGATGAAAAAAATTTTCGAAAAAAAAAAATGTTCAAAAAGATGTTTTAAGGCGATATATGTGTATATTAGTTGATTTTGATCATTTTTGTTTTCGTGTGTGTGTGTGTGTGTGTGTGTGTGTGTGTGTGTGTGTGTGGGTGTGTGTGTGTGTGTGTGTATTTGAACTCTTCATATCTCCGAAACGAATCGACCGATTTTCGTCGGGTAAAGCTTTTGCTTCCTCCCAGAGGAAGCTTTGTGATAGTAAATTTTTGAGTTGTTGTAAAAACATGTTATAATTGTGTTCCGAGGTGTTAGGAATCAAAATACATGGTTTTTGAAAAATGCCTGTATGGATGTGTGTGTGTGTGTGTGTGTGTGTGTGTGTGTCTGTGTGTGTGTGTGTGTGTGTGTGTGTGTGTGTGTGTGTGTGTGTGTGTGTGTGTGTGTGTGTGTGTGTGTGTGTGTGTACGCCTGGATCTCAGCTTCTACTCCGTCGATTTTGACCGGACAGGTCTCATTTTTTTTGTTTTTTTTTGCGGGTCAAAAATCCGTTTTTTGATTGGGGCGATGCGTTTTTGTTTTTTTCAAATTTTCGATTTTCTCAAAACTGTTTTTTTATTTTTTTTAATGATAGGATCGAGTTATTCGAATCTGATGGGTAGCGTTCGAAAGAGAATTAAAATACCTATATTTTCTAAAAAAAAAAGAAGTTTCTAGCTATCACGGTTCTTTTGTTAT
The DNA here is from genome assembly GCA_036365515.1 of Torymus aiolomorphi. Classification (NCBI taxonomy): domain Eukaryota; kingdom Metazoa; phylum Arthropoda; class Insecta; order Hymenoptera; family Torymidae; genus Torymus; species Torymus aiolomorphi. The sequence goes on from CM070873.1 coordinate 89,367,075, forward strand.
TAACAAAAACAAAGTCAATTTTTTTGAGAAAAAACATGATAATACAGAATATAAATAGCTATAATCTGTTGAAATTTTAATACATTCTGTAGGCTAGATTTTGAGTAAAAAATTGAAAAATGAAAAAAATCAGTTTTGCATGTCCAACGATTACAAGAGTAAAATTGACTTAATGGCTTAAAAATTCCTTTTAGAGGTAGATTTTTTATAGTTCTCGGTCGAGTTCTTTGGGCAAAATGATTGGTCCATAAATTTCAGAGTTACTTGAGGTTACAAATTTTTTGACATTTTTTTAAAATCGTAATTTCTCGAGAAAGGCTCTATGTATCTGAATGGACATTCGAAAGAGAATTAAAATACCTATATTTTCTAAAAAAATTAATTTTCTATCTATAACGGTTCCTTACTTATCATCAAAAACAAAAACGTGTTTTTTTTTTTTTAAACTCATAACTCCAATGATGTTATCATTAGCATATTATAAAAGTATATAGTATTGGCGTCAAAATGTAATATGTTTGAATTTTCAAGATTGAATTCTTGAGTTTAAGTATTCAAAACTGATGAATAATTAAAATAGTTAAGAGTAGGTGGCGCTCCGATCGGGGTAGCGTGTAGTGCAGTATGTATTCCGGCAGGGTCCAACAAGCTGTGGGTTAGTCACGAATCCCGCAGTACTGCATACAATGCATTATGAATGCATTATATTCTGCATTATTATAATTTATTTGTGAGTTGTGAACTTTTTTAAAAAAACACGTTTTTGTTAATAACAAAAGAACAATGATAGCTATAAATTTTGCTTCCTCATAGAGGAAGCTTTGTAACGATGAAAAAAATTTTCGAAAAAAAAAAATGTTCAAAAAGATGTTTTAAGGCGATATATGTGTATATTAGTTGATTTTGATCATTTTTGTTTTCGTGTGTGTGTGTGTGTGTGTGTGTGTGTGTGTGTGTGTGTGTGTGTGTGTGTGTGTGTGGGTGTGTGTGTGTGTGTGTGTATTTGAACTCTTCATATCTCCGAAACGAATCGACCGATTTTCGTCGGGTAAAGCTTTTGCTTCCTCCCAGAGGAAGCTTTGTGATAGTAAATTTTTGAGTTGTTGTAAAAACATGTTATAATTGTGTTCCGAGGTGTTAGGAATCAAAATACATGGTTTTTGAAAAATGCCTGTATGGATGTGTGTGTGTGTGTGTGTGTGTGTGTGTGTGTCTGTGTGTGTGTGTGTGTGTGTGTGTGTGTGTGTGTGTGTGTGTGTGTGTGTGTGTGTGTGTGTACGCCTGGATCTCAGCTTCTACTCCGTCGATTTTGACCGGACAGGTCTCATTTTTTTGTTTTTTTTGCGGGTCAAAAATCCGTTTTTTGATTGGGGCGATGCGTTTTTGTTTTTTTCAAATTTTCGATTTTCTCAAAACTGTTTTTTTATTTTTTTTAATGATAGGATCGAGTTATTCGAATCTGATGGGTAGCGTTCGAAAGAGAATTAAAATACCTATATTTTCTAAAAAAAAAAGAAGTTTCTAGCTATCACGGTTCTTTTGTTATTAACAAAAACAAAGTCAATTTTTTTGAGAAAAAACATGATAATACAGAATATAAATAGCTATAATCTGTTGAAATTTTAATACATTCTGTAGGCTAGATTTTGAGTAAAAAATTGAAAAATGAAAAAAATCAGTTTTGCATGTCCAACGATTACAAGAGTAAAATTGACTTAATGGCTTAAAAATTCCTTTTAGAGGTAGATTTTTTATAGTTCTCGGTCAAGTTCTTTGAGCAAAATGATTGGTCCATAAATTTCAGAGATATTTGAGGTTAAAAATTTTTTGACATTTTCTTAAAATCGTAATTTCTCGAGAACGGCTCTATGTATCTGAATGGGATGGGTGGCATTCGAAAGAGAATTAAAATACCTATATTTACTAAAAAAATTAATTTTCTATCTATCACGGTTCTTTAGTTATCATCAAAAACAAAAACGTGTTTTTTTTTTAACTCATAACTCCAATGATGTTATCATCATTACGAATGCATTATATTCTGCATTATTATAATTTACTTGTGAATTATGAACTTTTTTAAAAAAACACGTTTTTGTTAATAACGAAAGAACAATGATAGCTATAAATTTTTTTTTTCTTAAAAAATATGAATTATGAAATATAAAAAAAAAACCGCTGCCAATTCATTGGCCCGTAGCTTCCTCAACCGTAATTTGTTGATTCCTTTAATTAATTTTTAATAACAGAATTTATAATTTTTTAAAAAATTTATTGCATAATTATAATTAAATTCATTTATGAATATTAAAAATTGTTTATTTTTAAATTTATTTATTTATTTATTATTCGTTGATATAAAATTTATATAAATTTTGAGCTGATAAATAAAGTTATCATTTGAAATAGAAGTAAAATATCTATATTTTATAATAAAACAAATAGCTATCATGGTTGTTTTGTTATTAACAAAAACGTGTTTTTTTTTTATATTTCATAATTCATATTTTTTAAGAAAGAAAAAATTTATAGCTATCATTGTTCTTTTGTTATTAACAAAAACGTGTTTTTTTAAAAAAGTTCATAACTCACAAATAAATTATAATAATGCAGAATATAATGCATTCATAATGCATAATTAATAATTATAATAGATTATAATAGATATAATTTTTAATCATTTTAATTCATTTTGTTGGTTGGTTTTTTAAAAATTAAAAAAAAATCATCGAATGCCTACTCAATGGCGTTTCCTCATTCCACATCACCTAGCGGTAGATATCGTATCGGTAGGTAGCGGTAACGGAGTTATGAGTTTTAAAAAAAAAACACGTTTTTTTTTTTGGTGATAACTAAAGAACCGTGATAGATAGAAAATTAATTTTTTTAGAAAATATAGGTATTTTAATTCTCTTTCGAATGCCACCCACCCCATTCAGATACATATAGCCGTTCTCGCGAAATTACGATTTTAAAAAATGTCAAAAAATTTTTAACCTCAAATATCTCTGAAATTTATGGACCAATCAAAATGATTGGGCAAAATGCCCAAAGAACTCGACCGAGAACTATAAAAAACCTACCTCTAAAAGGAATTATGAAGCCATTAAGTCAATTTTACTCTTGTAATCGTTGGACATACAAAACTGATTTTTTTCATTTTTCAATTTCTTACTCAAAATCTAGCCTACAGGATGTATTCAAATTTTAACAGATTATAGCTATTTATATTCTGTATTATCATGATTTTTCTCAAAAAAATTGACCGTTAAGTTTAGGAGTTATAAGCTTCTAAAAAAAAACACGTTTTTGTTAATAACAAAATAACCGTGATAGCTAGAAACTTCTTTTTTTTAGAAAATATAGGTATTTTAATTCTCTTTCGAACGCTACCCATCAGATTCGAATAACTCGATCCTATCATTAAAAAAAATCAAAAAACAGTTTTGAGAAAATCGAAAATTTGAAGAAAAACCAAAACACATCGCCCCAATCCAAAAACGGATTTTTGACCCGCCATCATGCAAAAAAAAAACAAAAAAAATGAGACCTGTCCGGTCAAAATCGACCGAGTAGAAGCCCTAGGCGTATGCACACACACACACACACACACACACACACACACACACACACACGCACACACACACACACACACACACACACACATACACACACACACATACACACCCATACAGACATTTTCCAAAAACCATGTATTTTGATTCCTAACACCTCGGAACACAATTATAACATGTTTTTCTTACTCGCCCACCCGAAAGTACGTACTTTCGGCCCGCATCTCCGGGCCGAAAGAGAAACTTTCGTATCCTATTTTAGACCAACGGCGCGCTCTGATTGTCTGCCGAAATTTCCTGACCCGCGGCGCTTCAGCGCCCGCGCGCATGCCCAAGGAAAGATGTTTGTGCGGTGTGAAGGTTAGACACGTACGAAATAAACAGAGGAAAGTGCACGGGTGACGAGAAAAAAGTTAGTTGAAATAAAAAGTGGTTTTGTTTGATCGTGGTTATTGTTTTTTAAACGTATGGACGGGAGCGTCCGAGAAAAATATGTTTGTGCGGTGTGAAGGTTAGACACGTACGAAATAGACAGAGGAAAGTGCACGTGTGACGAGAAAAAAGAGTTAATTGAAATAAAAAGTGGTGTTGTCTTTTTTTAATGAATGTGTTTCTGATGCCCGCCCCGACCAGCAAAACCTCGGCTTCGCCTCGGTCTTGCAAGTGTCGGGCGGGCATCAGACCATCTGTACAATAGCGAAAGTAGCAGACGCCCAAAAAACCAGCTCTCTACGCCGGGCCGAAAGAAAAAACAGTCGGTAATATCTACCGAGCTACCCAAAGCGGCCGACAGAGGCACTACTATCGAGCGGGCCGAAAGAAAAACTAACACTCAAACACAGCTAGCAGACGACAACGCAATTTTATCAATTATTTAACAATTACAGAACGTACTTTCGGCCGGGGAGTAAGAAAAATAGTATACAATACTTGAACCGGAAATTGGATGCCCTGGCCGTGCGTTATGACGCCCTCGGCTTCGCCTCGGGCGTCATACCACGCACGGCCCGGAAATCCAATTTCCGGCCCACGTATCGTAATATACTATTTCTTACTCGCCCACCCGAAAGTACGTACTTCTGGCCCGCATCTCCGGGCCGAAAGAGAAACTTTCGCATCCTATTTTAGACCAACCGCGCGCTCTGATTGGCTGCCGAAATTTCCTGACCCGCGGCGCTTGAGCGCCTGCGCGCATTTGTGCGGTGTGAAGGTTAGACACGTACGAAATAAACAGAGGAAAGTGCACGGGTGATGAGAAAAAAGAGTTAAATGAAACAAAAAGTGGTGTTGTTTGATCGTGGTCATTGTTTTTTCCTCTTGTTTCCTACACGTACTTTCGAGTCGTGTAGAAACAATTAAGTAAACGTACGGACGGGAGCGTCCGAGGAAAATATGTTTGTGTGGTGTGAAGGTTAGACACCTACGAAATAGACAGAGGAAAGTACACGTGTGACGAGAAAAAAGAGTTTTTTTACTCGCCCACCCGAAAGTATGTACTTCCGGCCCGCATCTCCGGGCCGAAAGAGAAACTTTCGCATCCTATTTTAGACCAACCGCGCGCTCTGATTGGCTGCCGAAATTTCCTGACCCGCGGCGCTTGAGCGCCCGCGCGCATGTCCGACGAAAGATGTTTGTGCGGTGTGAAGGTTAGACACGTACGAAATAAACACAGGAAAGTGCAAGGGTGACGAGAAAAAAGAATTAAATGAAATAAAAAGTGGTGTTGTTTGATCGTGGTCATTGTTTTTTCCTCTTGTTCCCTATACGTACTTTCCAGTCGTGTAGAAACAATTAAGTAAACGTACGGACGGGAGCGTCCGAGGAAAATATGTTTGTGTGGTGTGAAGGTTAGACACGTACGAAATAGACAGAGGAAAGTACACGTGTGACGAGATAATAGAGTTAGTGAAATAAAAAGTGGTGTTGTCTTTTTTTAATGAATGTGTTTCTGATGCCCGCCCCGACCAGCAAAACCTCGGCTTCGCCTCGGTCTTGCAAATGTCGGGCGGGCATCAGACCATCTGTACAATAGCGAAAGTAGCAGACGCCCAAAAAACCGGCTCTCTACGCCGGGCCGAAAAAAAAAACAGTCGGTAATATCGACCGAGCTACCCAAAGCGGCCGACAGAGGCAGTACTATCGAGCGGGCCGAAAGAAAAAGTAACACTCAAACACAGCTAGCAGACGACAACGCAATTTTATCAATTATTTAACAATTACAGAACGTACTTTCGGCCGGGGAGTAAGAAAAATAGTATACAATACTTGGACCGGAAATTGGATGCCCTGGCCGTGCGTCATGACACCCTCGGCTTCGCCTCGGGCATCATACCACGCACGGCCCGGAAATCCAATTTCCGGCCCACGTATCGTAATATACTATAGTTGAAATAAAAAGTGGTGTTGTCTTTTTTTAATGAATGAGTTTTTGATGCCCGCCCCGACCAGCAAAACCTCGGCTTCGCCTCGGTCTTGCAAATGTCGGGCAGGCATCAAACCATCTGTGTAACAGCGAAAGTAGCAGACGGCCAAAAAACCAGCTCTCCACGCCGGGTCGAAAGAAAAAACGGTCGGTAATATCGACCGAGCTACCCAAAGCGGCCGACAGAGGCAGTACTATCGAGCGGGTCGAAAGAAAAACTAACACTCAAACACAGCTAGCAGACGACAACACAATTTTATCAATTATTTAACAATTACAGAACGTACTTTCGGCCGGGGAGTAAGAAAAATAGTATAGAATACTTGGACCGGAAATTGGATGCCCTGGAAATCCAATTTCCGGCCCACGTATCGTACTGTACTATTTACAACGACTCAAAAATTTACTATCACAAAGCTTCCTCTAGGAGGAAGCAAAACACGTTTTTGTTAATAACGAAATAACCGTGATAACTATTTGCTTTATTATAAAATATAGATATAACAATTTTTAATATTCATAAATGAATTTAATTATAATTATGCAATAAATTTTTTTAAAAATTATAAATTTTGTTATTAAAAATTAATTAAAGAAATCAACAAATTAGGGTAGAGGAAGCTACGGGCCAATGAATTTGCAGCGGTTTTCTCTTTGTCTCGCGGAAAAAGAAAGGTACCCTGATGGATTTGAGTTTCTATTGATTTTCTTTTGTTTTATAACCAAAAAACGATTTTGAATTTTTAGTTTTTTTGATTTTTTCATTATTACATAATATAATAAACTTTTCTTGAAAGGCATTTAAATTACCTATATTTTCCTTTTTTAAAATTTAAAATATCTTCACTCTGTCAATTGTTATTAAGAAAACTTTTTTATATTTCATAAATTAATTTCTCAAAAAATATTTTATTTATCGACTTGAAATTTTAACCAGTTATTACACTAATTGAAGACTATATTTGGTTAAAATTTCAAGAGATGATCTTCATTTGTTTTTTAGAAAAGAATTATTTTAGAAAAAATTTGCGTTTTCGTTGTCGCACGATAACTAGAGCAAAAATTATCCAATCGTCCTGAAATTTGGCACAGATGTAGCTTTTATAGACGTGTTCTTGTTTATGGACATACTGATTGTGCACATATTAATTGTAAACACTTTAACATTGGTATATATCTATATATATAGATCTGTACCAATGCTATCTGTGCACAATAAATATGTGCACAATCCTTATGTGCACAAACAAGAACATGCCCTTTTATATATCTTCAGATCGAGTTCATTGCCAAAAAAAATCGGTCTATTACGAAAAAAGATATTTGAGGTAAAAAATCTTTTTTAAAAATTTTCGAATCGCGTTTTCTCAAAAAATACTTGATTTATCGACTTAAAATTTTAACCACTTATTAAATTTATAGAAGACTATATTTGGTTAAAATTTCAGGAGATTATCTTCATTTGTTTTTTAGAAAAAAATTATTTTAGAAAAAATTTGCGTTTCGTTGTCGCACGATAACAAGAGCAAAAATTACCCAATCGTCCTGAAATTTGGAACAGATGTAGCTTTTATATATCTTCAGATCAAGTTCGTTGCCCAAAGAAATCGGTTCATTGCGAAAAAAGATATAACGCACAGTTTAAGCTGAATCCGGACCCATGACCCTCTCCTAGTTAGTCTAACCGTACAAGATAAAGTATTAAATTTTAAATATTAGAAGTAAAAATTAATTAAAGGGATCAATAAATTAAGTTTGAGGAAGCTACGTACCAATGAATTGGCAGCGGTTTTTTATATGTAATCAACGGGGATCCTAAAGATGCTAAATGCTCTTTTGTAAATCTGATAATTTAATACGTTTTCTGTTGTACATACTTTTTTTTAGGTTAGAGTAAACTATGTATACTTTTTAATTTTTTAATTTATTTTGCAAATATGTTATTTTATTATAAATGATTTTCATACTACTCTATTAATAGTATACCTCTTTTGAATTTCGTCCTTTATGGAATTATTTTAATGAATAATTTCAATTTATAAAATGTTTTATTGATTCTTTTATTCATATTTATATTTCTTAAATTACACATTTTCAATTTCTTAAAAATTGTACATTAATAGTTTTAATTCTAAAAATTCCAAAATTCAATTAATTTCAAGAAGAATTCAACTAAAATCTATAATAATTACGATAATGAGGGGGCGCCATACTCAATTTTTACCGACCGAGTCGATTCGGCGAATCGTTATGTCAAAATTTTGTTCAAAGTTTGCGCAAAAACGAATTAATATTTTGGCTTGAAACTTTGCAGAAGGGTATATTATTGTGAAACTTCGAGCAATGTTCTTTTGATTTTACATAAATTGCAAAAAAAAGAAAAAATAGATTATTACCTATTATCATATGAGTAATGTGTAACATCGCCGCAGAGCGATGGCAATGGCTGCGACCCTGCAACACTGTTGGCCTTGTCCGTGTGCGTGTAGGCCCAAGCGCATGCGCTGCAGACTGCAGCACAGCTGCGCGCGCATCGTCGAGTTAGACACATCGCGTCGCGAACTGCCGTATATCCCAAACGTAAATAAATAGTGCATCAACACCCGTCCGTCCTGCTGACGATCGTTCACGATGGAGACCCCTCCTGAAACAGCAGCGCCGTCTGCACTAGGAACTCGAACGACTCTCCGACGCGATTGTCAAGGAGAAGTTGCACAAAAAATCGTGCCATCGGGAAACCATAAACTAGGAGCATCGGCTGAAAATGTTGCTTGATCAGTTTATGAGGAGCAGCGTTCTATAGAAACCAGGACCTTTCCCGGTTGGCCTAAAGAAACAGGCAGTGCTTTAATCAATGTTGGAGCTCACTTAGATTTATGTATTTTCTCATCTTAGGAAGAATTGGTTTCTCTTGGTTTAGATAAATTGAAGTCTGCTCTCATGGCTCTTGATTTGAAATGCCGTGATACTTTGGAAGAGAAAGATCAAAGATTATTTAGCACAAAGGGAGAGCTATATTGTAGGCTAACGACAAACAAGATCCAAATGCCAAAGTTGCTTGTGAAACAGTGACAAGGACAACAGTGATAAGAAATCAGTTTTATAGCCGTTGTTGACTATCAAAAAATTGTTTTGACTACAATTTGTGCAGCATTTTACTGCTGTTAGATGCTCAGCCTCCAAATTCGATATGCAACTGATCAAAACTGATGAATGTATAAGTACTGTAATTCTTGCACACAAATTAATTAAGAAGATAGTTGAACTATGGCAAAGCAGTAAATTGTGATGGGCTCGCTCTTACTCCAACATGTAAGTAACTTGTAAATAAGTCATGGATCCGTACCTTCTGCATTTCTATCAGAGTTCATACAGTTGATAATGTTTTTAGTAAATTCTGACTAGATCCGTTGGGAGCGAGGAAGAAAATAAATCTTCCAAGATGTTAAACATTTGCGACGTTTCGTCGACGGATTTGTCGACCTCTTGCAGGCTTTATTTGAAAGATATATCAGAAAATTATAAAAATTACACTGGATCGTCAAAATACACCAAAATTACAATAAAGGTTAGCAACAATTATTACCTTGTTTATCTCGCAGAGATTTGTCAAGAGATGTGAATATATATATATGGGATGTTTCAGGTGAAGCGAGCATGTCAAAATTCTAAAATCGCTCAAAACTCGTTTACTTTTAGTTTTTTATGAAAAAAACATGTTCCTCAAATTTTAGGTCGATATTTGCATAAACAAAAAAGTTATACAACATTGAAATTTCAAAGTTTTTGCAATTTTTGGTTAAAATCCAAGTTTATTCATTTTTTTACTCAAAATCTTGAAACTTTTTATATAGAACATTCATTGGGAAAAAGTTTGCATTTTATTTGTAGAGTACACCAGTATTTTTTTATCACCTTTTTTGAAAGTCTCTGATTGGTTGGTTTTTGGTATACCTTCATCCACCAAAAGTAAGGACTACGCCAGTACCAAATTTCTCCATCAAAGTTTTTTCAATTCTTTGGACAAAATACTTTAATTTTTCACTGTTTTGGCAGTTTTAATTGCCCGTAACTTTTTTCTGTGATCTATTACCATCTTGATCAAGGTCGCATTTTAAAGGTAACCTTTTTTTTTACAAATTTTTTAGCCTTTGGTGAGGGATATTGATACAGTCGCATTCGCCTTAAGCATATTTTGAATGGTGTTCTGTCAAGTATAAATTAGCAAAGTAATTGGTATCGATTTGCAAAAATTCTGAGCAATTCTACTTACAATTTGAAAACTTTTTTCCATTTAATGTGCTATACAAAAATTTTCAAGTTTTTGAGTTAAAAAATAATAAAAATTGAAGATTTATGAAAAAATTCAAAATTTTCAAATTTTCAATTAATTCTAACTTTTGAACGATTGAATATTTTGCTCTAAAATTCTAGGGTTGTGCTTTGGAATGAGTAAAAAAATTTTGAGCAATTTTAAAATTTTGAGCTGAACAGTTGACATGAAGTTACCCATATGTATAAACGGGCTCGATAAACCGCGTTGGAGAAATATATATATATATATATATATATACTAGGGGGTACCTCCTACGCGCTCGTCAATCCCCAATTCGAATTTTGAAAATATATCAAATGTAATCTAGAATATAATATGTTAAATTTACTGTAGATTTCTATTTTCTCAATGAAATATCATTTTTCAATTGAACATGTACTTTAATACAGTAGTCTATAATACCTAAAGAACAGTATATTACTCATCTTCGGAGAGAAAAATTTGCCTCCCATGGTGCGTATACTATTTTTCAAAATACCCGGGCCGAAAATACCATATTGGGTTTAAAAATTATTTAAATAATCGATTTGCTTATTGGCGCATGACTACGTGACTCCCTTATATACGTGAACCTCGCGTCCCCCGGCTACAGTAGGTTTCAAAATTATTTAAATAATCGTTTTGTTTATTGTTGCATGTTTACGTGACCCCTTATATGCGCGGCCTCGCGTCCCCCAGCTACTTGGGTATAAAAATTATTTAAATAATCGTTTTGCTTATTGTTGCTTATCTACGTGACTCCTTTATATGCGCGGTCCTCGTGTTCCCCGTCTACTTGGGTTTAAAAATTATTTAAATAATCGCGTTGCACTCCTACGTAACTCTTTTATATCTGTGGACCTCGTGTCCCCCGCCTACACGTGCGCTCGCCGTTTGAACATGCGCGCTATACTCATAGCTAGAGCCGCTCGAGCGCTCTAATGTTATTTAAATTATACAAACATTTTTCTTCAGTCCATTACAAAAAAAAAGTTTTGTGACGAATGCAAACCATTTTTCTTAGTAAAAAAATTGACAAATTAATATTAATGTTACAAATTTGTATTAACATACGAACACTGCGAACAAGTGTATATTAAATATAGAATAAGCTTATTTAACGCTTTCATTTGTATAATTGCACGCAAGTCACTGTCACGTTTTATTGTATAAATCTATCTATTCTTATATACTTTCTAATATTACATTTTAAATCACTATCTTACAAAAAATTGTATAAATATCCTTATTTAAATGCAAACAGTTTCTCTCAGCACATTACTAAAATACGTTAAAGTTCGTGGTTGTGTACAAATAAGTAATGCCTTATGATTAGATACGGATTCTATCGTAATGTTTTCACTATCCGTTAGAACTGTTTAACAGTATAATGCAACCATTAAGGGAAGTAAAAATAATTAGTTACTTATGACCGTAAGAATGTCTAATAGAGTGCTTGCTTTACCTCTTTTTATAGGATCATGTTTAAAACATGCTCTTAAAACATATTTTAACGCTCCCGGTACCTTATTTAAGATAGGCATGTTTTTACTTCTAATGCGTCCTTTAATGATTCCACGTATCGAAGTGGATTGTGTGGCAGATCCCAAACGTTTGACTCGCAAGGAAATGATACTTGGTGTCCGCCTCCCATTTTCATGAAACTTCACATATGAGTAGAGTGTCAAAAAATATTCGACACGTATTTTTTTTATCTGCGGAAAAACATATCTAAGGGGTGAAAACCGTCCTTAAAGTTCGCCCCCAAAAACCGTTTTTAATATCTCAAAATGGAATCGGAATTTTTTAATGAAACCAACACCTATTTGTTTATTATGAAAAGTATTTTTTAAAAGGGTAAATATGATATTTTCCCTTGTATTTTTGATATAAAAATGTTTTAATGAGCTAAATTTGATTGAAAATTGACATGTTATATAGAAAATTGAAAATTATAGTTGACCTGTTTTAAGATTTAAAAATAAAAACACGTTGACGGGGTGAATTACCCCTAATTTAATTAATTACCTTTTTGTTAGTGTCTGTCTCCGATTTTCATGAAACTTTGCAACTGGTTAGAGTATCGAAAAATATTTGACACGTATTTTTTGTTATCTGTGGAGAAAGACATCTGGGGAGAAAACCACCCTTAAAGTTCACCCCAAAAACAGTTTTTTTTAATATCTCGAGATGGAATCGGAATTTTTTAATGAAACCAACACCTATTTGTTTCTTATAAAAAGACGAGTATTTGGACACAGTTTTAATGATAAGGGGTTGCATCCCCTATTTTTATGGGGGTAAATATAATTTTTTTCACACTGTTTTTGAAATAACAAAGTTTTAACGAGCCATATTTGATAAAAAAAATGCCATGTTGTAAAGAAAATTAGAAATTATAGTTGACCTGTTTCGAGGTTTAAAAAAACACATAGAAGAGGTGAGCTACCCCTATTTAGTTCCTTATCTTTTAGTGATTAAGAAAAATTAATCACAACATTCCTTTGGATTTTTAATTTTGTAATGCTTATTTTGACTCATATTTACTATTAAAGTTAAAAAAATAAAGAATATTTTAATTTTAGTGGGGGTGGCTACCCCTATTAACATAATTATTACTAGATTATGAGCGAAAACTTTTTTTCATTTTTATTAATTTGTACAATGAGATGATTTGTCAATGTAACATACATAAATATTACAGAAATTGGCGAATTTGCAAATTTTATTCAATATACGTTTGACAATAATGATAATCTGTGAAAATATGTTTAAAACATAATAGCTTTTTACACCATGCACATCGTATGACTGCAATTCCTCCACATATGTCGTAAATTGGTTCCTCTTGAGTATGGAAACAGAAATCTACTGGATTTTGATGTCTTGGAGGTTTTTTCGTTAGGTATCCACTTTTATACCAGGCATATTTAAAAACATTTTGAAATCTTGGTCAAGGAAATTGATGATGGGTTAGAGATTGTAGTTTGATTATATTATTTCTCTCGTGTAATTTAGCATCATAATTCATAAGAAGTGTTATGTCTGATAATTTTCTTATAAAGTTTTTCCATAATCGAAAACCATATACATCAAGAGGCTGTATCTGACCAGTTGTGCCTTTTGGTATCGTTTTCAATATAAGATTTGACTCTTTCGGTGAAGCTTCTTTTACAGCGTTTTCACATTGTCCACTCCATGAATCTAATAGCAGTATAGGTGAATGAATTCCCACTGTGAATCAAAAATAGATTATGAATCCAAATTTTAAATAGTTTCTTGGATAATTTACCGGACGCTGATGCTTCTACGTATATATTTTCTGGTTTGAATAAAGTTTTCATTACTTTAGGTCCAAATTGCCCATGAGCCTCTTTCAAAACTATAAATAACGGTGACACAAGCTGTCCCTCTGCTGATATTGTTGGTTGAATAGTGTAACTATGTGTTGTAGAAGATACCGACTGAACGATGTTTTCTACATTTTGAATCCCCTCATAACAAAGAGTGCGACCACTATGTATCTCTAAATTGAACCCACTTTGATCAGAATTGTAAACGTTTTGAGCACCATGTACTTTAATGAGATTTTTGACATCGTTAACAAAATTTTCTTTGTGTTGTTCTACTTTTATTGCCTTCTATGTAGATGACATAGTAATAAATTTTGTTATTTTACGTGAAACAATGTGATGTTTTTTTTTAATATTTGTATCCATCTATGTGAAGCTTTAAACCACGGAATATTTAGTTCTGCTTTCTTTACGAGAGCCCATCTTTTTATATCAATATCATGCAGAGTCATTTTTGATTCTATCGTTTCTTTAACTTTTTGAAGTACATAAGTTGTTATTCCATATAGAATAGTTTTTCTAGTACCCCCTGCTTCAATTTGTAATTTCCACCGTCGCAATTGACGATCGGAAGTAACTTTTCTGTACTTCGATTGTACACTTGTCAAGGATAATGGCTTTCTTTTTCCACTTTGCCAATACTGCACTGCCTGTTTCTTATATTCAAAGTCTACATCTTCTTCATTTGGTAAACAAGTAGGAACCTCTGCATAATCTTTATTTAATTCATCCTCTTCTTCAATACCTTGTGGAAGTGTATCACTGTAGTTATCCTGAAAAAGTAAAGTATATTCTTCTTCTGTATGTAAATTGTAATTTACATTCTCCTTTATGATATTTTCTATTACATGATATAAAGTCATCTCTTGTTCGTTAGCTTGTGATTCTTCAATTTTAACATTGTTAGGATTAAAGATTATAGATTATAAAGATATTGCAACCAGTGGATTAATAGTCATTTTTTAATTTTATTTGAGGCAATGACGTTCAAGCAACAGCCGTAGATTATTTATTCTATAATTATTATTTTACTTAAAATAACTTTATTTTATTTTCATGAACGTCAATTGAACTTGCTTTTATTTCAGATACTTTATAATTTTATCCCCTTTTTTAAAATTGATGGCTATGTTATTTCACGTTTTATTCGTAATCTGATTGGTCGGAAGCGTTGCCTTGCTGTAGCTATGTGCATGGCAACATAATGTTGTTTGTTTATATTTTTCTTATAAGGTTATTTTCCCATTTTTGAATATTGTATTCAAAGCATAGTTCATCTCCGCGCGCGCAGCGCGCGTTTGATCTAGTCTTCTTTTTAAAATAAAGTTATGTTTTACTGAAATAAAAATATTATAATTACTACAATATTATGTGACACACACAAATAATTTAATTTATTTTATTTGTTTATTATATGGTAGAGAGAATCGTGCCCGTTTGATATAATAAATACATAAAATAATGAAATTGAATATATGTATTTACACTAAAGCGCGCGCACGCACTCACACGCTTACACACGCACGCTCATACGATTTCATTAATTTTATTTATTTGTGCACGAATGAACGTGTACGAGTTATTTATATTGTTAGAGTTTGTCAACGAGAAGAAATGAATAAGTGTGACTCTTGGAGTCTCTGCTCCAACCCACTCGAAAGTAAAATTGGAAGCAGAAGGAATAAGAACGCTACGCGCGTTCGAGTAAAATAGGCAAGCAATACGCAAGGTATATGCAATAGGCAAACTGATAATACGAGAGCCTCGCGTAATATCAGCAAAGCAAAAAAAAAAATCGCAATTGGGCAATAAGTAAAGCAAGGGGTAAATATAAGTAAGGCAAATAATGTGTCTTAGTCGCAACTAAGACAAGTGTAGGCAAATGTACGCAACAAGTATAGGCAAAAGTATAGGGGAAAAGTAACAAGGCATGTGCATAAAGCACCTGAATAGTGGCTGCCGCAGACCTCTATATGTATACTCATTGAAGTATTTTTCATTGAAGGTTGCTCGTCGGTGCTTGCCATCTGGCGGACACTTCGGGTACTTCAATCCCGAACATTATTAATTATATTAAATGGGCAAGATACTCATTACAATAAAATATTATAATAGTTTTATTTAAAACAGTTATTGAGGGCATGTCGAATAAGAATAAGAAACTTTACCGGCCACTACGTGTTTTAATTAAAAAATTAATTTGTAAACATTTTTTGATATAATTTCGACTTCAGGCCTTCGATTTGTGCGGAGATAATTTTCAAAAATTTTCTGGATCATTTTTGTTATAGTATCTGTGAGATATTTGGGTTGAAAAATCTGATGACTTTTTTAGATAATTGTAATTATTTAACATACGCTCAATAAGAGGCAAACGAAAAATTTATTAATATATCATGATATGATATTTATGTATATAGTAAATATTATAAATTCTATTAACTCTAGAAAAAAAATGAAAACAAGTCGATGTTTTTTACAAATATTCTTCTTGTCATGGTTATATTAATAAATTGAACATTATTAGAATCATCATTTTATTTTACGTTTTTATAATAATCCTATTTACATTATATCACTTTTTTTCTAAACGTTTCGCCCATATGACTATATATGGGCTATATATCCCATATAAAAGGGACCTGAGGAGGAGTCGGAGCGGGCTCGAAACGTTGGGCAATTTGGTGGTGGGGGGCAGTCAGATCGTTCTTTGCTAACAAAGTTTTTCCCAGGTTTTAATTAAGTTTTTATTTGAGATTCTGCGGGGATGATTATAAACAAGGGCAATCTGCTGTCATAAATATTAATTATTTTAATTTAATTTGTAAGACTGTAAGACCGATGGAAAAATTCTTATCAGTTGAAAGTATTATTTGATAAATCAATTAAAGAAACGTATGCACTTGATGATAAAAACAGGATTCAAATCACAATACAAATTTCTCGAGTACGTTTTGCTTCCTCCTAGAGGAGGCTTTGTGATAGTAATTTTTTGAGTTATTGTAAAAACATGTTATAATTGTTTTTCGAGGTGTTAGGAATCAAAATACATGATTTTTGAAAAATGTCTATGGATGTGTGTGTGTGTGTGTGTGTGTGTGTACGCCTGGATCTCAGCTTCTATTCCATCGGATACGTCTCATTTTTTTTTGGTTTTCTTGTGTGATGGCTGGTCAAAAATTCGTTTTTTGATTCGCCGATGCGTTTTTGTTTTATTACGAATTTTCGATTTTCTCAAAATTGATTTTTGCTTTTTTTTAATGATAAGATCGAGATATTTGAATCGAATGGATAGCATTCGAGAGAGCATTAAAATACCTATATTTTCTAAAAAAAATTTCTCTAGCAATCACGGTTCTTTTGTTATTAACAAAAACGTGTTTCTTTTTAAAGCTTATAACTCCTAAACTAAACGGTTAATTTTCATGAGAAAAATCATGATAATGCAGAATAAATAGCTGTAATCTGTAAAAACTTGAATTCATTTTGTCGAATAGTTTTTGAGAAAAAAATTAAAATGTGAAAAAAATGAGTTTTATATGTCCAACGATTACGGGAGTAAAATTGATTTAATCGCTTTGAAATTCCTTGTAGAGGTAGATTTTTGATAGCTCTCGGTCGAGTTCTTTGGGCAAAATGTTTAGTCCAGAAATTTCAGAAATATTTGAGGTTAAAATTTTTTTAACCTTCTTTTCAAATCATAATTTCTCGAGAACGGCTCCATGTATCTGCTCCAATTTTATAGACAATTTTGCATGTGATATAGACAATATGTGTGCGAATTTTCATCAAGATCGTACGATTACTTTTTGAGATATTTGATTTTGAAAATTTTCGTATTTTACATAGTTATTTTCTTTGTCGCATGATAACTAGAAAAAACAAAAATTGGTTTAATCATGTTGAAATTTTATGGAGATGTGGAGTCTATATATTATCGTATAAGTCCTTTAGGTAAAAGAATTGTCTCATGATTTTTAGAGATATTTAAGGTTAAAATTCTTTTACGGTTTTTTTCAAAATTGTAATTTCTTAATGACGACTTCATGTATCAGCTTGAAATTTAGAGACTATTTTGTATGCAATATAAGAAATACCTGTGTAAAATTTCATCCAGATTATATTGTTATTTTTTTAGATGTTTGATATTTAAAATTTTAGTCTTTTTGAACATGACTTTCTTTGTTGTCGCACAATATAACTACATTAAAATTGTTTTAATTTCTTTGAAATTTGGTGGAGATACAGAGTTTGTATATTATTTATTTGAAAAGTTCTTAGGGTAAAAGAATTCGTTTATGAATTTCAAACTATTTTAGTACTTTTTTAAAATCGTAATTATTCGGGAACGCATTTATGCATACTAGAAAATGGAAATGACATGCGCTATGCGCTATGCGCCGATGCGTGCGTGTTGTATACCTGCTTTTGTTTTGTAATAGTCACTTATTATTTTTAAGGTTAGAACCTTTTTGTTACATCGGAAATTCCAGAAAGAGCTCACAAATGCGAACAGGCATACTACTAGAGACAAGTACCCTACGTGTGAAATTTCACAAAGAAAATATAATTTGTAGTAAAGGTTATTTAGGAATTTTAAAAGGTTTTGACGATAATATTACAATCAATAATTTTATTTATTTTTCACACATAATTTAAAAAAATATCATACCTATTATTTTATTCATATTTTATACATAATTTAAAAATTAATAATTTTTAATCTTCATAAATGAATTTAATTATAATTATGTCATAAATTGTTGCAAAAATTATAAATTTTGTTATTAAAAATTCATTAAAGGAATAAGCAAACTAAGTTTGAGGAAGCCACGGGCCAATGAATTGGCAGCGGTTTTTTACACGGATGGGTGCCTCCTGTGGCACATAAAGATATAAAGCCAGAAAATATTCTAGTTGAAAAATCATATTTAACGAAAATATGCGACATGGGTCTTAGTAGACTTTCGCAAATGCCAGTTGAACTCAAGACAACAGTTGGATATTATTTTTTCATTGTCGAGATATTTACTGACTACGTATTCAACAGATCCAAAATTCAATGTAAAGTACTGTTAAAGTCCTCGTAACAGTCTGCCAAGATATGTCGTTCTATATTACCCCATTACAGGTACTGGCATAGATAATATATTCAGAAAAGGAAAAAAGATCATTTAAAAAAGTTTCATTTTAGAAAAGCGTGTCTAAAGCTAGAATTCGCGTAAGCGAAATTCATGCCAAAATATTCGTAAACGCCTTTTTACATATGAGAAAGGAAAACATTTCTCCCACTTTTAGACTAAAAAGTTAAGAATTTATTGAACTCGAGTGTCATCATTTCTTTAATTGATATTGGTGTAAGAGGTTAGAGTATTTTTGAGCAAATATTGCGCGCATACAAATTCTGGCTTTTATATTGATTTCAGCTAACTTTGCACACACACACACAGACACACACACGCTTATAATATCATTATCTACTAATTTATAAATTATTTACTTATTTTTATGTACCTTTTATGAATAATTCGGCGCTAAAGAAAAACGGAGCAAATTCTGAAAATCTGACGTTTGGTAAGAGAAACAGCGCTCTTTTTGTTTCTGCGCTTGGCACTAGTGCGTCGCGCTAGCGACGCGAGCGACACTTTTAGTGGCGAGCCATAGGGGCTTCCACGTGTGCACGTGCGTGCGTGCGTGCGTGCGCGCGCGTGTGTGTGTGTGTGTGTGTGTGTGTGTATGTGTTAAGGTAAAAGTACCAGCTAGAAACGCTTTTTCGGTAGGGTTTTTGAGTACTATGAAACATTAAATTATTAACAGTAACGATGTGCAAAATCAATACACAAATCGATAGGCTAAGATCTTAGAATGAATTATTAAGCTCGACCATGCTTATTTATCAGAAATTAAAAATAATTATTTGAAGGAGTAAAAAACGGACTCGAGACGAACCAATTTGTTTTGATGAATTTATTACACCAACGTTTCGAAAGTGTTATTAACTTTTTTCATCAGGGCATAAAAACAATATTATGCGTTCATGAGGAGAAATTTAAACTCCTCGTAGACGAACTTAATATGTGATAATATTGTTTTTATGCCCTGATGAAGAAAGTTAATAACACTTTCGAAACGTTGGTGTAATAAATTCATCAAAACAAATTGGTTCGTCCCGAGTCCGTTTTTTACTCCTTCAATTAATTACAACCTACGAACGTATTGCAAACACTTCAAAATTAAAAATAATATTTTAAAAAACCATAAGTGTTTATGTGTACGGCTTAGAAACATCGTTTTTAAGTGATGTCCCTCGTTTGGAATGTTTTTAAGTGATTGCACTCTATGTCCGTTGTAGAAACACTCACCTACACAACAAAAAACTATATTAAAATGCTTTAAATATACTTTAATGCATAATTAAGTGTTAAATTTTAATATCTGACGTATATTTTGAGTGTCAAGTGTGCGTTATATTAACTTCTTAATGTAACGATAAATTATAATCTATAAAGTGTAGTTATGCATCGAAGAGAGAAAAATAAACATTTTTCCAAAAGTGACAGGTCTTCCGAACATTTTATAGGTTATGTTTTATCTATTTTATCTTGATGTGAAAAAGTTAATATTACGCATATTCATCATATAGAATGTACGATAGAAGCCTAAATTTGATAATTAATTATTTGAATGTATAACAAGTATTTTAATGACTGAAACACTTGTGTAAACATGTGTTTCTAACACGGCATGTTACGCCTGTCACTTGAAACACATACTCCAGATTCTTCCAAACGGGGGACATTAAAAAAAATTATGTATGTCGCATAAAAGAGACGTTTAATTAATTGAAAAAGATTAAAAATCTAAATAATCATACATAAATAGAATCTACGGCACACTAACTTTCATACAAACTATTAGACGTAGTTGAATTTTTATTAGAACTTAAAGAAAAGTCGAATTGAAGATGAAGTAGCAATTAGCTGGTTTGACCGAATCATAGCATATTTTCACTGCTATACGGGCATCTCAATTACATAATTTTTTTCTATTAGTTATTTTAACAGAACTGTTCATGATTTTAACAACACGAATAAAAGTATCTATTAACCCATTAAGTCCTGAATGGACAAATTTTCACTAAAGTTTTCAACGCTTATATTTTATGTGAAAATGAATTGTAAAAAGTATATGGATAAGCGCATTCGATGTAAAATTTGATGAACTTTCAGAATCTTTTGTTAGATTTTTCAAAAAATTAAACTGTCGAACACTGTACATGATTTTTTCCAAAAAAAGATGGTTTTCAAAAAAAAAAAAAATTATTCATTTCGATTTTTCAAATGGAATGCATTTAAGATTTAATGATCAAAATGCAGAAAACGTGGCCTCGAGACCTAAACTTGAAAATCTAATGATTTAGGTTTTGAAAAAAAATTTTAAAACACATAAAATGGCGGCTGAGACGCAGAAAAATCATAAAAATCTTCTGGAATTATTTATTCAAAAAAGATGGGCTTTAGAGAAAAACTTTACTGAAGAAAAAGTTCTTAGAATTGATCAGAGAACATGCTGGAATTTTTCCAGAACCTTTTGGCAAATTTCAGAATTTTTCAAAATTTTCAAATTTTGAAAAATTTAAAAACGCTTCTTATGTTTCTGAAAAAATTCCAGCGTGTTCTTTAATCAATTCTAAGAACTTTTTCTTCAGTAAAGTTTTTCTCTAAAGTCCATCTTTTTCGAGTAAATAATTTCAGAAGATTTTTATGATTTTTCTGCGTTTCAGCCGCCATTTTGTGTTTTAAAATTTTTTTTCAAAACCTAAATCGTTAGATTTTTAAGTTTAGGTCTCGAGGCCACGTTTTCTGCATTTTGATCATTAAATCTTAAATGCATTCCATTTGAAAAATCGAAATGAAAAATTTTTTTTTTTTTTTGAAAACCATCTTTTTTTGGAAAAAATCATGTACAGTGTTCGACAGTTTAATTTTTTGAAAAATCTAATGAAAGATTCTAAAAGTTCATCAAATTTTACATCGAATACGCTTATTCATATACTTTTTACAATTCATTTTCACATAAAATATAAGCGTTGAAAACTTTAGTGAAAATTCGTCCATTCAGGACTTAATGGGTTAAAACTAATAAAATTTTTCTTTTTTATGAAAAGTGTAGTGCATTTCTCTTTATACTCAATTAATGCTAGTGTTTCCACGAGGGTCTACTTGTGACTTAGCGTTTCTAAAGGGTACTTTTATCTTACCGCTTTATCTCAGGATCTACTCGAACGATTTTAACCGGACAGGTTTAATTTTTTTTTTTTGTTTTTTTTTTGTGCGGATTCGAGAAAAAATCCATTTTTTGATTCGCCGATGCGTTTTTGTTTTATTTCGAATTTTCGATTTTCGCAAAATTGATTTTTGCTATTTTTTATGATAGGATCGATATATTTGTTCCTCGTCATTTGCTCCTGTTCATATAATTCTAACTCGTGAAAGAGTGCAACATAATTCTAACTCAAAATTTTATGCAAAATAATTCCAACTCACGATTCCGTGCAATATAATGCTAACTCGCAAGTCCGTGCATTAAAATTCCAATTCGGGACAATACAATATGATTCCTATTCAAACTCACCATGCAGTACACGGAGAGAAATTTTAGAGTAAAAATTACCAAGGTGCCTTGGTAGCGCATGGATAGACTGTCAAAGCCGCGATATTCCCAGGTTTCTAATACAATTTATAAGTTTCCCAGGAAAAACTACCATAACCAATTAAAAAGAATACCAAATTATCGGAATAAAAATTACCAGACACACTGGTAAAAATTGAGATCTAGTAATTTTTACAAGGTAACCTAAGAATTTTTACTAAGAAAACTGATAAATTTTACCAAATAACCTGGTATTTGTGTATTCGCGCATGCGCACTGCGCATTATTGTGTTTCAGAAGATTGATACTAGAGGCGTGCGCGACGTTAAAATGAAAACAATACACATATTTTCAGTAAGTAATAACGGCGATTCAAATGACTGTTGGTAACAGCTTCCGTGGCGCAGTCGGTAGAACGTCGGACTCTCAACCCAAAGATCGTCGGATCGAATCCCGCTTCCGTAAAAATTTTTTTTCAGTTTAATGTTTTTTCATCCTTGTTTCTGTTTCTATTTCTATATTAAAATACTATATATCCATCAATATGGATAAAAAAAGTTCATTTTTTTAATTTAAATTAACTAAAAAAAAGTTTTACCAAGGCACTTTGGTAAAAAGTTTGAAATTGTCAGTCTGTCCATCCATTACCATAGAAACTGGTAATTTTGTCTCGAATATTTGTAATTTTCACTACAAAATTTCTCTCCGTGTATAATTCAAACTCGCGCGGTAAAACAATATAAATCTAATTCAAATAATCCTGGACATAATTTCTTAAGAAAAACAATTCTGTACTCAAGCACTTCTAATAACATGTGAGAGAATGAGTAGTAAACTAGTAGTAAACCCAAGTAGCCGGAGGATACGAGGTCCGCGCATATTAGAAAATTACGTAGAAGTGCAACAATAAGCAAAACAATTATTTAAATAATTTTTAAACCAAACTAGGCGGGGCTCGAGGCGGAGGTACGAGGTCCACGCATATTAGGGAATTATATAGAAGTGCAACAATCAACAATACGATTATTTAAATAATTTTTAAACCTAAATAGCCGGCGGATACGAGGTCCACGCGTGTAAGGGAATTACATAGACGTACAACAGTAAGCAAGACAATTGTTTAAATAATTTTTAAATCCAAGCAGCCGAGGGATACGCAGTCCACGCGTATATGATAATTACGTAGACGTGCAATACGATTATTTAAATAATTTTTAAACCAAAGTAGGCGGGGAATACGAGGTCCACGCATGTAAGGAAATTATAGAGACGTAGAACAGTAAGCAAGACAATTATTTAAATAATTTTTAAACCCAAGCAGCCGGGAGGGACGGTATACGAGGTCTTTGCGTGTCTGAGAATTACGTAAACACATGCAATACGATTATTTAAATAATTTTTAAACCTAGGTAGACGGGGGATACGAGGTCCACTCATATAAGGGAATTACATAGACGTACAACAGTAAGCAAGACCATTATTTAAATAATTTTTAAACCCAAGTAGGCGGGGAATACGAGGTCCATGCGTGTATGAGGAATTCTCTATAACTTTTAACTTATACAGTACTGCAACATATCTTATGGTTCTCAGATAATTAGCTATCTAAGTCAAGCAAATATTTATAAAATCCACTTCCAATAATATGTTCCACTACATACAACTCACTTTTAAACAAGGGTAAGCTCATGGGCAATCGGAAAAGGCCTAAATTTAGAGATTTTGCCTGCGTACTGTAGGAAATTTTCATCCTTTTTACACCATTAAAAAAACTCTTTTATAAAAAATGCTTTACCAACTTTTTTAGGCTATCATCCCTTGTTAAGTTTTCGAAAATATTTTGTCTGATTGAGTGTGCCAACCTTTAAAACAAAAAAGTGCATAGCATTATGTCTGCAACGCTGTATTTTGGTAAAAATAAAAATTAAACTTTATTTGTTGATTAAAAAAAAATTTGTTTTTTTTAAATTTCTGGGGCGTAAATTACTCGTGTTGGAAAGACAATCAAAATGTGACTTTGGTTATAAGTGTGCCTCTTAGGGAAAGTGAATTATTATTTACTAAAGCACACGATGTCGATGCGCCCCACAGTGTTCTATTTTGAAAAAAAATGGACAAAATGAAATATCTCGCGAATGGATATCGATAGCCGGATGAATCCAACTGCATTTTAAAGTTGAAGTAATTTACAGTAAAAGAAAAATCGTCCATTACTGATCATTTGACCCTGTGACCTTAGAAATGAAAAATGAAAGTCGAATAAATAACGAATTTTCGGCTTTTTCATTGTAGACTTTGTGGCTACCAATTTTTTCGATCAAAAAAATATGTACTCCTGTAGTGTTTGATGTAAGGTTTTTTAATAACCCTTAAATTTTAATAATTCATATATGCACCTATAAATTTGTGTACTTGTATTTATGTACCCATGTATTTTGATTCGCTGAATCCGAATTTGAAGTCGAAATTACTCAATAATGCTCAATTTTTTCAGGGTGAATTTTTCGTATTTTTTATGGAGTTTTCAGATTTAAAAACAAATTGGTGTGCGATAGCACAATTCTGACATCAAATTCGGATTCCTTGCATCAA
This sequence comes from Torymus aiolomorphi, assembly GCA_036365515.1. NCBI lineage: Eukaryota > Metazoa > Arthropoda > Insecta > Hymenoptera > Torymidae > Torymus > Torymus aiolomorphi. The sequence continues at coordinate 89,391,984 of CM070873.1, forward strand.
ACACTACAGGAGTACATATTTTTTTGATCGAAAAAATTGATAGCCAGAAAGTCTACAATGAAAAAGCCGAAAATACGTTATTTATTCGACTTTCATTTTTCATTTCCAAGGTCACAGGGTCAAATGATCAGTACTGGACTATTTTTCCTTTATTGTACATTATTTCAACTTTAAAATGCAGTTGGATTCATCCGGCTATCGATATCCGTTCGCGAGATATTTCATTTTGTCCATTTTTTTTTCAAAATAGAACACTGTGCGCCCCGCATAAAAACTATCATTTTTTGGTAGCATACACAAACAACGGTAAATTAGGCTAAACTTAGTATTGCTCTTTTTTCTACATACATTTTCTTGAACAAATTCACGGGGTGTGTAATGAAATTTGGATTTATTTAAAAAAGAAAATCAAAAAAGAAAGTGATTGAAAGGTAGTTTTACATGCATTCGTTCACGCTTACTCGTACGTGCATGAGCATACAATATTAAAAAACTATGTTAAAAAATGAGGAGCAGACCCTTTTTATTGTTATTGGGGTCCCTAAAATAGGAAAAAATGAGTTTTGTGAATGGGCCTCAACATTAAATTTTGAAATTTCTATTTAGCTAAAAGTTAAAAGTTACAGAGAAATACTCATATGAGAATTACGTAGACGTGCAATACGATTATTTAAATAATTTTTAACTCAAGTAGGTGGGGAATACGAGGTCCACACATGTAAGGGAATTACAGAGACGTAAAACAGTAAGCAAGACAATTAGTTAAATAATTTTTAAAACCAAGGAGCAGGGGGATACGAGGTCCACGCGCGTATGAGAAATGCGTAGACCCCGCCTACTTGGGTTTAAAAATTGTTTAAATAATTTTCTTGCTTACTGTTGTACGTCTAACCTAGTGAAAAAAATATTGAAGACAATTGAATAAAACTGAAGAAAACAGTTATTCACTGTAGATAAGTGCAGAAAAACGTCGGAATTGAGACAAAGACAACAGTTATCTGCAGTTTTCTTCAGTTATTTTCAGTTCTTAACTGTTACGTTCAAATTCCAATAGCAAAAAAATTGAAAAAAAAAAAAATTTCGTTCAATTTTCTTCACTTTTCTTCAAAACCTTCTTCACTATTAATAGTTAATATCAATTTTCTTCAGTTATTAACTGTTATGTTGAATTATCAAATTCAGTTGTATATAGCAAAATTTTTCAATTTTTGTCATCATTTATAAAAAGTTTTCTTCAATATATAACTATTGTCTTCAGTTTTATTCAAAATAAAACTGTTATTTTCAGTTTTTTATTGATTTCTTCACTTCTTAAAGCTTGCTTTTCAGAAAACAGAACATAACTGTTGATAACTGAAGAAAACTGTTTGTTTATAATTGCATATAACTGTAGATAACTGTCTAAAATCGATACAAACTGAAGAAAACTGATAAAAACTGAAGATTGCTGCTTTCTTTGTCTCAACTCCGACATTTTTCTGCAGTTAATTTGTGTTTTCTTCCGTTTTCTTCGGTTTTCTTCTCATAGCTGCAGATATCAACTGTTATGAGCATTAATTTTTTTTCACTAGGGTATGTAATTATCCTTACATGTGTGGACCCTGTATCCCCCACCTACTTGTGTTTAAAAAGTATTTAAATAATTGTTTTGCTTATTGTTGCACTTCTATGCTATTCCCTAATATGTGTGGACCTCGTATCTCCCGGCTACTTTGGTTTAAAAATTATTTAAATAATCGTTGCTGATTGTGGCACTTCTACGTAAATCCCTAATAGGCGTGGACCTCGTATCCCCCGCCTACTTGAGTTCAAAACGTATTTAAATAATTGTTTTGCTTATTGTTGCACTTATACGCTATTCCCTTACATGCGTGGATCTCGTATTCCTCGCCTACTTGGATTTAAAAATTATTTAAATAATTGTATTTCACATCTACGTATTTCTCATATACGCGTGGACCGCGTATCCCCCGGCTGCTTGGGTTTAAAAATTATTTAAACAATTGTCTTACTTACTGTTGTACGTCTCTGTAATTCTTTTTTTAAATTTGGTCGTTGAAGCTGATGGTAGTTATTGATAATGTTTCGTTATGTGTAGCTAATGGCCATCCTACCAAGGTGTTTAAATAAAACAGATATTTTCCAAAGTTTCGGACTGTAACATACCAGGCTGCGTTTCTATGAATTTTTAAATTTATTTTTATTGAGTATGTGTATGTGAAAGATGTTTTGTGAGAAAACGCATGTTCACGTGCTGGACTAGAGTGGAATGCTACCTATAGGATATCCCTGTGACAGGAGAAAAGACGCGTATCCTTGGGAAGTCTCCGGCGCACGAATGCTCCGAATCATTGCCCAGGGCGTGTCTTAGGGGTACGGGACAGTAGCGGTTCTCAAAAGTCCCACTACCGTGCCAAATCGAGCGTGATAACAAATCGTTGCCTGCCGCAGAAAGGTAGTTCCGGGTACCTAGTGGTTCTCGAAGGTGGGGGTTAAGAATTACAATGGTCAGAAATTCCCATAACGAAAATCCCGATAGGTAATTTAACCGATAGCTAAATCATCGGAATAAGGTTTTAATCAAATAGGAAAAATTCATACGAGAAAATTACAAATAGTCAAAAGTTCCGAAAATAATTTTGACGATGGTCAAAAGTTCCGGAAATAATGTTGACGATGGTCAAAAGTTCCGAAAATAATTTTGACTATGGTCAAAAGTTCCGAAAATAATTTTGACGATGGTCAAAAGTTCCGAAAATAATTTTGACAATGGTCAAAAGTTCTGAAAATAATTTTGACAATTGTTCATAGTAACGAAAATCAAATGTCGGAAAGGTCGAATAGTCCAAATAAAATCTATCAACGGTTATATCACAGATGGGTACAAATTCCGAAAGTCGGTGGTTAAACAGGTCGAAATTCCGAAAACTAATAAGACACTTCTTAAAACTTTATATAAAGATATACGTTTGCGTTAGATGCGTTAGTACAATTGATTAATCAAAGTATAAGTTGATTAATTCGATAATCTGATTACCAATAAGCTATAAAATGATATACATAAAGCATATTCGTGAGCCAAATAAATAAAATCTAAAAAACAAATTACGTATTGGGTTGTATTCAAATCGAAGCCGCTATGTACATTCGTAGTTTGTGAAATATCTTAAGGGAAAAGTACAATTGAAAATGAGCGAACAATCGTTTTTATTCCACATTCGACCGGTATGGCGACTTTTTGCCCCTGAAAATCGGGCCGAAAGTAGCATTCGGGATATAACATTTGTTCAAAAAATGAGATTGACGGGAAATATATATGCTACTTTTGCCCCGATTTTCAGGGGCAAAACGTGGCCATATCGGTCGATTGTGGAATAAAAACGATTGTTCGCTCATTTTCAACTGTACTTTTCCCTTAAGATATTTCACAAACTACAAATGTATATAACGGCTTCGATTTGAATACAACCCAATACCTAATTTGTTTTTTAGATTTTATTTATTTGGCTCACCAATGCTTTATGTATATTTTTATAGCTTATTGGTGATCAGATTATTGAGTTAATCAACTTATACTTTGATTAATCAATTGTACTAACGCATCTAGCTCAAACGTATATCTTTATATAAGTGTTGGGGGGGGGGGGTCCAGAGTTTTGACGATTGACTATAAAATTGAAGTCAAATATAGACGTTTTTCAGTGCGATATATGATAATGCAGATTGTTCTTAATTTCGAAATTCTAAATTACGAAAATCATATTTTTGAATGTAACAGTTCCCCTACTGTACAAAACATCGAATTTCATCAATACGATCTCAAAGCAAATATAACCTGTTTCTAATAATTTATTCCGAAATATCTATTGTATCCCTATTAAAATTCTATTAATAAAATTCAATGCTTTGGACAGTAGGTGAAGTGTTATATTCGTAAATATAATTTTTTACCCTCCGGCCAGAAAGTGCCAACTTCCTGGTTGCTGCGCGAAACGAAGATGCCGCTTTTCGGCGCCGTCGAGCAGAAAAATAGTATACACACCTTGGCCAGTAAAAAAGAAAGCCTCAGATCACATGTGTGTAATATACTATTTCGTAATTTAGAATTTCGAAATTAAGAACAATCTGCATTATCATATATCGAACTGAAAAACGTCTATAGTTCACTTCAATTTTATAGTGAATCGTCAAAACTCTAGACCTCCCCCCCACATCTATGATATAATCGTTGATAGTTTTATTTCGACTATTCGACCTTTCCGACATTTGCTTTTCGTTACTATGAATCATTGTTAAAATTATTTTCGGAACTTTTGACCATTGTCAAAATTATTTTCGGAACTTTTGACCATTTGTAATTTTCTCGTAGGAATTTTTCCTATTCGATTAAAACCATATTCCGATTATTTAGCTATCGGTTAAATTACCTATGAGGATTTTCGTTATCGGAATTTCTGACCATTGTAATTCTTAACGGGGGGGGGGGGGGGGTTGTCCAGAGATACTTTTTGAGATAATTGATATTTAAAATTTTCATATTTTACAAACTCATTTTATTTGTCGTATGATAACTAGAGAAAAAAAAATTTGTTTAATCATGTTGACAGTTTTTGGAGATGTAGAGTTTATATATTTATCGTATAAGTCCTTTAGGTAAAAGAATTGTCTCATGATTTTTAGAGATATTTAAGGTTAAAATTTTTTTACGATTTTTTCAAAATCGTAATTTCTCAATGACGACTCCATGTGTCAGCTTGAAATTTATAGACTATTTTGTATGCAATATAGGCAATACCTGTGTAAAATTTCATCCAGATTATATGGTTACTTTTTGAGATATTTTATATTTAAAATTTTGGTATTTCTGAAAATGACTTTCGTTGTTGCCGTACAATAACTAGAGAAAAATTGTTTTAATTTCTTTGAAATATGCTATTATATGAGTTCTGAAGGTAAAAGAATTCGTTTATATATTTCAGAGATATTTGATGTTAAAATTGTTTTTTCTTACGCCCCCACCCGAAAGTACGCACTTTCAGCCCGCATCTCCGAGCCGAAAGTTAACTTTCACACCCTATTTTAGACCAACCGCGCGCTCTGATTGGCTGCCGAAATTTCCCGACCCGATGCGCTTGAGCGCCCGCGCGCATGAGCCACTCTGTCTCATACGCACGGGTGACGAGAAAAAAGAGTTAGTTGAAATAAAAAGTGGTGTTGTTTGATCGTGGTCATTGTTTCCTTCTCTTGTTTTCTACACGTACTTACGACTCGTGTAGAAACAATTAAGTAAACGTGCGGACGGGAGCGTCCGAGGCAAAGATGTTTGTGCGGTGTGAAGGTTAGACACGTACACCCAATGGACATTGATTCGAGTCGTTAGTGACCGTCATACATAACCTTTTCAATTGTTTTCTCATTTCTTATGTATGTTAACGTTTAAAAGGTTATGCGTGACGGTCACTAACGGGCACATTCGACACGAATCAATGTCCATTGGGTGTACAAAATAGACAGAGGAAAGTGCACGGGTGACGAGAAAAAAGAGTTAGTTGATCAAACTTTAATGTACTTATTTCATCACCTTATTTCTTTCTTTTTTTAATGAATGTGTTTCTGATGCCCGCCCCGACCAGCAAAACTTCGGCTTCGCCTCGGTCTTGCAAATGTCGGGTGGGCATCATACCATCTCTGCAACAGCGAAAGTAGCAGACGCCTAAAAAACCAGCTCTCCACGCCGGGTCGAAAGAAAAAACAGTCGGTAATATCGACCGAGCTACCCGAAGCGGCCGAGAGAGGCATTACTATCATCGAGCGGGCCGAAAGAAAAACTAACACTCAAACACAGCTAGCAGACGACAACGCAATTTTATTAATTATTTAACAATTACAGAACGTACTTTCGGCCGGGGAGTAAGAAAAATAGTATACAATACTTGGACCGGAAATTGGATGCCCTGGGCGTGCGTCATGACACACTCGGCTTCGCCTCGGGCGTCATACCACGCACGCCCCGGAAATCCAATTTCCGGCCCACGTATCGTAATATACTATAGCCCTCTTTTTATATCGTAATTTTTCGGGAACGGCTTCCTGTATACTAAAGAATGGAAACGGCGCGCGCGTATTGTTTGCTTGCTTTTCAATTTTTTTGAGGTTAATTTACACCGCGCTTCGCCGAAACATGAAATTAGCCAGATACGCTGGGCCAATGAGAGGCCGAGAAATACGTTTAAGGCCATGTGATACTCAAGTGTAAATCCCTGCGTTACCGATATGTCGGTAACATACTATAGATTAAGTAATAATTAAATTATTAATAATTTTTCGGACAAAAACGCTCTGTCAGGCGCTCGGGAATTCTTTGAAGATGATTATGCCAAAGTTTCAGAATTGAAATGATAACTGTCATCGAGTTATCCACTTTCTAGTGAAATGTTTTATCTAAAAAGTGGATATAAGCTCGAATATACATCGGATCTGCCTGAAATTTTACACATATACTCCCTGTACCGTTTGGGAGCGCCTGACAGACTTCGTTTTTCGAAAATCGATAAAAAGTATTATTTTATTTTTTTCCATAAATAAACTTTCGACAATGAGTTGTGAGGTTGGCAAAACTACTCACCACTAACGTAAAATGGTTGTGCATGGTGCAAAGTAAGTCGTACCAACCTCTTTTGAAGCATTATATTTGTTTACGTTGTATAGTTCTCATAAATGACTATAGATGGCGCAATGACTCCGCGGTCGCGGGACTGCCGGGCGGCCGGGTCGCCGCCGTCGCTATTCTCGTCGACCACCGCGTCGCGTCCGTTATGTTGTGACCTAGTGACCTAGTGACTCGTGACTAGTCAGACTAGTGTAGTTAAATAAGTGCAGTATTTAGTGCTGGCGAGATCGACATCGCTGCACCCTCTTCGTTGTTTTTTTAGTGTGCCATGTGCGTGTATGCCCAAGTGCATGCGCTGCAGCTCGTTAGTCATCGTGCTCACTCCCCTGCTCCGGCTTGTTCTTTCCAAACATGTGCCCGCAGCATCCTTCGGCGCCGGCGCGCGGCATGGCCCGCATCGACCAAAGCTCTAGTGCGCACGCGCTTTCAGGCTTAAGTACGACGACGGGAAACGATTTCTTCGGTGTTGAGGTTGCTGCTCTGCTGTTTAAAAAGATCTTCTGCTGCTGTCCAAGAGATTGGCTTCGGCAGCGATGTTGGACTTCTCTCCTGCGCTGTTAGCATACGACGGCTGCCACTCTAGAGGTTATGTTGTTCTCTGTGTTTACAGGTGAGATCAGTGCGACTATTATACTTTCTCTGTCTCTGCTGTTTTCTTATATTCTATTCTTCGTAGATCTGCTACAAGAGAGAGCTGCCATGTGGAAGTTGTGCATCTTTATTCTTCAGATCACTGCTGCTCCTTCCTCCAGATCTCAGCTGCTGCGCTGCTGATGTTTTTCGAGCCAGGAACAGCTTCCACTTTAGTTAAGTATAATACTGTCTGATTGAGGAGATCAGAAATTGCATACACAATCCCTCTGTATGTATTGTATTGTGTCTGGACATTCTGGTAAACTTTGAGCGAGGGTGAGGAGGTCTTAGTTGGAAATGCACATGCGCTTTTTCGACTTTTCATTCCAAAGAACCCTTCCCATTCTCAACAAATATCTTAAACTTTACACACACTATGTTATACATGCTGAGATATTATATATCTAGTTTCAGATCTAAATAATCAGCCAGTGTGGAGGTACAGTATTTTCTGTGTTTTTCAAGAAATTATAAAAAAAAAGTTATTTCCTCCATACTGTCTGATTCAGGAGATCAGAAATTGCATACATAATCCCTCTGTATGTATTGCATTGTGTCTGGACATTCTGGTAAACTTTGAGAAAGGGTGAAGAGGTTTTAGTCGAAAATGCACATGCGGCATTTCAACTTTTCGTTCCAAAGATCCCTTTTCATTCCCTACTAGTATCTTAAACTTTTCATACATAATGGAATACATGCTAAGGGACAGTTTATGAAGTTTCAGATCTACATAATTAGCAAGCCTGGAGGTATTGCAATTTTTGTGCTTTTTCAGGAAATTTTTAAGAAAGAAAAGTAATTTCCTCCAAACTGGCTGATTTAGTAGATCTGAAACTCAATATACAATGCCTCAGCATGCATTGCATTGTGTGTGGACATTCTGGTAAACTTTGAGAAGGGGTGAGGAGGTTTTAGTCGAAAATGCACATGCGGCATTTCGACTTTTCATTCCAAAGATCCCTTCCCATTCTCAACAAATATCTTAAACTTTACAGCTCACTATGTTATACATGCTAAGGGATTATATATCAAGTTTCAGATCTAAATTATCAGCCAGTGTGAAGATACAACATTTTCTGTGTTTTTCAAGAAATTTTCAAGAAAAAAAGATATTTCCTCCATACCGTCTTATTGAGGAGATCAGAAATTGCATACACAATCCCTCTGTATGTATTGCATTGTGTCTGGACATTCTGGTAAACTTTGAGCAAGGGTGAGGAGGTCTTAGTTGGAAATTCACATGCGCTTTTTCGACTTTTCATTCCAAAGATCCCTTTCCATTCTCAGCAAATATCTTAAACTTTACACACACTATGTTATACATGCTGAGGGATTATATATCAAGTTTCAGATCTAAATAATCAGCCAGTGTGGAGATACAGCATTTTCTGTGTTTTTCAAGAAATTTTCAAGAAAAAAAGTTATTTCCTCCATACCGTCTGATTGAGGAGATCTGTTGCATACGCAATCCCTCTGTATGTATTGCATTGTGTCTGGACATTCTGGTAAACTTTGAGCAAGGGTGAGGAGGTCTTAGTTGGATATGCACATGCGCTTTTTCCCCCTCAATCCCTCTGTATGTATTGCATTGTGTGTGGACATTCCAATAGTATAGCCAAACCTAGCCTCCAACTTCTTTTTAATAGTATAGCCGAATCTAGTCTCCAACTTTTTATCGGTCTACTCATTTGTTCCTGGCAGTTCGATACTGCTCTCCTCGTCCCCACTGCTTAATACATTATTAATATATTTAGCTTTGCCCTAGTCGAAGAGCTCCTGCAGAAGACAACATGTCTTCATACAATTCTACTCTCCTCCAGGGCAACCAACGCAACTACCACTTCTCAAGGACATTATGTAGGCGATGATAGTGTGGAAGTGACGGCGGAGGTCTAATTGAATGTAGTCAGCGCTCCCGCGACAGACTCTAGTAAGTACTTCACTTCGGATTTGGTGTTTATCCTGAAGTATAGGTGAATCTAGTCTCCAACTTTTTATCGCTCTACTCATTTGTTCCTGACAGTTCGATACTGCTCTCCCCGTCCCCCCTGCTTAATACATTATTAACATTTGTTTTTGCCCTCGGCGAAGAGCTCTTGTAGAAGACAACCCGTCTTCACATATCATTCTATTCTCCTCGAGGGCAGCCAACGCAACTACCACTTCTCAAGGACATTATATAGGCGAAGATATTGTAGAAGTGACGGCGGAGGTCTAATTGAATGTAGACCGCGCTCCTGCGACAGACTCGAGTAAGTACTTCACTTCGGATTTGGTGTTTATCCTGAAGTATAGGTGAATCTAGTCTCCAACTTTTTATCGCTCTACTCATTTGTTCCTGACAGTTCGATACTGCTCTCCCCGTCCCCACTACTTAATACATTATTAATATATTTAGCTTTGCCCTAGTCGAAGAGCTCCTGCAGAAGAGAACACGTCTTCATACAATTCTACTCTCCTCCAGGGCAGCCAACGCAACTACCACTTCTCAAGGACATTATGTAGGCGATGATAGTGTGGAAGTGACGGCGGAGGTCTAATTGAATGTAGACCGCGCTCCTGCGGCAGACTCGAGTAAGTACTTCACTTCGGATTTGGTGTTTATCCTGAAGTATAGGTGAACTTAGCCTCCAATTTTCCATCTGTCTACTCCTCCTTCCTGGCAGTTCGATACTGCTCCCCCCCCCGTCCCCACTGCTTAATACATTATTAACCTTTAGACTGCCGGGATTTGAAAGGCTTTAATCCCCTTAAAAAATGTCCAAACCATGTCACTATATCTTAAATATAACGTATACAATGTTCCGATCACAGGTAGAGCCTATATTTAGGCTTTTCGGCAGCCTAGAGGTTAATATATTTTGCTTTGCCCTAGGCGAAGAGCTCCTGCAAAAGACAACACGTCTTTATATAATTCTACTATCCCCGAGGGTAGCCAACGCAACTACCACTTCTCAAGGACATTATGTAGACAAATATATTGTGGAAGTGACGGCGGAGGTCTAATTGAATGTAGTCCGCGCTCCCGACAGACTCGAGTAAGTACTGCACTTCGGATTTGGCCATTATCCTGTAGTATAGCTCAACCTAGCCTCCAATTTTCCATCTGTCTATTCCTCTGTTCCTGGCAGTTCGATACTGCTCTCCCTGTCCCCACTGATTAATACATTATAAACATTTATTTTTGCCCTCGGCGAAGAGCTCCTGTAGAAGACAACACGTCTTCATATACAATTATACTCTCCTCGAGGGCCACAATCGAATCTACCACATCCCGAGGATCACCTGGGCGAACCCGACGGAGAAGTGAAAGCGAAGGTGTATTTGAAGGTAGTCCGCGTTACCGCGACATACTGGAGTATCTCGGTATTTAGCGCATCCCTGACTTCTAGGTACAATATAATCGGACCCCAAAAAATAAAAAGTCGGCGGGTGTAGCAGTGTTTCACATTATGAAACCACTTCTCATTTATGCAGGTCTTAAGGAGTGCCTTTGTAATCACGCGGGGCGATGCCCTTAATATCATAATTAACTGAGTCTAGAAGAAATTGGCTAACCTGCATCTCTATTTTCTTTACAAAAATTCGTAGTCTTTAGAGCATTTTTAACTTCATGGTTAGTATATTTTTATACAATAATGTTCGAAACCACGGAGCCTACCACTTACGATAAGGATAATTTTTATCATTTTTCAATTCACCTATCTGCATCAGACTCTCATTTGTAGCATTATCCATAGAAGTATTGACAGAATTAGTATAGAGCATATTCAATTGCTTGAAAAGTTTGAAAGTAAACTTAAAAAGCTTTGTTTTCTATATGTTTTTTGTATTTAATCTTGAAATCGTCGATCAGCAGAAACTTTCTACACAAAAAGCCTTCAAATGCTCTTTACAAAAAATGCCGCGAACACGGGTTTCGGAGAAATCGGGCAGAATATTGTTAAAGCGTCTAGAAATTGTTAATTATGATATAATTCATTGATTGCGTCCATCCTGATTTGGAAAGGGTGGTAAGCCAAAACTCCCGCTATCAAAATCCCTTCACAGGCTCTTTACAAAAAATGTCGCGTACTCCTATTTTCGCCAAATATTGCGAAATTACGTGGTTTCAAGTATTATTAAATCGTAATTATTAGTTAGTTCAATGCAAATTGTGTTATTAGTTTATATTTAATGTTTAAATCGTCCATCGGTAGAAACTTTCTACACCAAAAGCCTTCACATGCTCTTTACAAAATGTGTCGCGAACACGGATTTCGTTGAAATGCGGCAAAAGAATATTGTTAAAGCGTCTAGAAATTGTTAATTATGATGCAATTCATTGATTACGTCAATCTTGATTTGGATATGGGTAGTTAGCCGAAAGTCCCGGTATCAAAAACCCTTCACAGGCTCATTACAAAAAATGTCGCGCCCACGGGTTTCGTTGAAATGCGGCAAAAGAATATTGTTAATGCGTCTAGAAATTGTTAATTATGATAGAATTCATTGATTACGTCCATCTAGATTTGGAAATGGCTGGTTAGCCGAATGTCCCGCTATCAAAAACCCTTCACATGCTCTTTACAAAATGTGTCGCGCACACGGGTTTCGGAGAAATCTTGCAGGAGAATATTGTTAAGGCCTCTACAAATTTTAACTTATTATAGAATTCATTGATTACGTCCATCTAGATTTGGAAATGGGTGGTTAGCCGAAAGTCCCGCTATCAAAAACCCTTCAAAGGCTCTTTCCAAAAAAATGTCGCGTGCACGGGTTTCGTTGAAATGCGGCAAAAGAATATTGTTCAAGCGTCTAAAAATTGTTAATTATGATAGAATTCATTGATTATGTCCATCTTTATTTGCGAATGGGTTGTTAGTCAAAAGTCCTGCTATTAAAAACCCTTCACAGGCTCTTTACAAAAAATGTCGCGTACTCGTATTTTCACCAAATATTGCGAAATTACGTGGTTTCAAGTATTATTAATTCGTAATTATTAGTTAGTTCAATGCAAATTGTGTTATTAGTTTATATTTAATGTTTAAATCGTCCATCGGTAGAAACTTTCTACACCAAAAGCGTTCACATTCTCTTTACAAAAAATGTCACGCACACGGGTTTTGGAGAAATGCGGCAAAAGAATATTGTTAAAGCGTCTAGACGCTTAATTGTTAATTATGATAGAATTCATTGATTACGTCCATCTAGATTAGGAAATGGGTGGTCAGTTAAAAGTCCCGCTATCAAAAACCCTTCACATGCTCTTTACAAAAAATGTCTCGCGCACAGTTTTCGTTGCAATGCGGCAAAAGAATATTGTTAAAGCGTCTAGTAATTGTTAATTATGATGCAATTCATTAATTACGTCAATCTTGATTTGGATATGGGTAGTTAGCCGAAAATCCCGGTATCAAAAACCCTTCACAGGCTCATTACAAAAAATGTTGCGCGCACGGGTTTCGTTGAAATGCTGCAAAAGAATATTGTTAAAGCGTCTAGAAATTGTTAATTATGATGCAATTCATTGATTACGTCAATCTTGATTTGGACATGGGTAGCTAGCCGAAAGTCCGGCTATCAAAAACCCTTCACATGCTCTTTACAAAAAATGTCGCGCGCACGGGTTTCGGAGAAATCTTGCAGGAGAATATTGTTAAGGCGTCTAGAAATTGTTAATTATGATAGAATTCATTGATTACGTCCATATTTATTTGGGAATGGGTTGTTAGTCAAAAGTCCCGCTATCAAAAACCCTTCACATGCTCTTTACACAAAATGTTGCCGCACGGGTTTCGCAGAAATTTTGCAGGAGAATATTGTTAAGGCGTCTAGAAATTGTTAATTATGATAGAATTCATTGATTACGTCCATCTTTATTTGGGAATGGGTTGTTAGTCAAAAGTCCCGCTATCAAAAAGCCTTCACATTCTCTTTACAAAAAATGTCACGCACACGGGTTTTGGAGAAATGTGGCAAAAGAATATTGTTAAAGCGTCTAGAAATTGTTAATTATGATACAATTCATTGATTACGTCCATCTAGATTTGAGAATGGGTGGTTAGCCAAAAGTCCCGCTATCAAAAACCCTTCACATGCTCTTTACAAAAAATGTCGCGCCCACGGATTTCGGAGAAATCTGGGAGAAGAATATTGTTAAAGCGTCTAGGAATTGTTAATTATGATAAAAGTTATTGATTACGTCCATCTTGATTTGGAAATGGGTTGCTAGCCAAAAGTGCGGCTATCAAAAACCCTTCACAGACTTTTTAGAAAAATTGGCGCGCGCTCGGACTTTCTCCGAATATTAAGAAATTAAATGGTTTCAGCTATTATAAATTGGTAATGACAATGTAGTTACACGCGAATTCGCTCACTAGGTTATATTTAATCGTTAAATCGTCTATCAGAAACTTTATGCACAAAAAAAGCCTTCACATGCTAATTACAAAAAATATCGCGCTCTCGTATTTCGGAGAAATTTAGAAGAATATTGTTTCAACGTCTAGAACTTGTTAATTATGATGCATTTTACTGATTACGTCCATCTTGACTTGGGAATGTGTTGTTAGACAAAAGTACCCCTATCAAAATCCTTTCACAGGCTCTTTACCAAAAATGTCGCACGACCGTATTTCCGCCAAATATTGCAAAATTACATTGTTTCAACTATGATAAATTCGGAATTATCAGTTACTTAAATGCAAATTTGTTTATTAGTTTATATTTAATGTTTAAATCGTCCATTGGCAGAAACTTTCTACACCAAAAGCCTTCACATGCTCTTTACAAAATGTGTCGCGCACACGGATTTCGTTGAAATGCGGCAAAAGAATATTGTTAAAGCGTCTAGAAATTGTTAATATGATAAAATTTATTGATTACGTCCATCTTGATTTGGGAATGGGTTGTTAACCAGAAGTGCGGCTATATGAAAATCTTTTCACAGACTCTTTACAAAAAATGTCGCGTGCGCGCGCTTCCGCCGAATATTAAGAAATTAAATGTTTTCAACTATCATAAATTGATAATTATTAGTTAGTTGAATGCAAATTTGGTTGCTAGTTAGTATTTAATTTTTAAATCGTCCATCAGCAGAAACTTTCTCAACAAAAGGCTTAACATGCTCTTTACGAAATATGTCGCGTACACGGATTTCGGAGAAATTCACGAATTTTTTCACTTTATTATATTGAGATTACTTTCAATATAGTTTCGCATTAAGTTTGTGAAGTACGGCTTTATAATCCGAGTGTTGCGTGGCCATTTTCCCATTATTGTGCGAAAAGTTTTATTTCATATACACATTTGCATTCGCAAAATGTCACATACTCGCAAGCTGATAGAGCGTGTAAAAAAGTAGCTGAGCGTACGGGAATGTTTTCATGCTCGCACACTTGGGTACTTTCTCCCTACTAATATTGAAATATTAATGAAATCAACAAAGTAATAATAAAATATTATTAATGCATTATTTTTCATCTTATTCATGTACATATGCAATAAAATGTAGTAGTTATAGCTTTGCTTGATTTTATTTAATACTGTTGATTACTTCTTTTTCAAAATACAATTTAGAATAGTTTTAATAACTTTGTATGATAAGGTAAAATAATGCATGATGTATGTAGCTGTGATGAATATTTAGGCGTATATGTGTGTAGTTTTGTTATACGTAATTACGTAGTTAGAACTTGTGTTGTCCTTAACATCATTTAGTACTTCAAAGTACTAGGAAAACGTTGAAAAAAAATTTAAAATCAAAAAGAAAAAAAACGAAAAAGAAAACCAAAATTAAAAAGGAAAAAATAATGAAATGAATAAAGAAACGAAAAAGAAAAGAAAATTAAAAAGAGGAAATAAAATCATATAACATAATGATATGCATCGAAATATTTAGATGCATTTACAATGTTATTTTCTTGTTAAATTGATGTTTATATTTGGCTCTGAGGTGATTTTCAATAATCAACACTCGAGTATAATGTTATTTTATATTAGTTTCTTTTTTCGTTTTCATGATTAACAAGTATAGTTCACGACTACAACTTGCAATCTTAGTATCCTTTGACAAATTTGCATGTATTTTTATAATGAATAATAATAAGCAGTAACATGTGATTATTCAGTTAGTGTCTGCCCTGTTGTTGCTTACTTAATTTAGTGCAAACATTTATTGCAATATTTTACATGTATGTAAAGTATATTACTCTATTATTCTATCTACAGGATACATATATTTTTATTATGCATCATGAGATTCACTTTCTGATCGAGTGTATAATGCCAAAAATAAATGTCTGACCTTGTAAATGTTAATTATTCTCCGAAAAAAATACAGTAGCAATTTACAATATCTACTATTAAATGTAGTTTCGTTATACTGTAACATAAATGTATAGAGTATAGTAATTATACTGTACAGTGGTATGTATATAATTATGTAGTTAGTGCATGTATTGTAGTTTATTTAACTTAATATTTTTGGTCACATGCTAAATGCATTTTTCAAAATTGGTCTTTTATCATACGTAATATAAATACGTATTCTAAAACTAACAAGTTGAGTAAAAAAAAAAAAAAAAAAACAACATATTTATAGAACAATACATATACAAATTCTGAAAAGAATAGCATATGCTTGGAATCGAAAAGTGCAGTTTAGTATGTGCATTTTTGAATTTTACTTTGTACTTTTAGACACTATAGTCTAGGAGCTGGGTACCGTCCCGTATGCAATAATATGTCCCCGGGTAAAAACAGGTGTTTCTTATAGATTTTGACCCGTAGAATCCGAATACCGAGGTTAAAATTCGAAAAAAGTGGTAGAAATTGTTTAAAACGCATTTGTTTAAACAAATAAGAAACTGTTATTATTTTTTGTCGGGATAATTTTTTTATGAAAATTTAGGCTATTTTAAGACGAAATGCCCTTTAGCATTTTTTTCATAAAATCGATATTTCAAAAGTTATGAATTTTTGAAGTTTGATTTTTACGTTTTTTTTGCAACTTTGATTAACAATAACTTTGGAAAAAATTAACTTTTTTTGAAAATGAAAGTTTCCTCTTACTCTTTGAGATGAAAACTATCATATTCATTTGTATTATTTCAAGTCTTACGTTGTTAACTATTTATTTCGTTATTTAACAAATACTGTTTTTTCGATATTTCCAAGCACTATTTCAATACACGGTTGGAGTAACGCGCGCATCCAGGGCTTTTCAAAATCATTATATTTGAAAGTTAAACCAACACCTAACTATTGGTGCGATTGCAAACAAATTTTAATGTCTAATAAATAAACAACTTATTGTTTAAACAAAGAAAAAGCAATTATCAACATTTGACTTTTTCATACATAATATATTACATTTCGTTTACTCAAAAATATAAAATTAAGGTAATGTCAAGAAATAATGAAAACAAATTATACAAGAACAAATATTTAATTTAAATATAAATACATGTATAAAAATGAATAACTAAGTAAAATATAATATTATTTATATTTATTCTTACACGTTTCATTTTTCTGACAGAAACAGAATGAACAACATGCAATCGCTGCTCGAACACAACGACATGAGTTTTTGATGCATGCTTTACATTGGTAGTTCGGCACAAAATCATCCATAGGGGGTAATAAAATTAAAACTTTTTTCCGAACTGTCATTATAAAGCATGCATTAAAACCTCATGTTGTTGTGTTACTTCTGTTTCTGTCAAAAAAATGAAACGTGTAAAAATAAATACAAATAATATTATATTTTACTTAGTTATTCCCTTTTATATATGTATTTATATTTAAATTAAATATTTGTTCTTGTCTAATTTGTTTTCATTATTTCTTGACATTACCTTAATTTTATATTTTTGAGTAAACGAAATATAATATATTATGTATGAAAAAGTCAAATATTGATAATTGTTTTTTTCTTTGTTTAAACAATAAGTTGTTTATTTATTAGACATTAAAATTGGTTTGCAATCGCACCAATAGTTAGGTATTGGTTTAACTTTCAAATATAATGATTTTGAAAAGCCCTGGATGCGCGCGTTACTCCAACCGTGTATTGAAATAGTGCTTGGAAATATCGAAAAAGCAGTATTTGTTAAATAACGAAATAAATAGTTAAGAACGTAAGATTTGAAATAATACAAATGAATATGATAGTTTTCATCTCAAAGAATAAGAGGAAACTTCATTTTCAAAAAAAGTTGATTTTTTCCAAAGTTATTGTTAATCAAAGTTGCAAAAAAAACGTAAAAATCAAACTTCAAAAATTCATAACTTTTGAAATATCGATTTTATGAAAAAAATGCTAAGGGGCATTTCGTCTTAAAATAGCCTAAATTTTCATAAAAAAATTATCCCGACAAAAAATAATACCAGTTTCTTATTTGTTTAATCAAATGCGTTTTAAACAATTTCTACCACTTTTTTCAAATTTTAACCTCGATATTCGGATTCTACGGGTCAAAATCTATAAGAAACACCTGTTTTTACCCGGAGACATATTATTGCATACGGGACGGTACCCAGCTCCTAGACTACTACAAAACTTTGATAATATCCTAAATGTAATTCTTAAAATTATGCTTATATTTTTATAATATAATGCATAATATAGTTAAACTTTTCAATGTAATCATAAATTGTATAAGGAAGGAAATAATATTGTAAATGGATAACAAATTTTAAAAATTCGACAAATAATATGACTCAGTTACATACCGACAATCAGGTTTTGTAATTATATTTATAATAACTTTTAAGCTGTTCATATACTTATGATTTAGTATAACAATTATATGATGAAACAAGAAAATAATAAATTAAAAAATTGTAAATACAAGAAATAAACAAGTAACATTAGTAACAAAATACTAGTATAATAAAACTGACATGGATATTTTGTTTCATTCATGATGCGTATACGCCATATTTTCGGCAGTATATGATACATAATTTGAAGGCATGATCTATTATAAATGAATTTTCATGCTAAGTTAAGGATATGTAATTATAATTTCAAAATTATTTTCATCTAAAAACTTACAATAAAAATGGTTAAATATGGGAAGCAGTTATTAATTCGAACCTCCAAGTAAATTTGCAAGCTTTCCAAATTATACGTAAACAATTAACCGGGTTAGTCTTAACCTCCAGAAAAAGGAAAATTGAAAAGTATACTTTCGATTATTGGTTCATGATAAAAACTAAGTAATAATGAAACGATAAGAAATGTATAACAAAGATAAGTATTTAATTTATTTTTTAGTAAATAATGAATATAAAAAAATATTTTTCATGGTGTAAGTATGTACGCCATCTGTGAGCATTTGTCTGAACCGGATGTTATGCTCGCAGACGAATCACATTCGTAGCGCCATCTACTATTTAATATAAAAACTTGGCTACTACCTTTTTACCGACTGAGCCCTATAGCGAATTTTGTTGAGTATCACATGGCCTTAACAATACTTTTGGCTGCACTTCGATATTAATTGCGTTCTCTCTTTTATAAATAGAAACGTGAAATTTATAGACAATTTTCTGTGTGGTATACGCAATATATTTGTGAAATTTCATCAAGAAACTTTATTTATTATACAGAATATTGTAGTACAATGATTGTGAGGTAATAGGAATGTAGGAAAGAGGTTACTATAGATGGTGCAGTACATGCGTGTTAGTTGCGCTCCTGGTTGGTAGGTTTTTTGTATTATTAATATCTTTAGGACACTCCATCATGTCGTGCTGGGGGGCGAGGCAAGGGGTCCCCTCTCTCTGCGGCGACTTCAGCTCACCGCGTACCTCCTCGCGCAGCCAACGAACTCGACGTTTTGTTTACGTTTTCGGATACTTCTTTCCCAAATGCCTGACAAGCGACCAAGATCCCTCTGCGTTTTTATTCTTTGATTATTTTTTTATTAAAATAAAGGTTTTTTAACTTTATTTCTGCTTTTTTTGTAAGGGATGTTTATGTTTAAAGACCACATAACCTCAATCTTCTGGAAGAGCCTATGTTAAAAACTCGTTTTTCAAGAATTATTTTCTCCAAAAAATGCGCGATGAAAAATGCTGAAAAATTCATGTAATCTTCTTTTAAGTTGAGAAATACACATCAAAATTCTAAATTGTTAACTGCTTTTTTGCTAAAGGTAGGAGAGTCCTTAATTTAGTACTTTTGTGTTGACATAATCAGTGGCAGCTTATAAAGGATTTCAGGAATAAGAAAAAATTTGTAATTTTTTGTAAATACTAATGAAGCTGTAAATCATTGAAAAACCATGTAAAATGAATCAACATATTTTATTTTTGAACTATATACTATATATATAGGAGAGATAAATTAATTTGAAGGAAGCTACGTGCCAATAAATTGGCAGCGGTTTTATACATTACATTAATATACTTATCAACTGTAAAATTCACATAATATTATGTTTATATTTAACGTTAAAAAAATGACCAAATTCTCAGTTAAAATTAAAATCCAACGAATTTGAGTTTCTTCGAAGCTACAATTTTGAACTGCGCTCGAATTGTAGTTGCAGCTGCTGGAAAGTACACCGACTCCGGTGCTGACTAGACTTGATGGAAACTGAGCCCCATTTCCAATTGTTGTCACACAATAGATCGCCCTTACTCAGGTGTAGATGTTATGCGGGTTTCTGTGAAAAGCGAAAAATATATCACAAAGTTTTTTATCTTGCAAAAATAAGTAATATTTTCAGTGTATCGATGTAGGGAAAGATTTAATTTTAACAAGTGTACATCGAAGAGGTTACGAGTTTATAGCATAATCGAGCGATCTATTTTTACTATGAAAATACTACTTACTCGACAAATATTTGTATACTTATCTAATAATTTCCGCGTGTTGTTCGTCTCACGATTACTATACTAAATATTCCTTGGGTACTTAATACCTTGGAGAAATTTCTATCGATCTTTTTATCTATCAAAAAAATCTTAAAATAGTCGTAAAATTATATCTTTTGATATTTAAAAAATCTTAAAACTGTTGTAAAAGTATTATTTTCAATTTATAAAAATAATCTTAAAATCATCTTCGCTTCAAATTCGCTTCCATTCCAAATTGATCGCAAAACTGTAATAAAATTAAAGGTCTCAATAATATATTTTTGTTGTTTTTCGATTATGTAGTAATCTACATCTTAAAAGGTATTAAATAGTGCCATTTTTTGAGACTTATCTTTTTTTGATCATTTTGTAAGCTCAACTTTTTTTACGCGGATGCAACCAAAATAGTCAATTTCTGACCATTATACAAAACAAATAATATTTCATGAATGCGTTGCAGTTTTTGTCAAAATATAATATATTAGTATTTGAGATGTAACAGTTTTTGTAATGTCGAAGATATAATATTCTCCTGAATAGTAGCGGTCGTGCCTCATATGTAAAAACGAAGTTTTTATATTTTATTTTTTATTCCCGCGTAAAAATTGAAGCTATTGGAACAACATTGCTACTATATTGGAAATTAATATCGCTGATGTATTGGCAATATAGATGTACAACAATTGCAAGGCTATTGGCGCTATTTGCCTTGGATGCTATTTTCAATGTATTGCCAATATCTTATGATTTAACTTTCTAAAAAAAAAAATTCTTGGGTGGATTCGAACTAGGAATCTTCGGATTACTAGACTTGCTCGCTATCCACTGAGCTAATTTGCTGTTTCTGTCAATGAACGAAATGGAGATTAAAAGTTGAAACAAGTGATCATTTGTTTTGAAGCAGATTTAACCTCTATTTCGTTCATTGACAAAAACAACGACCCGACCAGAAATAAAATCAGTATAAAATAAGGCCTTGATCAAGATCTTGATTGTACTGATCCAGTCCTGATCAAGATACTGATCAATACCGGCTCAAGGTGGTGATGCTTTTCTAGTCAAGCCCGGATTTGACAAATGAAAATCTGTCATAGCTTCAAATTAGACTAACCTCTTATACTTGTAGAATAATATTATCTACTGTTAAAATTTAATTGTTATATCGTGCGGTAGGGATTAAAATGTTTTTATTAACACTGTTACATGCACTTTATTTTTTTTAACTATTTTATACAGTATTAATATGTTGAATTTTTACTGAAATCACTTACATAGCTTACGTTACTGACTTTGTACAAGTACAAATGAGAGCTGCTAACATAGTTGAGCCTTGATAGGAGATAATTAAACGCAAATTAAACTCGTCATAACACAATATATTTATTACAACACTGAGAAAACGATAATATTATAGTTAACATATACGTACGATAGGATCAATCTTACCAAAACCAGTTGCGTGAATGTTACGGCAGCTTCATATTTAACAAATATTAGATTTATACAATAATCTAAATTTTCAGAACAATCCCTGGTGAAAATAGTTTTTCATAATACCCTGGCCGAAATTACCACTTCCCGTCCGAGCTCTAAAACGCGAAGGTGGTCCTTTCGGCTAAGGTATGGTGAAATTGTATATTACGCAACTAGGGAGGTAAAGAGTTAGCCAGTCCAGAGCACGTGTAAAATCGCTTTCGGCTCGCCTTCGGCTCGGGTCGCAAACATGTGCTTTGGGTGTTCCTCTTTATCCCCGCTCTTTATCCCCGTGTTGCGTATACGATTTTTTTGCCTGGCGAGGCCGAAAATACAACCTTCGCGATCGAGCGCCGGGAGCAAAAGTGGTACTTTCGGCCCGTTAGGCAAAAAAATAGTATACGCACCATGGACGGAAAATTGCCCAGCCCACAGCTCATGTAATTTTCCACCTTCGCCTTCCGTTCGGGTGGCAAATTACACGAGCTGTGGACTGTCCAAATTTTTCCCGTTCTAGGTGCGTAATATAATATTATGAAAAAAGTAATGAAGCATTCCAAATCAGACATACTTTATACACAAAATCATATTTTTTCATATAAGATCAGACTATAACGTATCTATTTATAGAGATTAATAATAAATTCATTATTACTCCTAGAATTTATTATTCATAACTTTTTCATGAAATTATTATGTATATTAATTAATTTTTTGTGTTTATGATTTTTTCCTATTATTTTCATAGTGTTTCATGGATAACTAATGAAACATAAACCTTATGAATAGTGATGAATAACTGATTCTATAACAACATAATTTATCTAGTCCTTTTAATTCTTCTACTCTCTTCTATTCAATAAGCACTCTTTATAAATGGTAATCATTTTTTTCATGACTGTACAAATAATAATATTGCTAATATAAAACTTTCTACGAAAGTATAAAATACGGCAAGTATAGACATTTTTTCTGGATAATCTATAAAAAACAACACAATTTGTCTAGTCCTTTTATTTCTTCGAATCTCATCTATTCAATAAGCACTCTCTACAAATGGTAATAATTTTTTTCATGAATGTACAAATAATCTATAAAATAATAATATTTATGATTTTGTAAAAGAAATCAAATAAATACGAATGAAAGTCTTTTAATTCTTTGAGTCATTGTATGCTGAACAAATTATATGTAAGTAAGTACATTCAAATTGTTCACTGCAAATCAAACAAACTAAAGTTCTAAAATCAATTATCGATAGTCAAGTAATGCAAACAACTCTCGGAAACTACTGTATGACTGTTCTCAGAAATATATTCAAATTTGTTCATCTTTCTGAGCTATACAAATTAAACACAAGAAAGTACTGAAATCAATTTATTGTAGTCAAGTACCGGCCATAAGTTAACATGACTGACATAATAGAACTTTTCGTATCTAGCGTGTAAAATTACATTTTACGCCCACGTTGTAACTTCAAAATTATTCAGCCACCGGGCATGAAATACTACTTAGCGCCCAAGGGGCCCAATAGCTCATATACTCTTACAAAACTTTATAGAACTTACTCACTTTACGCCCGTGTGGGCGAAAATTATTTTAATTATATATAACTATAATGCCTTCTCTTTATTTCTAAAATTCATAAGAATTTTTTTAGATATTTACGAAAAGTCAAAGCCTATATAAAAAAATTACATATTTTTCATGATTCTTTCTCAATTTTGAACTTTCTATAATATTACGCACCTTGGGAGGAAAAGAGAAGTCTAGAGCTGCTCTAGCAGGGGTGGTCCTCCGATCTCCCATACATACTTGGCGGGCCCGACGATTTGCAGTTCAAAGTGTAAGACATAGTCATTTTCATATAAATATTCATATGTTTAAAGATCAGATAAAATATATAAATGGGTTGCTTCTACATATTAACTACTGATCCGTGAATCTATCACTCTGTTTTTAAAATAGAAAGTGCAAACCCGCCTGAAAGTATCATATGAGATCTCATATGTAATCCCATAATATATAAAATTGCAGATGACATCGCATATCAAGATCTGATACGAGATATGCGATGCCTGAAATTCTCATATCAGATCTTATATGATATTTACACGCGGGAAAAGGATACACAATAGGTTGCTTATAAAACGGTTAGTAAAATGTAAAGCACTTTAGAAGTAGACTATAAGTTTATATGAATTTTTTATTTTATTCTCGTTTGAAATGGACGGACACAAAGAAAAATATTGTGGGTAATAAAAGTAAATCATGATTCTGCACATATAGGGATGTTGTTCTTAACGGTAGCAATTAAAAATTAAAGCCAATGTAATTATTTATAGTAGACTTATAGGTATAAAAAAATATTGTTAATGAATTTATGCAAAAATTTTGTATTCTATATTTAAGTAGCCCACCGGTAAACTGCAAATCGTCGGGCCCGCCAAGTATGTATGGGAGATCGTAGGACCACCCCTGCTAGAGCAGCTCTAGACTTCTCTTTTCCTTCCAAGGTGCGTAATATTATAGAAAGTTCAAAATTGAGAAAGAATCATGAAAAATAGTGATGTGTTGGTAACTATGTAATTTTTTTATATAGGCTTTGACTTTTCGTAAATATCTAAAAAAATTCTTATGAATTTTAGAAATAAAGAGAAGGCATTATAGTTATATATAATTAAAATAATTTTCGTCCACACGGGCGTAAAGTGCGTAAGTTCTATAAAGTTTTGTAAGAGTATGTGAGCTATTGGGCCTCTTGGGCGCTAAGTAGTATTTTATGCCCGCTGGCTGAATAATTTTGAAGTTACAACGTGGGCGTAAAATGTAATTTTACACACTAGATACGAAAAGTTCTATTATGTCAGTCAAGTTAACTTATGGCCGGTACTTGACTACAATAAATTGATTTCAGTACTTTCTTGTGTTTAATTTGTATAGCTCAGAAAGATGAATAAATTTGAATATATTTCTGAGAACAGTCATACAGTAGTTTCCGAGAGAATGTACTTTTACATATAATTTGTTCAGCATACAATGACTCAAAGAATTAGAAGACTTTTTCATTCGTATTTATTTGATTTCTTTTACAAAATCATAAATATTATTATTTTATAGATTATTTGTACAGTCATGAAAAAAATTATTACCATTTGTAGAGAGTGCTTATTGAATAGATGAGATTCGAAGAAATAAAAGGACTAGACAAATTGTGTTGTTTTTTATAGATTATCCAGAAAAAAGTCTATACTTGCCTTATTTTATACTTTCGTAGAAAGTTTTATATTAGCAATATTATTATTTGTACAGTCATGAAAAAAATTATTACTATTTATAAAGAGTGCTTATTGAATAGAAGAGAGTAGAAGAATTAAAAGGACTAGACAAATTATGTTGTTATAGAATCTACTTAAAAAATTAGCTTTTAAAAAACGTCTTGATTGTTTTAAAATAGTACATTACGATACGTGGGCCGGAAATTGGATTTCTGGTCCAAGTATTGTATACTATTTTTCTTACTCCTCGGCCGAAAGTACGTTCTGTAATTGTTAAATAATTGATAAAATTGCGTTGTCGTCTGCTAGCTGTGTTTGAGTGTTAGTTTTTCTTTCGGCCCGCTCGATAGTACTGCCTCTGTCGGCCGCTTTGGGTAGCTCGGTCGATATTACCGACTGTTTTTTCTTTCGGCCCGGCGTAGAGAGCTGGTTTTTTGGCCGTCTGCTACTTTCGCTGTTACACAGATGCTTTGATGCCCGCCCGACATTTGCAAGACCGAGGCGAAGCCGAGGTTTTGCTGGTCGGGGCGGGCATCAGAAACACATTCATTAAAAAAAGACAACACCACTTTTTATTTCAACTAACCCTTTTTTCTCGTCACACGTGCACTTTCCTCTGTCTATTTCGTACGTGTCTAATCTTCACACCACACAAACATATTTTCCTCGGACGCTCCCGTCCGTACGTTTACTTAATTGTTTCTACACGACTCGAAAGTACGTGTAGGAAACAAGAGGAAAAAACAATGACCACGATCAAACAACACCACTTTTTATTTCAACTAACTCTTTTTTCTCGTCACCCGTGCACTTTCCTCTGTTTATTTCGTACGTGTCTAACCTTCACACCGCACAAACATCTTTCGTCGGACATGCGCGCGGGCGCTCAAGCGCCGCGGGCCAGGAAATTTCGGCAGCCAATCAGAGCGCGCGGTTGGTCTAAAATAGGATGCGAAAGTTTCTCTTTCGGCCCGGAGATGCGGAGCGGAAGTTCGTACTTTCGGGTGGGCGAGTAAAAAATAGTATATTACTAACGCGGGCGGAAGAGGATTATTTACCTCATGCGACGTTTTTCGGCCGAGCGAAGCGAGGTCGAAAAGTCGCATGAGGTAAAAACTCTCTTACGTCCACGTTTCAGTAACGTATTTTTCCGTCCGAGGCCGCAAAATGACATTTAAGATGACATTTTGAGATTAAAGGGCGGAAAAAAATATTTAAGCTCTCATTAAAGTTTTTGGTACTCAGATTGACGGATGTTGAGAGAGAGGAAGGGAGGGAGAGAGAGTGGGGTGGGAAAGAGAAGGAGGGAGAGAGTTTATACAGTCATGAAAAAAATTATTACCATTTGTAGAGAGTCCTTATTGAATAGATGAGACTAAAAAAAATAAAAGGGCTAGACAAATTGTGTTGTTAGAATTTAACGTACTTAAAAAATAGGTTTTAAAAAACGTGTTGATTGTTTTAAAAAAATATTTAAGTTCTTATTAAAGTTTTTGGTACTCAGTTTCACGGAAGTTGAGAGAGAGGGAGAGAGAGGGGAGGGGAAGAGAGAGAGAAAGAGAGAGAGAGAGAGTGATAAAGGGTGGGAGGGCGGGAGAGACTAATACTTGTCTTAGTTTAAACTTTTGTAAAATGTTTTTTAGATATATTTCACAACTTTTTAAGAGAAAATAATAATTACACAGTGTGATAACATTATGAGGGTTTATTATAGTATAGTATATTTTTAATATCATTAGTAAATGATAGTATTGTTATTCACAAAAGTTTTAAATTTGAATGTTTCTTCAAGGAGCTCGAAAAATTATTACAGTAAAATTTTTTGAAATAATATAATCAACCGCGTATATTCTTAGGTATGATGATAATTTAACAATACTATTAATTATTGTAAAGTCATATGAAAATATCATTCTTTTTATGTTTTTAGTTTGCAGGAAAAATATATACATACCTTATTTTATACTTTCAAAGATTATTATTAAGAAGACAAATTACATAAATACTAAAGGGATCGATATTTTTTTGAACAAATTAGATCTTAAAACGAAGCTTTTAGTTCATATTTTTATAATTTTTTTTCAGAGCATATTATAAGTATTTTCATTTTTTGGTACTAGAAATTGATTATTAAAGCCTTAAATTAGTTCTACTATAAGACTGCTATATGATAATATCATTAATTATTTTTGTAGCTTCGCAATTAATTATTGGCACCATGAGCCAATAATTAATTATATTATTCTCAATACTTGGATTTGTTGAAATTATCACTAGAACCCGGTCAAAAATATCCAGCTAGAAAACCCAGTTGGATCTATGTCACATGGGAAATCCAGCTGGATCCGGGTGGATTTACACAGATTTCAGTAGATTAGATTAGACCACTTGTATTAATAATCCATCATTGCTACACGACTAGTAAATTGTGAGAAAAAAAGCTTTCTCGATATTCTTTTATAGTAGAGATATAAGTTTTTGAAATTATTATTGAAACTACATAAATTAATAACCCATCATTGCCACACATAATCTTGTAAAATTAAAAATGTAACCAGTTTATGAACTAAGAATCACTGAGAATAAAAGCTTTCTTGACATTCTTGTATAGATAAAACTTTTTGAAATTATTATCTGAATATTGTCTAGAAAAATATTTACTAAGAACTCTGAAACATTTTGACGTCTCCCATGGTGAGAAATCATATATTAGATTAACTGAGCACTTTTATTCGTTGAAATTTTCACAATAACATATCATTTTTACTTTTTTCAGTATTCCCATGTTCATTAGGTATAATCTTTTTATTGTCACTTGAATAAATATGTACAACAGCACAGCACTGATATCGACTAAGTTTTTTGAAGATGACAGATGCTTTTTAAACCAAGGCTCAGACCAATATTTCAAATCGGCATCATAAATTATATTGTATATTTATAACCTCACATGTCACTCAGCAATATTTTCTTCTATGCAAAAACTTATTATGAAAATTATGAGCCTCATAACACATAATTATTCAATAAACACTTGTTCTATTCTCAAAACATTTGAAACTGATTTTTAATAGAAGTTTTAAAATTTGATTATAAACACTTCATGTAACACGTCATACTATATTTTATTTATTATTACACAAAACACTGAAAATTATATTGTATATTTATAAGCTCGTGTATCACTCAGCAATATTTTCTTCTATGCAAAAGCGTATTATGAAGTTTATGAACCTCATAACACGTAATTACTTATTAATACATACTTGAGCTATTTTCAAAACCTTTCAAACTGATTTTAAGTAGAAGTTTTAAAATTTGATATAACACTTCATGCAACACATTTTACCGGTATTTTATTTTTTTATATGACGCAAAACACTGATTAGATGCCATTTTTTAATCACTATGTTATTTGTTATCTATAACATTTGATTATATGTGCATTTCATACAACACATCATACCGGTATTTTATTTTATTTAACACAAAACACTGATTACATGCCATTTTTTAATAACTATGTTATTTGTTATCAATAAAATTTGATTATATCTATGCACTTCATGCAACACATCATATTGGTATTTTATTTTATTTATTACACTGATTAGATGTCATTTTCTAATAATCACAACATTTTTATTATCAATATAATTTTCAACTAGATAGACGATCTATGAAAATCACAATTTTCTTTTCTTATTTTGAAAAACTTACTTCAAAACATAATACTTCTTTCATACTTTGAGTCCAATACTGTCTAAATAAACATCTTAGTTGTTGTTTGTTTTATGTGTGATTCATTGAAAGCAATGAAACTTTCATTTTCTTCATTGACATCCACGTACTCTATTTGCCCTGTCAAATATGAAGACAAATTTTTAACATTCTTCTAAAATTATATCTCATATGAAAAATTTTCATGTTGAGAATATATATAGATACATCTTGAAAAATATTGTGTCGTAAATAGTATTTGCCTGCTCTTCCATAATAATATTGGTTTGGTTTTTCTTTCTTGAGTAGTACTATATTCTTTAATATAAATTATTCTATTCTTAAGCGTCTGTTCTTGTATTAAAATAACTTTTTCTTGTCCATTAATAATAAAATAACCACCAGGGTCATGAGGGCACTCGTTCATTTTTGCTAATTCAAAATTAGATTTTTCAGACAGTACACAATTAGAACTCAACATTATTGGCTATATTACATATATCTCCATATTTCCAAAATGAGTCGAAAAAAATCTTCTGGTATAATATCTGTAAGATAATAATTAATGAATTCTTCTTTGTTAAAAAATATTTTTTAACAGTTATCAATTTACTTGGTAATATCCTTATATTTTCTGATATACTCTGTAAAAATAAAAACAAGATTTCACAAAGTAACAATACTTATTATAAACTTTATTGATTTATAACTTGATAATAAAAGTTTGCTACTTATCTGATTATAATATATTGCTATTGCCCATTGATATTCACAGCTGCTTACATAGGTTATTTTCCAATCCACTTGAAAAATTTCTTGAGACTCATGGACATACAGAAGATTCGGTTAGCCTACTCTACTTTTTCGATGAACTTGAATAATTAATAATAATTAATGAACTCTTCTTTGTTAAAAACATTTTTTTAACAGTGATCGATTTACTTGGTAATAATCCTTATATTTTCTGATATACTCTGTAAAAATAAAAACAAGATTTCACAAAGTAACAATACTTATTATAAACTTTATTAATTTATAACTTTATAATAAAAGTTTGCTACTTATCTGATTATAACATATTGCTATTGCCCATTGATATTCACAGCTGCTTACATAGGTTATATTTTTTCAATCAAATCCATTCCAATTCATCCAAAATAAAATAATCTGTATATGTATATATATATAATAAGTACTTATCTAACTAATAAAAGTTATTTTCCCCGTTGATTGATACACATAATTCTTCTCATAATTAGTTGATTTCTTGAGATCTTTGAAATATATTATTATTAACTAACTTATTAAATGATAACATTTGTATATAAAAATACTGACATGTTATATGTAAGGTAGTAAATAAACGGACTCTAACGAACTAATGTGTTTTCGACCTTTATTTCGCCGACGTTTCGGGAGTTTTATTTATTACTCCCCTCTTCAGGGCTACAAAGTAATTTAAGAAATCATTAAATAATGGACAAATTGTGAAAACTTTTTACAAAAATTTATAAATAATAGAATACCATTAATTAAGGTTTCGTCTCATAGGAGTTCGTCAAAGTATTGAAAGAAATGAACAACGTGGAAGTGGAAAAAAGAAGGCCAATCTGTGAAAAAATGTACGGGTATTGAATTTAGTTAAAATCTATTGAAACTAGAAAAAGATTTTTTTAATATATGTGCAATTTGTACTTACGCCAGACTCTGTCTTTTCCGTTCATCATTGTTCCGCTACTTATATCTGAATTAATCAGCGTGCAGAACAATACTGAAGGGAAATCGCAAAAGTCTGACGAGATAAAGGAATTATTGACAGAACGGAAGGTGAGGGGAGAGAAGAGAGTAGAGAGAGAAAGTAAGAAGGAAACTATGAAAGCGAATCTCATCGAATAAAATTTGAAATTGAATAAACGGAAAATTATAAGCAATTAGTTAGCCATTGCAAAATTGTTTTATAATATCTATTGTTTTTTTATATGAGTTTTTGAGGAAATTTAGATCTTGAATGCAGTTGAGAGTATTATCGTGGTAGTAAATGTTAAGCATTTCTGAAAACGAGCGTTTATAAAAATTCTTTTCTGTATCTAAGATGTTCACTTTTTCAAAGTCGATTTTGTGACCCGTATTTTCCACATGTGTCGCTAAAGCAGATTTTTCCGAGCATTGTTTTACGGCTCTGATATGCTCATTAGTCCGAGTCTTTAGTTTACGTTTGCTCATACCTATGTATGAGGAAGTACAGTCCTGACATTTGATATGGTAAACAATGCCACTAGTGTGCATTTTATCTAAACGGTCTTTGCCTAAAGTTATTAGATTATTAAATTTGTTTACGGATTGGAGTATGGGGATTATGTTATGTTTGTGTAAGATGTGGTTAATTTTTGGAGTGAGGTGTTTAATGAAGGGAAGGACTATTTTGTTTTTTAAATACGGAACGTGGAGTTTTTTCTTTAGTATGCATGCTGTTAGTGATAGTTGCGGTACGTTTCGAAATATATCTATTGATAATGTTAGGTGGATAGTTATTGCAAAGTAAGTAGTGTTTGACAGTTTTTAGGTTTTCTTTGTGGAACTGTGGATCTGAGAGTTTTATGGCTTTATCTACTAAACTATATATTATGGCTATTTTTTGTGTGTCAGGGTGGTATATATATATATATATATATATATATATATATATATATATATATATATATATATATATATATATATATATATATATATATATATATATATATATATATATATATATATATATATATATATATATATATATATATATATATATATATATATATATATATATATATATATATATATATATATATATATATATATATATATATATATATATATATATATATATATATATATATATATATATATATATATATATATATATATATATATATATAAGATACGTAGATGATTGCTTATTAATAGTAAAAAACAAAAAAATCGAAGAAATACTGTCCTCCTTTAATAACTATAATAACAATTTACAATTATATATATACACACACACACACACACACACACACACACACACACACACACACACACACACACACACACACACACACACACACACACACACACACACACACACACACACACACACACACACACAAGCGTAAAATAGACGACAACCGGAAGTGTCGTAAGAGCTGCACACCGGATATCTGAACAAGGAGAAGAAAAGTTCGGAAAGGAAACAGCACATAAAAAAATTCAGCTCTCTATATCTTTTGAACGAGATAATATTTTTAAATAAAATCTTTTGATTTGAGTAGAGCAATGAAATGGCTTTCGATTAAGAGGGGTATGTTATATAGTAAAAACTAACGCAATATATGCAAAAGCGCATTGAATTTTTCGTAGATCCATTTCAATGTATATGTAGCACGGGTCGCTCCTTTAGGCTTCTTCTATACTTGCCTTCGGAGCGCTCCCGTGCTCCTTGATTAATAAATATAAAAAAGTATGTATAAATCCTCTTTTCCATGCTTATCGATGATTTTTAATGAAAACAATTTCTGATTTGGAACACGCCCTTGCTTTTTCATAAAAATATTTTCATCGGGGATCATTCACATATATTTATAATAAACGTCGATATTGTAACAGTTACAATGATATTTGAATGAGCGGGTGTAGTGCAGCGAGAGTTAGCCGATAAACAGGTTAGGTAGTGCTTTTCGTAGTTTTTTGCGATTATAGGTCCTACAGAAAAAAAAAACTGCGGACCGCGCCACCTAGGCATCATCATCGACTACCCTAAACACCTGGACCACCTATTAGATGCGTCCTGATGTCTAAACGAAAAAAACTACGGAGTGCGTCACCTAGACCACGCATTCGACGTTTTGCAACAATAAGTCGAAAAAAATTACGGAGCATACCACCTAGACATCGTTATCGACCTCTCCAAATACCTACATAACGCATTTGATGAAACCCGAATATCTAAACGCAAAAACCTACGATGCGCACCACCAAGACTCCATTATTGAGGCAGTGATATAATTAAAAATACTATATTTCAAAGAATACTAGTACTATAACAGTTACAAGATATACATTTATGGGCAAATGTTTATATTGTAATTGTTACAATATAACATTTTGTATGTATAATTCGCCATAATTAAAAATACGTATGTTAACATTTACAATATATGATAAATATGATAAATATAATCTCATCGTTTTCTCAGTGAATAAAACTTTCAATTTAAATAGAAAAACATTTAATTCTGTATTTTTTAAAAAGTATATGTAAACAACGATAATTAATTATTGTAAACAATGATGTTATGAAGTAGAATTAAATCGATCGTCAGGGAAATATATCTTGTGAATTCAAGGCGTGATAAAAAAAGCGTCACCATCCTGATTGGGCTTTGATCAAGAACCATGATCAAGGCCTGATTTCAAGTAAGGCTGGACTGATTTCATTTCCGCTCGGGGAATTAGCTCGGTGGGTAGCGAGCAAGTCTAGTAATCCGAAGATTCCTTGTTCAAATCCAAAGGTTTTTCTTTTAGAAAGTTAAATCTTAAGATATTGGCAATACATTGGAAATATTACCCAAGGCAAATAGCTCCAATAGCCTTGCAATTGTTGTACATCTATATTGCCAATATATCAGCGATATTAATTTTCAATATAGTAGCAATGTTGTTGCAATAGTTTCAATTTTTACGCGGGTTTCGAAAATAGCGGTTTTTACCAACCCAGAGAGGTTGATTCAATGAGAAAGAATCATGTAGAACGGTGTTTAATTGAATATAATTTATACTTTATTACTGAATGCCTGAATGCGCGATAGAGACTATTCTAACTGGTGCGTGACTGGGGTGAATCGTCCGAAACTTGACGGTGTGGCTTCCCTCGCGGGTTAATGAATGGCTGATAGTCTACTTCGTCCTGTATGTCCTGTATGGTCGTCCTATTATGTTTTGAAGTAGTCCTCGTCCATGAATTTCTCGTTTTCCTTAAACCTTTCTTATTAGCCGCCGCGACGCTTTTTATATGCTCGTTCTAATATCTTCCTAGGTTTAATAAATATAAAGTTTCGTGATAAATACGCTACCGTGCGTCTGCCATAGTGAATTTTTAAATATTATCGATGGAACCTCTAAGTACAACTAAAAATTCCACTCGATCTAGATTTTCGAGTACACAAGTTAACCTTATCTAAATCACAGTTAATCAAAATGAAATTCGAAAATTTCCATGTATTTTTCACTAAAATGTCGCCATATTGGAAAAACCGCAAGGGATCGAAATAATAGTATATTACGATACTAGTGTCTTAAGTGGCCCATTATTGCATGACGTGGAATTAGTGCCCGAGCGCAGCGAGGTGCTCAAGGCACTAGTGTCGTACGATATTTTATAGCACGTTTGCCTAAGTCCGCTGTCACGCCTATCCGTGCCTTAAGCAGTCCATTTTTGCACCGTGCGATTAGCTAATCGACTACGTAACTCACGGATAGGCGTGACAGCGGACTTAGGCAAACGTGCTATAAAATATATTTTCACTAAGATCTTTCGGCGAAATCGATCTTTATCGATGCGCCGAAGAAAAGTTAAAATTTGTCCCTTTTGGGACCTTTACGGGTTATCATATTATTTTTAATACATTTCCCTAGAGATTGATCAATCCGAAACCGTGAAATAATATTTTGGTCAATTTTTATATTCATTTAAATTTGGATGTACCATATAAGAGCCTTTACTTTAGACAGAGAAAAAATTCCATTAAATATTACTATTTTCTTAATTAATGAGGAGAGAAAATCAGATTATACAGAAAAATTACTATAATTTGTTTGCATCATCTGAGTTTATCCCCTCATCAATAAAGAAAATAATAAGTTTTAATGGAATCTTTTTCTTTATGTATACAGTGCGAGGGAGGACGTACGCGTGTATAAGCTTCGGATCTGGTAGCTATTGTGTATCTCTGAATTGTGGCCTTTGAGTGCGGCGGTCCATGCCGTGCACTTTGATTCGGACCGTTGTCGACGCCTCATCACGATGACGTAACGGCTATTACTGTATAGCCGGCGTGAAATACGAGCGGAGATCTTGTATGCTACCTTTTTATTTTCGAGCATCCGAGCGAGCTGCGTGGTTCACGTTAATAAATTACAATAAACTGTACAATTGAATTTTTTTCTCACCTCCACCTTGTGAACAGCTCTTTACCTTTTTACCTTCTAAGCACTTTGTTCTGATTAAAGAAGTTCAGGGAAATATATGAATTCTTAGTAAATCTAAAACAAATGTCAGATGAAATTCCACTTAAAAAGTAGAACTTAACTGGAAGTTAACCCCATTTCGAGTCTAATGTCTGCGAACAGAAAAAGTATTGAAAACTCTATGAATATATCAACCATAATTCTAATCAATCGCGGTCTAGCGCACAATTTCCTTGTGAAATGATGCATTCGCAATCAATGGCAGGTAATTATTAATATTTGCACACTGCAGTTTACACTCGCGTAAATTATTGCCTTCCGAGTAATAAATCCAATAACCATTATCCTCGAGCCAAATAGAAACTTTAAAAGCTACATAAAAGTTGTTTGGACGGTTCGAAATTGTCATGGAGAATCGATATTTTATTTTGGCGCGCACGTGCGGTACATAGGAAAAATGGCACGGATCAGTGCACGCAGCAGTAGAGGTGAAGCGTCGGGAACGTGTCCGCAATTCGCCGTTTTGCGTGAATGACGTCGTTCATTGACGCGCCATCGCAATTTTATAATTAAGAAAACGGACGCAAGAACGTCATGTGCGACATAGAGAGAAGAGCCAAAAGGGCTCTTATACGAGAGACAGTTTAATCTCATTCTGTCTTATGAGCGTCATGAGATGAAAATTGCTGGCGCGCAATGCTTGTCAATTATAGAATTTGTGAAAAGGTACGTTCCATAATTTCCGATTATCAACAAACTTACAAATTGAAACTGAATGATTAATTAATAACCAGATTTTGGAGGGAATTAAAATCTTCACTGATGGAAGATAAAGTTCTGACTCTCCCACAGTGGGCATAGCCTGTATATACCCCACTTTAAATCTAACAATAACACGATCTCTTAATAAAATTTTTTCAATATTTACAGCTGAATGCGTTGGACTATATACGATACTCTAAGCATCACCATACAGAATTTAAACTCTGCCAACATTATATTTATAGATTCCTTAAGCGCTCTCAAAAGCCTACCTAATCCAAAAATAACCGTAAAAATGAATCCCTTTATTCTTAAAATTAAAAAAATATATTTAGAGTTCAACACGTTAAAATCACATAAAGGATCGCTAAAATTCGTCTGGATCGCGGCACACTCTGTCATCAAAGAAAACGAACTCGCTGATGAACTTGCAAAAAAAGCAAGCCTTGATATCACTTCAGATATAACCAAAGTCTTTTTTGGAGATCTTCACGAAAACTTAAAAAAACTAATGAAATACAATACAATTAAGGTCACCCTACTGAAAAATCTCAGGTGAGATCTCATGTGATGTTTGTTAACATAATTTTAAGATGAGATCTCAGATGAGATTCTCATCTGAGTTTTCATTATAATATTTTTTACTTTTTTGGAACTTAGCCATTAAATTCAGAAGAGATCTCACCTGAGTTTTCATTATAATATTTTTCACTTATTTAAAACTTAGCCACTAAATTCAGATCAACCCTCAGGTGAGATTCTCACCTGAGTTTTCATTATCATTTTTTACTTATGTGGAACATAGCCATTAAATTCAGATGAGATCTCCGATGACATTCTCGCCTGAGTTTTCATTATAATATTTTTTACTTATTTGGAAAATAGCGATTAAATTCAGATAAGATCTCAGGTGAGATTCTCAACTGAGTTTTCATTATCATATTTTTTACTTTATGAAACATAGCCATTAAATTCAGATGAGATTTCAGGTGATATTCTCATCTGAGTTTTCGTTAGAAAATTGTTGTTACTTATTTGGAACTTAGTCAGTAAATTCAGAAGAGATCTCAGGTGAGATTCTCACTTGAGTTTTCATTATAATATTTTGTACTTATTTGGAATATAGCCATTAAATTGAGATGAGATCTCAGATGAGATTCTCAGGTGAGTTTTCATCACAATATTTTTAACTTATGTTGAAGATAGCTATTAGAATCAGATGAGATCTCACGTGAGAATCTTGCCTGAGCTTTAGGAACTTGTACTTTTTATACTTATAAGTAAATAGGTTATATTTCGGACTTACCAGGAGAGTGTCAGGGATCCGGATCACCGATTTGGCTCAAACTAAAGGATATGTTTTTGGACGTAGAAACACGAAGAAAGCTGCGATATTAGACCCTAACGCTCAAAAAACTTAAGTTATGCACATTATTTTCTTTATTTTGAAAATCTATTTAAAAAGCCTCTTCTTAGAACCGTAGCCATTTAATCTTGTAAAGTCTTAAATTACCATTTCAAGTAGAGAAAATAAAACTAGAGAAAACAATCTTTAATATACTTTTCTCGGAATTGAAAAATATTGATTCGTTCTAAAGTTGTGGAAGATGAAAATTGAGCAACGAAAATGCACCAAAATATGCATGTATTCAAACAGCGAATTTTAGGCATTTAACAGTGCATTTTAATTGCTCAAATTTAAACTTTCATAACTTTAGAACGAATCAATATTTTTCAATCCCAAAACAAGCAAATTAAAGATCATTTTCTCCAGTTTTATTTTCTCTACTTGAAATAGTTTTTAAGACTTTACGAGAGTAAATGGTTACTGTTTTGAGAAGAGGCTTTTTTAAAATATTTTTTCCAAATAAAGCAAAAAATGTTCATATCAATATTTTCTTGATAAAATAGCGAGAAACAGCTAAAAACATTTTAAAAAAGTCGATTTTTGGTTATTAATTGACAGGATTCAACTTTACAAAAATATGCTGAATACAAAAGTTGTAGGTAATATTTAAACAAAACTACTTTTTCCTATTGAACATTTTTTTGCACAATCAATTCCTGACGAGTTAAACTCATAAAAACGATTTTTAACGCCTAAATATACATAAAATGGACCATTTTCGGCTATAACTTGATAGGATTTAACTTTACACAAATTTGTTGAATACAAAAATTGTAGATAATATTTGAACAAATCTTTTTCCCATTTAACATTTTCATGTAGAATCAATTCCTAACGAGTTTGACCTATAAAAATGATTTTTAATGCGTAAATACACTTGAAATAGTCGATTTTCGCTTATTGTTCAAGGATTTGACTTTACACAAAAACGTTAAACACAAATGATATAGGTAACATTTAAACAAAACTTTTTTCCAATTAACATATACAATCAATTCCTGACGATCTAAACCTATAAACACGATTTTTAACACC
Source organism: Torymus aiolomorphi (assembly GCA_036365515.1). Classification (NCBI taxonomy): domain Eukaryota; kingdom Metazoa; phylum Arthropoda; class Insecta; order Hymenoptera; family Torymidae; genus Torymus; species Torymus aiolomorphi. The sequence goes on from CM070873.1 coordinate 89,430,031, forward strand.
TCAATACAACTTATATAGTGAATTTTCGCTTATTATTTAACAGAATTCGATTTGACACAAATATTAAATACAATATCTATAAATTAGATTGGAAAAATCAATATAATATTCCAAAGATCATATAATTATAAAAATATAATAATAAGATACAAAATTACGTTTGATTACAATGTTAAATAGGATAAAGACATTGAAAACATAATTAAAAAAACGAAATATCTACTTTTCATTTTTTACAAAATGACAAATATTATGCAAATTAAAACATTGTTGATACTATATTATGCAAGTTAAAATGGCCAGCGAGCAGCCAGCGGCTAGCGACAACGGCTTGATGTGGCGGATAAATGCGGCGCGCGAGCGGTTCGCAGCGGGCGGTCAGCGGCCAGCGGTTGATAGCTTATCTACTTATAAATATTTAGAACTTTTTATAACCCTGTTGTTGGGGCAAAGAACAGGTGTTTGTTGAAATTTTTTCCGAATATTTTTTCCATTGTGACTTTTGATTCTTCTCGTTTTTGTCGTTGATTAGTGATTGTTACTCTGGAGCAACGGTCGAGCTTCTTTGACCCATTATTAAGGAATGAAAGCCTCTAACGACCTGATAACACTTATATATAACCCATATCCCGACTGACTGCTTGCGAGAGCACCGTAGCCACCTAGTGGTCAGCTATATGATTAAAAAATGTTTAAGGTGGATAGGAGCCCCACCTCGCTCCTGTCCTGTGAGGTTCTACCTGTCTATCAACCTCTCCATTACCCTTAAAATTTTTATTCATCAATATCTTCCCATTCCATAACGTCTTCCCATTCCATGTTGGAATCGTTGAGGTAAAATTGCTTCATGCGCTTTACGTTGTATAGGGCACAAGTAGTTTTGCATGCTTCATTATGGTTAGTACATATAGTCACTGATCTTGGATAGTCGAAAGATGGATAGTTCATTTTGTTGATATCGATAACATTAAAATTAAATCGCTCTAACCACAACTTTTTTATTTCACCAATAACGAAAATTCTTTTAGCATCTTTGAATGCATCTTGAAGAATTTTTCTGATTTCAGTATAGTCATAATCACCACTATTCCACGATAGTCCATGATAGCAAAGTTCTAACCACAAATTTTCACGTTTGTACTTGTCTGTTAGTTTTCGCCAAGGAAACGGTGGTTTGAAGAGGTGCACTACAGGCACATCGTCGTCATTGAGTGACACGAAAGCCAACTCTTTCAGAACAAAATCATTGCCAGGCTTTTTAAAACCCTGCATATCCACTGCGTAGTCCATGGCAAAATTTCGCTTCGAATTCCAAATTATCAATAACAAGGAGCTGGAGGCTCGCTCACCTTATATACTCCTTAAAGATTCTGCACGTCGCCGCTTACGGGACTATATTGAACTATGCGATCGTGTAAGATCAAGCAGTAGGCTGAAGTTCCATCAGGAAAATTTTCCTTTGCTTCAAATTCCAGACGAATGTCTACAGGGGCACTCTTTAAGGACTCGTTTTTTTTGAGCAGTCTATCACTATCAGGGGTATGTAAGTGAGATATTGCGACTTTTTCAACATAGGTTCTGGATCTTTGCCATAGTATGAATTTTGAAAATTAGCATACATATCGTAGAGCATGGCAAATGAATTACGATTCACATCGAGGTTAAGATTGCCATACGGATATGACTGAGAATTGAGAAAGAGTTTTACATTTGTAAGATTGCAATGATCGAACTGACTAGCATTTGCAGCTTTTCGATCTTTTCTATTAGTTTGAAAACCTAAGATGACAAAGCGTGGTTTTTCAAGTTGATTTGATGTTTTTACAGACCATACCTGTCTCGACGTAATCGGAAGTAGTGGGTACTCGTAGAATTCCCACGTGCGAAAACTCATGGCAATGGGGCGATCTTTCCCCACGAAATCGAGTAAGTGAATTTTGTTAGAGTTCGATGCAACTACGTATGGTATTAGCGATTCGATTCTAGTTATTTCAACATTAAAGTTCTCATAATCCTCTGCATTGTCTACTCTTATAGGTGTTTGTTTAACGGCGTTTAAGTCGTTTCTCGATCTCATGAGAACGAGTTCATGCTTTGCGTTTATTACAATTTTACGATAGTCCTCTGCGAAGCCAAAAATTAGGCTCAATGGAATCGATCCATTGAAGTAACCAGCATTATCAACAATATTCTGTGTTTCTTCTACATCGATCCAGCCCACATTTTCAATGATAAAACTCTGAGTGGGATTGAGTGAAACCAAACCTTTCATGAGAGTGTTTAAACCAACATTTTTGCACTTGTCTATCTCAATAGCATTCAACTCATATCTGATTTCTTCAAATAAATGACAAATGGCATTATTTACAAGTTCTGTATTTGTAGTGGGAGTATTATTAGTTTTAACCAATCGCCCGCAGATATGTAGTGCACTGCGAGAAGGTAAGAGACATAAATCTTGATGTTGAATAGATATAGGTATTTCATCGCTGTTGTTGAATAATGCTGTATACGGTTGGTGAGCATGAACCTCGTAGTGTGCTACGGATTCATCGAAAGTTACAGGTGTTTGTATGCTTAGAATTTCTTCCATTTCGTTGAAAGCAGCAAAAGATGATACAAGTTATTTTCCACCAAGTACTACTTTCCTAGACTTTTTAGTTTTTGTATGTTCTGACGTGTTACCGCCTTCACAGTTCGTTGATGACTGATGCATGGTGGGCATATTTCTCTGCTTATATAGTTTCTGTTATAAATAATTCCCATTAAGATTGGCGGTTATGCAATCTTATAGTTATAACTTCTCCGCGGAAATTTACTAAATCTCCGTCTTGATCGATGATGCGTACTTACAAATGATCTATACGCTTTACGACAATCGGTAGGTAAATGATGTGCGAGGGAACTTGGATTATTTTATACCCCGGAGGTACTGCAGGGAAAAAATCGTGTATCGTGTGTACTTTTTTGTCGTTTATGTATGCTCCCGAAGTGATATTACACTCGACTCTCAAAGCGTTGATTTTGAGAATTGTAACAGGTAAGTCAGAATTATGAATGACGTTCGGTTCGAGAATACGTCTGGTGAAGCCCAGTAGACGACCGAGTGAATTTTCAGGTCGAAAATCTATAGGCTGACTACACTTGATTGTACAACGAAGAGTATTATTATTTGGCTAAATTGAAAGTAATGTCGTTGTGCGCTAATTTTTTACGAAGGAATTTGTCAATATCCTCAATTTCGTAACTTCCTACTGGAAGAGGGACAACGTTTCCACCTACGTAAAACTTATTATTGTTACTATCTATATTGGGGATTGAATTAAATGTTAAAAGTTCAACAAGCCCTAAAACGTAATTTTTATTTGGCAATAACTCGATTGGTGGAAAATACTGTGCTTCTAGTGTAGAAGATGTACCTGAAAGTGTCAGAGTTAATGAACCTTCCATGACAGCTTAAATCAGAATGACACAATGTTTCCCCCGCCTCTGCTTATATAGCCCCACACAAGAATTTTAGACAGAGGTGACCGCAATTGTATGTGTCAAAATCTTGATATCTTTCATGATTATATTTAACTTCGTCTACTCCAAGGTATAATATTAAATCTAAAGGCGGTCGGAGATCGCCAAAACTATCGAAATATATAACATTTTTGCCTCTTTTTCTATATGCAACCCAGTGTGTCCCAGGGCCACTAGCGTCATCAAGATTAACTATAGCGGATTCACTATAGCGCGGCCCAGAAGCCGGTAATGCATTTCTTATAAATACTCCCCGAAAATTAGATATTTTTAAAGTTTTGCATATTTTAATATGTCCGCATCAGTAAGTGCTCGCTAGGTAATTTCATGAATTTTTTTTTTTTTTTTTAAATGAAGACCTAACCCTACTTTGTGTGGTTTAAGATATAAGCCATTTTCCAACGCTACACTTTCCATAGTTTTATTATGCCTTTTATTTTCTTCCAACTGCTCCTTAGCAGCTTTTGCGTCGTTTACGGCTTTTACTATTCCAGCAGCACCACCAGCTAGAGCGCCAGATGCACTCAAGCCTGTAAATAGAGGTATGAGAAATGGCAATACCCCTCCTGTTTTCGAGGGGACTGGTAAAATACGTGGAATTTTAATATTCTTTTTACCTCCAACTTCTTTAACAGCGCTCTGAGCTTTTTTCAAAGCTGATCGTATGACTGTTAGAGCGCAGTTACTTGACGTTGATTTAACGGCACCAGCTTTGATAATTTTTTTCAAGGGAACTTGGTTTCTCTTCTTAGCTTTTAAACCCATTCCCAATTTTTTAGCGTTCTTTCGCTTTCTCTTTTTACTTTTCTTCTTCAAACCCATACTAAATCTAGATTTTAATTTCATAGTATTAGTTATAGCGTATGCAGCCGCTTTTTCGCCAAAATTAGCGTCTTTTGATTTAACGCGATTCCAAGCTTTTTCAGCTAAAATTTTATCTGCGACGTTTCTCGCTTGAACGTTTTCACGATTTCTAGATAAGCTATATCGTGCTCCTTGCAAGCAGCGTCTAGCGGATTAATTCCAAGATCTCCTCTAGCTAAACGTTTTACCAACATAGTGCCTGGACCACAGTACTGATAACCGAGTATGCGAAGTTCAAATGGAAGTTTATTAATAATTTTATTAACTAAACCGCGTCCACGTTTGTGTATGATCATCACTCTTCGAAAGTCAACGGGCAACTGATGGTGGAAGCTATATAAGACCGTTATTTATACTCATAGCCATCAGTCATAATTTGGTTGTCATAGAGTAAACATCATGAACTTTAAAGAACAATCGGTAAAGCTGGCAATAGAAAATTTTGATGCACTTGTAGTGCATGATAAAAGAGCAAAGCGACACGGCGATCTACTTCCTGACAGTATACGAGCCGTCTTCTGCGGCCCCTCAAACTACGGAAAAACAAATAGTTTACTTGCTCTCATAACACACCCTAATGGCGTTAGATTTGAAAACGTATACGTCTACTCAAAGTCTCAAAGAAATATAAATTTTTAAATGAAATCTTAGAACCTATAGAAGGTGTACAATATTTTCCATTCAGCGAACACGATCATAATATTTGACGATATAGCTTGTGAAAAACAAGATAATGTTAGAGCCTTTTTCTGCATGGGCAGAGATAAAAAGGTTGATTGTTTTTATCTATGCCAAACTTATGCTCACATTCCAAAACATCTTGTCAGAGATAATGTAAACTTACTTGCAATTTTTAGACAAGATGAAGTAAATCTAAAGCATATCTATGACGATCACATAAATACCGATATGACCTATGGACATTTTAAAGAATTGTACTCTAAGTGTTGAAGAGATGATAAGCATGGTTTTCTAGTCATCAATAAAGATCGAGGAATAAATGATGGTAGATTTCGAAAGGGCTTCGACAATTTTGCTATAAATATAACATGCACATAGGTAACAATCAACAGTTTCTGACTGAACGTTGAAACGACAACATGGCTGACTTTCAACGAGAAAAAAACGTGCTTCGTCAACTCGTTAAGGCACGAGTCGCGATTAAACAAAAATATAGAATATTAAAATTTGGGAAAGACAATGTCGAAAAGATTTTAAATGAAGCATTCAAACCAGTAGTTGATCCGCTTCAAAAACTTGTAGCTCAGAAAACCGATGAACAAAATAGTGTCGAAGATAACACCGTCGAACAAAGTAGCGTTAAACAAAATGAAAGTTTTGACAGTGAGTTTAATGATACGATACAGAATGCCCACGATACATCTTTCGAAACAGTAGGTAGCGATATCGAAGATGACTCTGATTTATACATCAAGGCGCTGAAGCTCAATCAACCCCAGTATCTTGACAAAATTTATGGAGTACGAAATGAAAACGGTACATTTTTTATTGGTAATTTACCGATTAGTTTTCATAATAATAAAATTAAAATTAATGGAATAGCATACCCGAGATCTATAGGATTACTCGAGTTACTCATAGCAAAACAACCAAATAAAAATAATATAAGTACAGATGATTTAAAAAATTATTGCAAAATTTTAAAACTATCGTCTGCTCATAAAAGGCGATATGACAAGAACGAAAGGATTCGTGTTCGTAATAGTAATAAATTTAATAATATTATTGCTCCAATGTTCAATATTACCTCGAAAACAATTACCGGAGAATCGATTAAATGTGGCTCATTACCTCGTTATAAAATTGCAAAAAAGCGTACAGCTTTAGACTACGTCTACTGGGACGATCCAAACGAGCTCGTTGACCGTCTTCAATTACTAACAGCTGAAAGATCTGTAGGAAATCCCAGTCACGTAAACGAGATACACTCTATAATCGAAGAATTGCGCGAAGCAGGCTATATATATTGAGCGCACATGAATATATGAATCATTCTTAAAATGAGCTGTGTTGGCTTTAAAGTCACGACTGACGATCACTACGACATAGAAAATAAAAAATTATGCAATGTTGCTGATCCTCAACAACCGAGCGATGTTGTAAATTTAGAGACTTTACGAAACATTATTCAAATAGAAATTCGAGGAATAACTAACATAACTACAAAACTTGGAGCTAGTCTGGATGATTTAGATGTAATAGTTGTCAATCATAGAAACGAAGTTGATGCACAGATATCTCAAATAAAAGCTGACATTTTGGCTATAAAAGAGGCTATGGCACAAATATTCAATCAGTAATTCCACAAACATGGAACATGAAAGACTAGTTGAAGAACTGCACAAACCTGCAAGACGCAACTATACACGTCGAAGCTTTGACGTGCGTGGTTTGGACGAGACTTGGCAAGCAGATCTCGTCGAAATGATTCCTTACGCTCGGGATAATAAGGGCTATAGATACCTGCTTACTATAATCGACATTTTCTCCAAATATGCATGGGCTGTTCCTGTAAAGAAAAAAACAGGCAAAGATGTATCAGAAGCTATGAAATCTGTGCTGGTTAAAGGCAGAGTTCCCCGAAAATCTCCATACCGACAGAGGCAAAGAATTCTATAACACAGATTTTCAAAAGCTTATGAGTACACACAAAATAAAGTTGTACTCAACCTTTAGTAACCTAAAAGCATCGATATGTGAACGTTTTAATCGCACGCTAAAAAGTGCTATGTGGAAAAAATTCAGTTTGAGAGGCAACTACAAATGGCTAGATATTTTACCCGATTTACTTACCGTATACAATAATCGTAAACATCGTACTATCGGTGTGAAACCTAATGATGTAACATCCAGAAACGCAGTAGATATATTCCAGAGATTTGCTCATAAAATAACTAAGAAGATTAAGCCAACATTTAAAATTGGTGATAAAGTTCGAGTAAGCAAGGCTAAAGCAGTATTTGATAAAGGATATACTCCCAATTGGTCTATAGAGATATTTACAATTATATGAATAGCAGCTACAAATCCTACGACTTACCATCTGAAGGACTATCAAGATCAGCCCGTGTCAGGCGGCTTCTACGAACAAGAACTACTCAAAGCCAAGTATCCAGATATTTATCTTGTAGAAAAAGTAATTCAGAAAAAAGGACGTAAAATTTTTGTAAAATGGCTTGGCTTTGATAATTCACATAATAGTTGGATTGATAAAAAAGATATGTAGATGGAATGTTTAATAAAAACAATTTTTTTTAAAGAGAAATCAAGAACAATGTTTTATTCATTAATGTATATGTCTTTAACTTATTTTTTAACACATGTTTTTGCAAGAACTAATTTTAACGCTTATTTACAATGCTTCTTAACTATATATATTTACATCACTTATTAAATGTGTCGAGACAAGAGTTTTACTTTTTTGCAACATCTAGTTTTAAATCACGAACAATGTTTTTTATTCTATAACTTATTTACAAGAACTAAATATTCACAACACTTATTTTCTACTAAATTCAATATTAGACGCGCTGAGACAAGTTAAAAAGAGTTCATACTTGTTTGCAGCATCTGCTAATTCAAAGAAGAACTTCTCGTTTCCTACTAAGGCGTCCGATACTCGTTTGGGCAAGAATACCTCAAACTTGCTGTCCAACTCGGCGACGATCTTCGTTCCATATTTTGTCGTCACGATTTTTAACCATAAGCTTGACTCCTTGAGGTAGATCAGAGAGTTTTTTTGTAGGGAGAAATCCTCCACGAGCGATGGCATTCAACTTTGAAAGATCCATCTGTAACATATGCAATTGTGTTGATTAATTTTTTTTTTGTTTATTAAAATAATGAAAAATTCTCAATGTATGATACTAACCTTAGATTTCTCTTGCTCTTTTGATGACTGATTCGTCAAGTGTTGTCACACACGATCTCTTGAGGAGCGAGTGTCGAGCTGCGAGGAGTAAGACGTCTTGATGCTGAGCTGCGAGAAGCGAGGCGTTTTGTTGCTCTGGAGTCTGTTGCTGACTAGGAGGCTCGACTAATCGAATGAGCTCCTGCTCTCGTACCGCCTCCTTATATAGCGGGCTTGCCGCTACCTCCTCTGCTGCATTCGGCGGCTCGACCCCCTCCTCTCGATGCGCTTCCTCATTGGACGCTACCTCTGCGGTGTTCGTCGGCTCTATCCCCTCCTCTCGAGATGCTTCCTCATTGGTCGCTGCTTCCCCAACTATTTTGTAGTGGCCCCGGGGCAGTGTGTTGTGCCGGGCTGCAAACGGCGTTTGTCATCGTGAGCACTCAAAGCAATCTTTTTTCTTTTTCGGTGTTGAGGCGGTGATGCCGAGATCGAATATTACGCTGCTCACGAGTGATGATGACGTTCTCGTGAAGACATTTGATGTAGTCGTCAGGGGTGATCGTGGCTTTAACTACAGAAGTCTTGACGCCTTTTGCCTTCTTTATAGGTTCTTGGTTCTGTACCTTTACGCTGTACATCTTGCTTCGCAGTCTGACAAATTCCAACATGATCTCACCGTTGCATTCATCTTTCATCAAGCCAACCTTCTTTTTATTGGCTCGTGGCATGTTGAATGGGTTGATCTCCGGATAGTCTGACGTGTCGAATTCTTGAATATTCTGTCTCATCACGTTGTACATGTCGACACCTGTCACCTCGTATATCAGACTATCCGTGTCGGTGTATAATAGCTTGCCTTGGTCACCTACACGATCTCGCATGTACTCATAGTGAAACCTGTAGACTAATATCTTGGACAAATCCAAAACTGCCAATCCGATGTAAATTGGTTTCCTTATAGAGATCTCCGTGCGTAGTAGCTGCACAGCAACGAGGTTTTCATAAAAAATATCAGAGCTATGGAAATTTGGTTTTGAAATAAGTGCTTCAGCTCCATAGCGGCCTTTCCATTTAGTGACTAGCTTCACATCAACGCGTTTCCTCTCGTTTTCCATTGTCTTGCCATAAACAGCGTTGTTAAACAGTTTGAAGAGCATTTTTTCAAACTCGTTCTTGACTTCCTTTCGTTTTGCGCTGTTCAAGTCAATATATTGTTTTAGCCAAGGACTCTGCTTGAATTGAATGGCACGATGTATTTTTACGAGAACTAAGCCGTGTTTCAAAGCTTGCTTGAGTGCTCTATAGTGAAGCACGTATCGATGTTTATCGTGAAGCGTTGTCATCAATTTATGTTGTTTAGATCCTGGAGGTGCCATGTGCTCAGCGCAGAATGGAAGGTCTTTGTGAGCATCGTGTAGTGTTTCGGGATACTTCAGATCCACTTCAACAAAGTATCCAAAGTCGCAGTCGTCGGGAATGTCGAAGAAGTTTGGCTCATTCACATTCTTCACCTATTCAAAGCCTCTATATGGTAAGGACTCAGTCATCGCCCAACCGTATAAATTGTTGACGTCGAAATACATTAAATATTTCTCAGCCTCGTCAACATTATAGCCTTCATTCATATACGGGTTGTACGCTTTGGCATAGCGATTGCAACACTGACTGATTCCTCCTCGAATGCCTCTCTCGATAAACATTAACATGTCTACATCGGTAAGAAGCTCGAGTTTGATCTGTAAAAGAATTTTTTTTTTTTTTTTTTTAGTATAATAAAGTGATATTTTCAATAATTAAATTTATACCTGAGTATTTTTAAGCATAGCATCCCACGACAGTCCAGGCGTTGTGTAGTAATGAGCAGGATCCAACTCATAAGCTTCCAGACAGTTATTTCTAAAGTTTTCAAAAACTTCAGCCAAAAGTATGATGTCTGTCTTGAGGTATAAGTCAGAGTACTGCCCAAGATCATGGATGCTAAAACTCTGCCAAACGTTTTGGGCATGCTCATAATCCGCATCGCTGATGTGAGTGTTGTATAAACTGCTAAAGAAATCATACTTCGACGGAAGATTCGGTTCCTTTAACTTTTCAAACGATGTGACATAGTCATAAGGAAACACTCCTTTCCTTTTTAAACGTGCAATCTGTTCATCAGTGAATCCTTCTTGCTTGAACATGCATTCTAAAGTATCGAGCTTCTCCAAATACGATGACAACTTGTCCAGTGATGAGGCCATAAATTTGAAGGAGTCAATAAATCTCAAATTTATATCTGTACCTTCCACAAACTTCGTAAAAGATATATATTTCTCTTTTGTTTATGGAAGAAGTGAAACACGTCCTGGGAAGTATGTCGCTATTTCTCTAATAAAGAGATGTGAATCATATCCACTCAAATTATAAAATACTATCGGGATGGTTCTCGAATCTTGAAAGCTGAGATTGCATTTACTATGTCCAGGTCCACGATATCTGTAATAATTTTAGAAATAATAGAAAATTAATAATAAAAGAAAATTAATAATACTCACTTTCCTGTAAAGTGACAGTGGTCACGAACTCTCTTGTCAGTGTCGGTGAATGGCTCTCACAAATGTGACATACACGAGCGCTGTCGAACTTTATTATTTCGAGTGGTGTCAAGTCATTCATTGGACATGGATTTTTATAAGCATTATTTAGTTTCACAGCCAAGCTTCTTCTCCCTCTTGTCTGTAGCTTTTATATTCTGAAAGTCTATTGTCATAGCTACATTTGATAAAGAAACCCACGCTGAATGGTTTGTGACTTTGATAACCCCGTTCATTGTCAATCACTGGCTCCAATATACACTCAAAATCGGCGTATATTATGAATGGCACTCGATTTTTACAGTGAATGTTTTTAAACTGTAAAATACTGTCTTTTTTAGATGGGAGTGTAATTTTACACTTATTAATTTGTTCACAGTCAGTTGCATGCTTCTTCAGCTTCTCTTCAGTCCAGAAAAAATGTAAACATCGGTCACAGATAAAAGTTTTATGGTCACGCGAACCTAACTGTTGACTACATAGTCTTGATAAATTTTTTATCCATACATAGTGATTTTTAAATACTATGTCAAAACTATCGAGAGTCTCTTCCTCTTCCTCCTCATCAACATAATGACTTTCAACAAGAAGTAAATTGACATGCTTTTCTTTCTTGCAAGATGTCAAGTGCCGTGGTAGGATGTCACAAAATTTTCCATTTTTCTTCAAATAATAGAGATTTATCGAAACATCATTTTGTTTTTCAAATTTTTCAATTTTTCTGGGATCTACAGGAAATTCAATCCTGTCAAAGTTGAGTTCATCTTTATGCGAAGCGTATATCGATACTCGATTTATATTTATTCTAGCTGGGTGTAATGCTGATAGAACAGTCCATTTAAAACCCTGATCATCAGCATTCTGCACGTTGACACACGCCTTCTTGTTTTTGATGAACGGAGGCAAATCTATGAAAGAGCTCCCCCTCATTGGATTGTACTTATAAATATTTATAACTAAATTTAAAATCGATTTGAGGGACCAGCCCGATTCTCGCTTTTGAAATTCTTCCATTTCTGTGTCGATAGGCTGCTGCACATTCATCACAAACCACTCATTTAAATCTGTCGTCGAATAGATGGGGCCAGTCTTTGTATTAAAATATTTAATATCGACAGTTTCCTCGTCATCCTTTACAATTGTGTACTCAGCAGCCAAGACCGTGTTAACTTTGAGAGCAGGATGTTCCTCGAGAGCTTGAGTCACTTTCGCAATGAACTGCTTTTTAGCATCTTTCATGAAAGCTAATAGATCGAGATTCCTTCGATTAGTAATAACTCCTGTCTTTATTCTGTTTTCAAAGGCTGACTGAACATCGTCCCAAACGACTGCAGGATTATTTTCTGCAGGATTATTCTCGTTTAGACCCGCACCAATGCGACGTTCACTCAACAGATACAGAACGCTGTTAATAAGTGCGACTCCAGCTTGAAGTTTCTGCTTATCTGGCACAGACAAGTTTTGCGAGGAATTTTGGACTTTGAGTAGAGCAGCATGTCCCATCTCTAAGTATCTATTGATGTCATCATCAGCACGGTCACTCAGTATGGCCTGGTACGCTCTCCATAACATAAGAGCTGTATCCTTACAATCTTGAGCGATGAACCGACGACTGCAGGATTATTCGCATGATTTGAGCTACTTGGATCGACGACTGCAGGATTATTCGCGTTAATTCTTATGCGACGTTCTTTTATCAAATTCATCACGTTTTTTATAAGCGTAACAGCAACTTCAAGTTGCAGCTTTTCGGCCTCTGAAAAGTTTCGTGATGAATTTCTGGCTCTGTGTAGAGCGACATCACCCATCCATAACCATCGGTCATCTTCATTAGCAACATCATTCCTAGTGTTCATGTACACTTTCCACAGGTTAAGACCTATATCCATAAACTCTTGTGCCATCTTGATACAGCTGCTCTTGATCACTCCGAGCAGAGGACTGACTTTCCGTCGTCAACGCAGCGCCTTTTATCTCTGAGCTGCAAAGAGAGGACGATTGTGATTGGTTATGAAGTGCGGGGTGCGGGAAAACAACATGATTGGTCGGAAAACGAGCAGTGGGAAAAAGCGCTAACGAGGAGGATATAAAAGTAACCACGCGAGGTTAAAAATCTCATTCGCTTCTCCGCTTTCGTTCGAGAGCAGTCGCACCAATCGCACCAGTTGCACCAGTCGCACCAGTCGCAGCAGACGCAGCAGTCGCAGAAGTAGCACGATGAAGTACATCGTCGACGTGCAAGGATTTAAGATTACCTTGAACGAATTCGTTTTCAAGGAGGTAGCCGTCGTCCCTCTCGAGGAAGACCCTACGCCGTCCGTCTTCCTCTTCAAACTACCTCATGCTTGGGAAAAGCTGTTGGACAAAAATAAGTCCGAAAATAGATGGCTTGAAGACAATTTTCACGGAATTATGTGGAGAGCAGGCAACATCCCTTACGAAGAGCTTGGTAATACTCTACGCGGTGTACTCGATGGAGCAGAAATATGTGTAAAAGAATTGGAGAAAACGAAATAGATGCAAAGATTTTTCTCTGACCGGTAAGTGTATAATTTTTCAAATATTTTTTCATAAACGAAATAGTACATTACGATACTAGTGCGGGAAAGTAGATTTTCGTCTCGTGTGACGTTTACACCCGAGCGAAGCGAGGGTGGAAAGGCACACGAGACGAGAATCTCTTTCCCGCACATGTATCGTATAGAACTTTTTGATACGACGTGTGGAAAGTTCGATTTCGAGCATACGCTTTTTGCCGAGCGTGCGAGAAATCGAACTTCTCGCACGGAGTGTCGAAAAATCTTTAATTCTCGTTTATTTTCAGAGTAGTTTTCAACATTGAGGATATGGGATGTCCCTCTTTAAGAAAGCTCCCAGTGGAACCTCTTTCATGCAACAATCATTTTGGTTGTGACTTTCCCGTATGTGCCCTTCGAAACGCAATGGCCATGAAAAAGTGGATGCTCGAGCAATGTGATAAAAGAATAACCGAATTGTTGCATTTAATGTATAATTAATAATGTAAATTAAATATTGTATTAAGTGAATAAATTTATTTTCAATATATAACTTTCGTTCCGCAGAATTTATTATAAACTTATAAACTTAAAAAAAGATTAATTCATGTTTCATGCAGTTTACAACATTAAATAATTTCATTTAATACATCAGAAAGTTTTGTTTATGTATATGGCCGAATCCATTTCAAATCAGGTGGACCGCGTATGCCTATGTCACCGATCATTTTGGAATTAAAGTATTCATGTTCTTCTCCAAAAATTATTTGACCCGTATATTTTTATTTTTTTGTTGCATCAAAACTTCATGCGTTCAGCAATGGCAAAAAATTCCGAGAAAAACCTTACTTAGAAAAAAATTTTTTCAATGTAATTTTCGAACTACTGCTTCACCAGTTTTTTAAGCTTTTTAGCGTGTAACATATAATTTCACTAAGGTTTGAGCCCTCTTTCACGTTCTTTATGTTATTTAAAAAAAAAAAAAAAAATCCACCAGTTATGTACTTTTTACTGAATAATGCACTTTTTAGAAAAGTGCATTTTTCTCAAAAACACCATTTTTTTTTTGGTCAATTTTTTTTGTCTTGATAGTGGACCTAAATACCTATCTAGACGTATTTGTGAAATTCCCGACCCGTGCCCAGGAATAGCGATCATTAATGAGATAATACACAAACAAATTTTTCACGCTTAACCCTTACATATAGTCAATGGTAACAGTCAATATAAAGGTTTTTATCTTTGTGCGTAAGCAATATACAAGTACACATAGTATCTGTTGTATTTTTTATTTTTGTCTTTTAGATTTTTATTTTTATATCTACCTTTCTTTTTCTGCTTCATTGTTCTTACTTCAGTAAGGGGACAATCAGCGGTCTTTGCTGTTAAACAATGTACTTTATCATTGCACGTTTCTTTAATCCATAAATGAGTTTTTTGAATTCCAGGATACTTAGGAGTAGCAAGCTAATCAAGATTTTTTACTTTTCTAAACTCTTCTAAGTCAACGTCTTGTAAATGTATTATTTTAATTGCATCTGTATATTTTTGAACGTGCTCAACAAAATCATTAGCATTTTGAATGGATTTTTCATGGGGATCTCGAAGATTATGTGAAGTAGCATAATGCTTTATAAGTCCACCGACACCATCTACAGCTCCTTTGCCGTGCCCAGTAGCAGAGAACAACCATTTTATATCAAACGGTGCTCGTTTTAATTCGTATAACTGAAAGCGATTTTTAAAGTGGTTATTTTGAACGTAAAACAAAATATTACAAATAATAATAACTAATTAATTAATAGAAAAAAATACTGCAAGTTTTCCTTTTTAAGAATATAAAAATTTCTAGGGAGGTCATTTCTCTGTAGGGAGGTTATCATTCTGCAAAACATAAAAAATTTGTTTTTTTTCATATGGAGGTTATAAAAGTTTTTGGTTGAGCAGATTTAGAAAAATCGCTCTAAGCATAATAAAATAGTTCATTCCTTGGTTTGAAAAATTATAATAGTTCATTCCTATGTAGAGTGAGAAAAAAGAAACGTCACCTCGACCGAGCGAAAACTTCATACTTGCGCGCGAATGATATTTGCAGCGGACTCGCGCGCGATCACCTACGCTCTCCCCTTCGACTTACTTTCACGTGCGAGAATTACTGATATCGTACATGATCTCTCGTATACACTTCCGGCCGCAGGACCAGCTGGGTGAATACGAGAGAGAAACAATAGCAGTAAAAACTCGCGAGTACTATTACGCGGCGGGGGAGAGAGAACGAAAAGAAGAAACGTCACCTCGACCGAGCGAAAACTTCATACTTGCGCGCGAATGATATTTGCAGCGGACTCGCGCGCGATCACCTACGCTCTCCCCTACGACTTCCTTTCCCGCGCGAGAATTTCCTGCTGTCTTACATTATCTCTCGTATACACTTCCGGCCGCAGGGCCAGCTGGGTGAATACGAGAGAGAGAAACAATAGCAGTAAAAACTTACGAGTACCGTTGCGCGGCGGGGGAAAGAAAACGAAAAAAAGAATTGTCACCGCGAGCGAGCACTTCATACTTACACGCGCGTGCGCGAAAGGATTTTTATAGCGAACTCGCGAGCGATCGCCGACGCTCTCCCCTTCGACTTACTTTCCTGCACGAGAATTTGACTGCTATCGTACATTATCTCTCGTATACACTTCCGGCCTCAGGACCACCTGGGTGAATACGAGTGATAGCAAAACAATAGCAGTAAAAGAACTCGCGAGTACTGTTGCGCGACGGGGGAGAGAAAACGAAACACATGCGCGAAAAGAACACACAACGAAAAGAACGAATCGCGCACACAGAAAACGCGACGAAACGCGGGTAATTGACGTTGCGTATGTGCTTGCCAACCTCTCCCCCTCGACTTACTTTCTATCACGAGCATTTTGTCATGGTCATGCCTTATCATTCGTATACAATTCCGGCCTCAGGGCCAGCTGGTTGCATATGAGCAATAGTTGCATTCACTATCAAAATGCTCATGCGTACTGTTTGCGTACAGAGGAGAGAAAAAAAGGAAGCTCAAAGAACGCGACGAAAAGAACGAAGCGCGAACATAGAAAACGTATGAAGGCACGGGCACACGCTGACGCGCACGTTATCGTCTAACCTCTCCCCCTCGACTTACTTTCCACCACGAGAATTTTGTCACTACCATGCCTTATCGTTCGTATACAATTCCGGCTTCAACGCCAGCTGGTTGCATACGAGCGAAATCAAAATCGGAGAGAATTTTAAAGAGCAACTCTGTGTTGGTAACGTCACGACCTAATAGGGCATGGCGTACCTCTTTCTCAAAGTGCTCAATTAATTTGTGGATAATATCCACTTTGTTATAGTCGACGTCTAATTCACTGGCAAGGCCTAGAATATACATCGCGTATTGCACCCGGGTGTATTTTCCCGAAGGAGAGTACTGGTCGAGTTCAATTTTCCTCCGCGCATTTCTCTGCATGAAAGAGTTCCAAAAATGAGTTTTCAATAGAGTTTCGAAGTCATCGAGTGACTCTACTTTATCCTCTATCAGATAACACCAATCCTTGGCTGCTTCTTCCAATGCTTGCGCAATCAGGCATTGTAAATTAGTGCAATCGGATTTTGTCGCTTGGACATATTTTTTGAGTGCCGATAAGAATTTTATCGGTCGATCATTAGCAGCACCCTTGAACTTGGGTAGCTGCAGTTTTACGCTTCTTGACGTCTCATGCACATTAGTACATGACAGTCGTGAAGTGTTTTTTAGCGTATCAAATTCGTCGTGTAACTCATTATTGATGCGACGCATTTGCGCCTCTCGATCAATAAAGTGATCGTTTTCCTTTTTCAATAAGGAAATCTTTTCCTCCATGGTGAAGAACTGCTCCTGCAATTTTTCATTGCCTTATGCAATTTTAGGATGTTCTCTCTGTTAGTTGCACAAGAGGTAGTGCATTACTGGCACAAGGTGCTGAGATTTTCGTACTCTGACACCAAATCAGCATGTCGGTTGGCTAGCTCACCATGCTGATCGTCGAGAATTTTTAATTCTTCGGTGACTACCTTTTTCCACTCCTTGCTCTTATTCAATTTATCCTCCGTTGCGTCAAGAGACTAGATCTCATTGAGAAGCTCCTCGGAAGTTTGGTTCCGCTCCGCAAAGATTGATCGCTGAGTAGACATCATTATCCTGGATGTGTGAATTGAAAGGGATCGAAACTCGTGGAGTGGTCCATGCACAGAACGAAAGCGAGCCCTACTGAAATAGGCTGGTTTTTCTGTTTTTTATGGTTGCTTATTGCAGAGATAGACCCTGCATTTTGCAAGTTATTTCATCAATTTTCGATTCAATGAGGTGGAATCGAATTTCGATGTTTTTTACGTAAGAATGAAGAAATTTCCGAATTTTGTGGATCTCTACTGCCAAAGTCGTGTTCTCATTATATAATCTTTTTATATCTTTAGAAAACACCACTACGCTTTCGTCCAATTCATGATTTTTCTCTATCTTTTTCTCGAGTTTTTCTTCCAAGGCGCTAATCTGCGCTTGAAGTTCTTCAATCAACTCTTCTTTTTGCAAACTCTCGTTTTCGAGAAATGTTTGTTTCTGCTCGAGAAACGATATGCGCGCGTAAATGCCATCGTCAAATGGACTATATGCATAAACTGATCTCATTTGGAGATCTTAATGCACTTCGTTTTTTTTGCATAAACTGATCTCAAGGAGATCTTAATGCACTTTGGTAATCTAGTCTGTTTTTTGCTACTCGGGCCCCACGTTGTTGAGCGCCAAATGTAAGATTTCGGACTTTGCCGATTTTTGAATTTTTATATTTTCTATGATTTAATGAAGTTCCCGAGTAATTAAATAACAAAAAATCAGACTAAGTAAAAAATGTTTTAAGATTAGATTTCTAAGTGTATAATTTAAAATGAAAGCAGAACTCTATTAAAATCTCCAAAGTACATAGTTAAAGAGAGAGACTGAGCCAGAGAGCTGATAACTGCTCGAAAGCTGGAATCAGAATGAATTGCTACCGTAAGCGTAGTCGTATATATAGTCCGCCGAGTTCCTTCGAGAATGTTCTAGAAGGAATCGGCTTAAGACTCTCTTTCTCAGTCTTTACATGGAATGAATAGCGAGGCAGTTAAAAATTACAAATGATTTAATGGACCAGTCACCAGTGCATTCAAACTAAAAGGAGATGCAATGATTAGCTAAAAAACAGCTGGTGACCGTTTTACAAATTCGTTTTCGGTGCTGGTTGCACTTATAAAGTGCATGGAAGCCCATGGAATGTTCTAGAAGCTTCTTGAATAATCTAGAAGAACCGACTATAGTATTGGTGACGTCAGAGGCGTAGTAGAACACTCATGAGTGGGCGCCTTGTTGATGTTATGTACGCGTGTTTACCAACACGCGCACTTGTGAATATTGATATTTATTTTCCTGTTTATATTTACATTTTAAATGCAATATTTCTACTCGTCACAATATAAATGACCTAGGCAACATTTCTTCTACATCCAAGAAACAGTCTGTAGCAGTACTCGTCGTTTATACTCCTCTCGCTGCCACAGATATACCTGCAACAACAGAAAGTACCATCAGGTCACCCATCAGAGAGGTTAGACACGAGAAAGGGCTTACTAAATCTGCTCTCGCCGTTGCCACACTGCCTTTCTGTCTACGACGAATTATCATCAACCGGCGAACACGATGAAAGAGACGACATTCACCAGGACGGCGTACTACAGCAGCCGCTGTCATCGCTGGGGATGCCGGGAGCCAGACGTTGCGATTGTTGACATCACACACCATGGACACACGCGCACACACGGCACGCCGTACTACTCACTAGGGCTATTCGCTTGGAGAGCAGTAGCAGAAAGCGGCCGCGATATATATATCTGTTCACCGCTATGTTTCAGGACTTTTCATTGGTTTACCGCTGTGTTTTAGGCCATTTGCATCTTTCCAGGACTGTCCTGAATGAGTAACATGTTCACGTCCATTTTCCAGGACATTTTTGTATTATTCAGGACCTTTAGGGTTACTTTCACAACGTTTTTTTCCGTAAAATTTTTCCGAAATCAACGTAAAATACTGCGGAACTGAAAGTGGGCGCCGCAGGCGTCGTGGTGTTAGTCAATACCCTGAGGGATTTGATTATTTCAGCCAATGGCGCACAGTGGTGCAAAATCGTAGTTTAGGTGGCCAAAATGCAATTTTCCAATATTGTAATTTTTTTCATGTAACAATGATTTTGTTATAGTCAATATATGCGTGCATATTTATCTATATTCATTTAAACATAAATTACACTACACAATTGACACTTAACCTACAAATTTAAAAAAATTGTAAATTTTTACCTTCTTTTATTATTTTTTATCTTTTTAAATGTTTCAGGTATAATTGAAGTAATATATATATATATATATTTTTTTTTTTTATTTTTTTTTATTTATTTACCAGAGTAAGTACAAAAGGTAAGTACATGTTTACATTATACAGGATGTATAATCCAGCAGAGGAATTGTTTTCCTGTTGGCTGGTCCGGTATTCTTAAATCTAACTTAACCTAAGATTCTAGATAAAAATATAAGTTTTGTAAAAAAATATAATATAATATAACAAATGTGATTAAACTTTTCAATATAAAAATATCTAGGTTGCTTTTATTTCTAAATGTTTCTAAATTTTTTCTTTTACCCATTTCTTTAGCTTCCTTTTTTTACTATGTATGTTACTAACGGTCTTTAAATCGTTGGGTAAGCGATTGAATATCATTATTGCTCTAATAAAACTGTTTTTAATGCTAATGGTTTTGAGCCTTTTAGGAATCTGAATACTTTTATTTCTTGTAGTTTTATTGGAGCTAAGGTATATTAACTTTAATTCATTGTAATGATAATCTAGTGATTCATACTCGAAAATTTGATCTAAGTACATAGGATTTTTATTAGTGATAAATTTATTATTATTAACTATTTTTAGTAATCTGATTTGTAGTCTTTTGAGCAAATTGATACTGTCCGCATACGCACCTCTCCAGGCTATTATACCGTAGGAAATGACACTGTGGAAAAAGGCGTAGTATACCATGGTAGTAGTGGCCGAGCATTGTCATGTAACAAACTCACCTTGTCGTGTCTCTGCTCGTACAGCGGCCGTTTTTCCTTTAGGGCTCGGCTCAAACACATCAATTGCAGTCGATAGCGATCTCCCGTGATAGTTCCGTTCGGTTGCAGCAGTTCATAATAAATTACACCCTGCTGATCCCACCAAATGCAGAGGAGAAGCTTCGAACCATGGATATTTGGCTTTGCAGACGATGTTGATGCATGGCCGGGCTTACCCCACGATTTTTTACGCTTAGGATTATCGTACTGTATCCACTTTTCATCGCCAGTCACGATACGATGCAAAAAATCTTTCCTTTTCTGCCGTTGAAACAGCACTTCACACGTGAGAAAACGCCGTTCGACGTCTCCCGGCTTCAACTCATATGGCACCAAATGTCCTTACTTCTGGATCATTCCTAACGTTTTTAAACGTTTCGAAACTGTTGTATCATCTACTCGTAATGATTTTGCAAATTCAGCTAGCATCTGACATGAGTATTCATTTAGTAATTCCTCCAATTCTTCGTCTTCAAACTTTTTTGGTGCACCAGCACGTTTTTCATCTTCAAAATCAAAATCGCTATTTTTGAAGCGTCGAAACCAGTCTCTGTATGTCGTTTCCGACAGATGGTCACCGTAAGTTTCAATAAGAATCCTATGCGCTTCAGCTGCAGATTTTTTTTATTTTTTTAATAAAATAGTGCAATAAAATTCCCCGCAAATACTCTTTACTTGGCACAAAACTTGACATTTTAGTAGTAAGAACAAAAAACGCCGTTTACACTACGGCGAACTAACATACACTTAAGTTCAAGCTTACCGACAGTACTTCCTTATAGATGCGTTAGCACATGAAATTACATACACTTGTGGGGATATGAGCCCCACGTCTTCTTCCGTTCTAGGAATAGGAAGGGGAGAAGGAGAGAGTAATGAAGAGTCGGGAGTAACAATAACGAGGAGACTTTATTAAGGTACTGGGAGTACACAGCGGACGCACGTCCGCACACTCGTAAACTCAAGCAATGACTGCCGCTCGCAGGCGGCTTCACGCAGAGCGCGACATGGCTGCTTCCCCCACTCTCGCAGTTAGAGTGAGAGGGAAGATCGCAGTTCCTACACACTCCCCCAAAGTGCCAACGCAGTACATAAATATAAAAATACATAAATTTAAAATTTAAACATCTATTGTGCTCGATAGCACTTACGATCTAAACTAAAGATATCACTGTTGATCACAGTCGCATTATGCTTTGGTTGCAGGAGCAAACGATACATTTTTTCTCGCATAAGTTTTAAATGTTGGTCGATCAACGGTGGTGGGCTGATTGCCACTTGAGTCACCACCGGCAGGTACATCGGGTAGATTGTCTGAGATCATATACGCGGGTTTAAGAAGTTCAAGGGAGACACTACGCGACGTGCCGTTGACTTCTATATCGAACACGCGATCGGACGGACGCTTTAATATTTTATATGGGCCCGTATAAGGCCTCTCTAATGACTTTTTAGCCATATTGCGCATAAATACATGTGTGCAGGAATACAAATCTTTGAAGAAAAACGCACGCTTCTTATAATGATGTATGCCAGGGACTGGACGGACCTGATGCATATATTCGTGGAATTCCTCTATAAAAAAAATTGGATCCGGAGTAAAGTCTTCAGGGAGAAAGAACTCACCTGGAAAACGCAAGGTAGTACCGAATACAAATTCCGCAGGAAACGCATTCGTGTGCTGGCGGAGATGACTACGTAATCCTAATAACACTGTGCTTAAGGTACGGGTCCAGTCCTTGTCCACATGACACATGATCGCCGCTTTAAATGTTCGGTGCCAACGTTCAATCAGGCCATTCGCCGCAGGGTGATACGCCGTAGTGCGTATGCGTTCGCAACCTATAAGTGACAAAAGAGCCGTAAATAAGCGCGATTCGAATTGTGAGCCCTGATCAGAAGTGATGACCTTGGGTGCTCCATAGCGCGAAACCCAAGTGTCGTAGAACGCTCTAGCAACCGTTTGTGCTGAAGTCTCACGTAGGGGAGTTGCCTCAACCCTACGCGAGAAACGATCGATCATGGTAAGTATGTATTCAAAACCATTACGACTAGGTAGGGGACCGACTAGGTCAATGTGCACGTGGTCGAAACGACCATTGGGTGCAACGAATTTGTCGGGTACAAGTTTCACATGACGAGAAATTTTTGACTGCTGACAGTCTAAACAATTTTTACACATTCGCGGAATATCACGGTGCATATTGGGCCATACATAGCGATGCCGAATGAGTCGGTCGGTGACTTTGGGGCCAGGATGAGCGGGCTTATGAAAAAGATTAAACACCGATTCACGGAGCGACTCAGGGATGTAGGGACGAATAGTTTCAACAGTGATTTCGCAGTAGATAGTAGTATGTGCAGGGCCCCACTGAATGCGTTTCAAAAGTAACGGGTAGTCGGGAGACTCGCGGAGGGCCTTGAGCTGCTCATCGGCTTTCTGCTTCTCAGCAAGATCGTTGAGGTTAATCTTAACGGGAAACCTGACGGATTCTACACGTGAGAGCGAGTCAGCTACAGTATTTTCTGCACCTTTTATGTATTCGATTTGAGTAGTGTATTGGGCGATAAGGGACAACTGACGCGTTTGACGCGGTCTTATCGGATTTTTGCATGAAGCATAAATGAGGGGTTTATGATCGGTTAAGATCTTGAAGTTTCTGCCTTCAACCATAAACGAGAAGTATTTAACAGCTTCGTATATGGCCATGAGCTCACGGTCATATGCACTGTACTTCCGCTGTGAGGGGGAGAACTTTTTCGAAAAGAAAGCTAAAGGTTCCCAAATTCCGGTAAGGGAAAGCTGTTCAAGAGCAGCACCCATACCAGAGTCGGAAGCATCAGAGACGATGCATATCTTCGCACCAACGCGGGGGTGTACAAGCAGAGCCGCTGCAGCTAATTCCTCTTTCACACGATTGAAGGCTTCCTCTGCCTCTGGCGTCCAAGGGACTGTTTATCGTTTTTTCGCGAATCAGTAAAGAGCGCGTTGAGGGGAGCCTGCGAGGTTGCGGCGCGAGGCATGTTACGGCGGTAAAAGTTTACGGTACCGACAAACCTACGAAGTTCTGCTATTGTTTGAGGTTTAGGGAAGTTTAAAATAGCTTCGACCCTACTGGAAATGGGGCGAACGCCTTCACCATTCACCAGATAACCTAAAAACTCAACTTCTTCAACTGCAAAGGTACATTTTTCGACATTAAGGCGAAGATGAAACTTCTTGAGTCGTTCGAAGACCGTGCGAAGATGAGCGTAATGTTCTTCAGGAGAAGATGAAGCGATGAGGATATCATCGATATAAAGGTAAACAAAATCCAGGTCACCTAGCGCGCTGTTGATGTAACGCTGAAAGTTTTGGCTGGCATTTCTGAGGCCAAAGGTCATATACATAAATTCGAAGAGACCGAATGGGGAACGCTTGATGAAGATCGAGCGCCGAGAAGACCCTTTTACCATACAGATTATTGTTGCAGTCATGAATGTGGGCCGTTGGATATTTGTCTGGGATCGTGGCGGCGTTTAAGCGCCTATAATCGCCGCAAGGTCTCCAAGAGTTATCCTTTTTCAGCTCCATGTGGAGGGGGCTTGCCCAAGGGCTGCTGGAGGGGCGGCAAATGCCTGCGTCGATGCAAGCATCGAATTCGGCTTTCGTCGTTTTCAACTTGTCTGGAGCAAGTCTACGAGGACGCTCCGAGACAGGGGGACCAGACGTTATGATATGATGGAAGAAATCGCTATTTCTAGGGACTGTGGGTCTGGAAACGCCCGTGATCTCCGGAAATTCAACGAGAATTTTCGCGCAGTCTGAGCCGGGAATAACTGCAAAAACAGAGTCAACCGAAACATCTTTTACAACTGCTAGAGTATAGATATTAGTACAAGAGTCAACTAGACGACTTCTTTTGAGGTCAACAAGAAGGCCATAATGGGATAAGAGATCGGCACCTATAATGGGATGAGGAACATCTGCGATGTAAAAGTTCCAGCGAATGGGGCGTCGAATGCCCAGATTAAGCGTTAGTATCGATTCGCCATAGGTACTAATTAACGAATTATTCGCTGCGAAAAGCTTGAAGAAGCTGGGCTTGCCGCATGCCTTAGGATTGGTTGGAACGAGCGAAATGTCCGCACCAGTGTCGATAAGGAACGACTTGCCCGAAATAAGATCACGCACATGAAGACATTTGGAAACGCGAGAGCCTTCTGAAGACGTCTCCTCAACAGAAGGTTGAGCTGAAGGAGCGGGGGCGCCTAGCCCTACCTCTAGATTGAGAGCCTGTGTAGTCATTGGAAGAATCCTGGCCACCAGCTGATTTTTTGGATAACGCGTCAACCTTCCGCTCGAGACGATCGAAGCGCTTAAGCAGGGCTTCCAGTGTAGCTGGGGACGCCTGATTTAAAGAAACAGCATGAATTTGGGTGTCAGCAGTGCCAGAAGTTTCAGCCATTCTGTCAGCTGCTTCAGCTAGCTTGTTGAGATCAGTGACACCAGTAGCGACAAGGATCGAACGGTGATGTGGTGGAAGTTGGTCAAGAAAGACAGTCTGGATAATTTTATCGTCACACGAACCTTGATTAAGGGCGCGAAGCCTCTGAAGAACTCTCGTGGGCTTTCCATCGGTCAGCATTTCCCCCTTTAATAATTTTTGCAGGTTATGTTCTGCCGAGCTGGCAAAGGTCGCGATAAGACGCTCTTTTACAAATTTATAGTAGCCCGGAGGAGTGGGATTTGTTTTCAGTAAGTCCCTAATAGCCGACATGCCCTCAGAGCCTAATGATAAGCAGAGATAATCAACTTTGGTACTATCTACCGTGATCTGTGAATGGCGGAACGCGGCCTCTGCCTGCATAAACCATAGCTCGGGGTCAGTTTGAATGAACGGCGAGATTTTCGGCATACGCGCGGCTTCGATGCGGTTGGCAGATGCGTCGCTGGATGAGTATTAAGACTCGAGAACTGTTGCCTAAGCTCTCGCAACTCCTGCTGAAGAGACTCGATGGTGATCTCTGTGTTGTCCGGCATCTTGATGAACAAGAATGTACGCGATACTAAAGCCCAATGCGCGAATAACTGTCCCTACGGAACTTGAGAGTACACGTAGAGAATAGAGGTAATTCTAATCCTCAAATGAGGCTGCCTTACGCCGCTGCGTATTACAAAGTCCTAGTTAGTACTCGCAGGTACAAACAATGGTTTCAAAAGCTAAGCCTATGCTAAAACTTACAATTAGGTATTAAGATTATCAGTAAACCGCGTAAAGAGCTAAGAGACCACTTTCCCGCTTAATAAAAATTTTTAAAAGAATTTTGTTAAAGCATGTGACTAGGCAACGCATAAATTTAATAAGATTGAAAAAATATGATACGCGTGACTCAAAAATACTAAAAGGTTTTTCGTGTCACCTTGCGCGAGAGCGAGCTTGAAAACACAATAGCACGCGAAAGTCAAAATGGCCGTCAAGATGGCCGACAAGTTCCTAGAACGCGTGGCCGTTGCGCGCGAATTTCACGAATTCAAAATCTCGCGAGTAAACACGCGCCGCGCGACGACAATTCTCCGAAGGCCGGGAGAAGGTAAACACTTCCCGGAAATCACGCTCGAAATTTGTGTCGCACGCATACCTTGGCGCAAAAATGATCTTGAGGACGACGTCGCTGTTGACTGCTGGGGTAGCCTTGGAGAATACTCGACGAGGTGCAACAATTGTATACCAGCTTCTCACACGTTGCTCGACGGGTGCGTTAAAAGGCGCCGGTGACGGTGGCTAAACGCAAGGACGCACCCGGAGATTTACTTCAAAAACGCTGTCCTCACGTTGCTCCACGAGTGCGTTGAAAGGCGCCGGTGACGGTGGCTTCACGTGTCAACGCACTCGGAGATCCGTTGATGTGCGCAACAGGGCGCGCAGATGATTCGGCGAAATGTAGAATTCACGCGTGTGCGCCGGCGTGCCAGTACGCACACGATGTGAGTTGCCAGGGGTCGAGAATTCCTGTATGCGCCGGCGTGCCAGCGCGCATACGGAAACTGCGACGAAGTCATCTCCCTGGCGGTGCAGTCCTCGTGGTTGAGCGGTTTCGATAATTACGCGTATGCGCCGGCGTGCCAGTACACACACGACGTAAGTCGACTGCCAGAGGCGAGGCGGGTGCCGACACGGCTACCCGAGGTAGAAACTACTCTTGCGTGACTCGAAAGTGCGCGTAAGGGTAGGAGAGGACGGTGCGCCGTAGGTGATGGCGGTGGCGAGAACGCCACGAAGCAGGCTCACGCCTGCAGACCTCCTCTTGAGCGTAGTCGGGGTCACCAATGTGGGGATATGAGCCCCACGTCTTCTCCCGTTCCAGGAATAGGAAGGGGAGAAGGAGAGAGTAATGAAGAGTCGGGAGTAACAATAACGAGGAGACTTTATTAAGGTACTGGGAGTACACAGCGGACGCACGTCCGCACACTCGTAAACTCATGGCTGCTTCCCCCACTCTCGCAGTTAGAGTGAGAGGGAAGATCGCAGTCCCTACACACTTCGTCCTGGTAACGCCATCTGTTAGGAAACAGCGAGAACTTATTCAAGGACCCAATAAATGTCTTCAATCTATCAAATTTGGAAATGTGTTTTTGCTTTTAACCGTGCTCTGGAATTCTTTAAAAAAATAATATGCTCATTCGATTACTTTTTATCTACTCAAGTCGCAGCTGGCTCACTTAGTTGATTAGGATTTATTGCTGATAAAACAGACTCGCTTAAAACTTCAGGTTTGGATTACAAGAGTTTATCTGTACATTTTATCGAAGAAGTAGGACTATAAATCAGTTTAATTGAAATTGTCAGCGCCAAAGAAAGAAATGTTATGTGGCTAATTGGAACTATATAGAAGAATTATAAACTTTATTTTCACGAATTCTAAAGTGAAATCATCAATATGCATGGTTATGTATTTGGTACAAGTACCAATATTGTTTTAGTGACTCAGTTATAGTATGTTAAATTAAAAGTATTTTCAACGAACAAAATAAAATAGCTTGTTTATGTTGAATTACAAGACTATCATAAGAATATATGTAGTAAATATAGTACCATGATGTGTAAGACGATGATGAATTTCCTGCATTGTATTTCTAAAGTAAGTTTAAAAAATCTAATTATATAAAATATATTAGTTGTTCTAATTTTTTATCATACCTTTTTCCAAACATATAATTTTACAAACAATAAGAGACTGAGAACATGAAATACCAGCAAAAGTTAATTTAATTGTTATTAAATATCTTTAATCCATTAAACTTGATAATGTGTATTTGCTTTGAATGGTTTATTCAATCACTTTTTATTTATCAGAGTCCAACTCGCTTACTTAGTTATCCAAACTATATTTTAATTAAATATTCTATAATTAATTGAAACTATTCTCATAAATAACATATCAAAATATTATATTTATTTATAATTAACTATATACATACCGTTACCAATATAAAAATTATTATATTTAATCAATTGAAGGAAATGCCTGTCGATTTTATGCTAATTTTAATAATGAATCTAACGGCTATTCGGGCAAAGATAAGGAAGGTAACTAACTTATCACGCACTTTCTTCATATGTGTTTCAATACATCTTTAAATTTTAG
Organism: Torymus aiolomorphi; assembly: GCA_036365515.1. NCBI lineage: Eukaryota > Metazoa > Arthropoda > Insecta > Hymenoptera > Torymidae > Torymus > Torymus aiolomorphi. The sequence goes on from CM070873.1 coordinate 89,458,209, forward strand.
AAGCTATTTGAAACATTAGTGCAGTCAAGAATTTTTTAGAAAGGAGAATACATGGAAAGGGAAGGTGGTAAAGGTAAAGGTATAGGATAAAAAACGAGAACGAAAAAAATAACGGCCCAGGTCGGGCTTGAACCGACAACCTTCTGCATACCGGGCAGCTACGCTACCATTTGCGCCACTGGGATGACGATCCTTTCACGACCCTGACCGCTACTCATCGTTCTCAATTTGTGCACTACAATTTTATTGCACTACAACATCCTTTTATACAGGAATTAGTACAAATAATGGTCTCAGTTAACTCTTAACGGAGCGTATCTCCCTGCTCCATCGCCAGATAATTCTTCATATCGCCTTCATCGTTTCCAGAACTAATGCTTCATCAAATAATGAACCCGATACAATAGTAACTCTCTAAATGAAAAATTATTGTAAAACAGTTACTATTTAAGAGTGATAAGTCGGGTACTGCCGAAATAGTGAATATGCACTCCAAAATAATAGGCATCCACTATTTTCGTAGTGCGTACAATGTCATAATAGATTTTGAATGGCCCGTTCTTTAATCTTAAAGTAGTGAAACAGTCACTATTTCTGAGTGATGAGTCGGGCACTGACGAAATAGTTAATATGAGCTCTGAAACAGTGGGCATCTGTTTAGTAGTGTATATTTAACTTTTTTGAATTGTGAATTTCACTAAATTTCACTAAATGTGCGTGAGATCCACGCACATAAGGGAGTATGTAGCCATGCGACAGTACGCGAGTGGATTATTTATAAGACTAGAAGTTGGACGAGCTACGCGCGCCTTTACTCGTTTTCCGTGCCAAATCTATCTCTGTCTCTCTCTTACACGACGCCATGATACTACGTCATGAGATGCGCACGCAATACAGCGTAATGTTTCAATCTCTTTTTTTATAGAGGTCTTCTTTAACCAAAATAAGACAATAGCAAGACGGTTATGTAAAGAAATTTTTAAAACCGAATAGCCGGGGGATGCGAGGTCCACGCGTATAAGAGTTACGTAGACGCGCAATACTAAGCAAAATGATTATTTAAATAATTTTCCAACTGAAGTAGCCGGTGGATGCGAGATCCACGCATATAAAAAAGTTACGTAGACGTGCGACAGTCAGCGGGACGTTTCTTTAAATAATTTTTAGCACAAGTAGTGGGTGCACGCGTATAAGGGAGTCACGTAAAAGGGCAGTACTAAGCAAGACGGATATTTAAATAATTTTTAAAACCAAGTAAGCGTGGGATCCGATGTTGATGCGTATACGGGAGTCGCATAAACGAGCGGTACTAAGCAAGAAGGATATTTAAATAATTTTTAAACTCAATAGCCGGAAGCGTGAGGTCCACGCACATAAGGGAGTTATCTAGACATGTGACAGTAAGCAAGCCGATTATTTATAAAATTCTTTAACCAAAATATCTGGAGGATGCGAGATCCACGCATATAAGGGAGTTACGTAGACTTGAGATAATAAGCCAGACGGTTATGCAAAGAAATTTTTAAACCAAAGAGCCGGGGGCATGAGGTTCACGCAAATAAGGCAGTTATGTAGACATGCGACAATAAGCGAGACGATTATTTTTAAAATTCTTTAACCAAAATATCCGAGGTATGCGAGGTTCACGCATATAAGGGAGTTAGGTAGACGTGAGACAATTAGCAAGACGGTTATGTAAAAAATTTTCAAAACCGAATAGCCAGGGGATTCGAGATCCACGCGCATAAAAGAGTTACGTAGACGGGCAATACTAAGCAAGATAATTATTTAACTGATTTTCCAACTGAAGTAGCCGGGGGACGCGAGATCCACGCATATAAGGAAGTTACGTAGACGTGCGACAATAAGCAAGGCGGTTATTTAAATAATTTTTAAAACCAAAGAGCCGGGGAATTGAGGTTCACGCAAATAAGGCAGTTATGTAGACATGCGACAATAAGCGAGACGATTATTTTTAAAATTCTTTAACCAAAATATCCGAGGTATGCGAGGTCTACGCATATAGGGGAGTTAGATAGACGTGAGACAATTAGCAAGATGGTTATGTAAAAAAATTTTCAAAACCGAATAGCCAGGGGATGCGAGATCCACGCGCATAAAAGAGTTACGTAGACGGGCAATACTAAGCAAGATAATTATTTTAATAATTTTCCAACTGAAGTAGCCGGGGGACGCGAGATCGACGCATATAAGGAAGTTACGTAGATGTGCGACAGTAAGCGAGACGTTTCTTTAAATAATTTTTAAAACCAATTAGCGGGGGGTTGCGAGACCCACGCATATAAGGGAGTTACATAGACGAGCGATAATAAACAAGACATTTATCTAAATAATTTTGAAATCCAAATAGCCAGGCGAAGCACGGTCTACGCATATAAGGGAGTTACGAAGACAGGCGATAGTAAGCAATCCGATGGTATAAATAATTCACTGTCCCCGGCTACTTGTGTTTAAAAATTATTTAAATAATTGCCTTGCTTATGATTGCCAGTATACGCAACTCCCGGGCTCTTCAGTTTGAAAATGATTTAAATAATCGTCTTGTTTACTGTCGGACGTCTACATCACTCCCTTATACGCGTAGAACTCGCGTCCCCCGGTAACTTGGGTTTAATAATTTTTTTAATAAAATCTCTGGCTTAGTATCGCAGTAGTATATGCGTTGACCTCGAACCCCATGGCTACATGGGTTTAAAAATTATTTAAAGAATCGTCCATTTCCCGGTCGCACGTCTATGTAACTCCCTTATTTGCGTGCACCTCGCGACCCCGGCTATTTGGTTTTGAAAATTATTTAAATAATCGTCTTGCTTAGTGCTGCCCGTTTACATGGCGTCCTTATACGCGTGAACCTTGCGTCTCCCGCCTACTCGGGTTTAAAAATTATTTAAAGAATCATTCCGATCACTGTCGCGCGTCTAACTAACTTCCTTGTATGCGTGGATCTCGCATCCCCCGGCTAATTGAGTTTGAAAAATATCTAAATAATCGTTTTGCTCTACGTAACTCTTTTGTGCAAGTGGACCTCGCGTCCCCCGGCTACTTGGATTTAAAAATTATTTTAAGAATCGTCTCGCTCGCTGTCACACGTCTACGTAACTTCCTTATATGCGTGGATCTCGCGTCCTCCGGTTAATTGGGTTTTTTAAAAATTGTTTAAATAACCGTCTTGCTTAGTGCCGCACGTCTACCAAAGTCCGTTACACGCGTGGTCCACGCGTACCACGGCCATTCGATTTTAAAAATTTCTTTACATAACCGTCTTGCTTGTTGTCTCACCTTTATGTAACTCCCTTATCTGCATGGATTTCGTGTTCCTCGGATATTTTGGTTAAAGTATTTGATAAATAATCGGCTTGCTTACTGTCGCATGACTACATAACTCCCTTATTTGCGCGGACCTCATGCCCCGGCTATTTCGTTTTAAAAATTATTTTAATAACCGTCTTGCTTATTGTCGTACGTGTACATAACTCTCCTATACGTGTTGAAGTCGCGTCCCCCGGCAATAAAGTTTAGAAATTATTTTAATAATCGTCTTGCTTAGTGCCGCCCGTTTACGTGACTTCTTTATACGCGTGAACCTTGCGTCCCCCGACTATTTGGTTTTAAAAATTATTTAAATAATCGTCTTGCTCAGTGCCGCCCATTTACGTGTCTCCCTTATACGGATGAACCTCGCGTGCACCGGCTACTTGGGTTTAAAAATTTCTTTACATAACCGTCTTGCTTATTGTCTCTCGTCCACGTAACTCCCTTATATGCATGGACCTTGCGTACCCCGGATATTTTGGTTAAAGAATTTTATAAATAATCGGCTCGCTTACTGTCGCATGGCTACATAACTCCCTTATGTGCGCGGACCTCACACTCGCTATTACACGTCTACGTAACTCCCTTATTTGCGTGGATCTCGCATCCCCCTCTAATTGGGTTTAACTAGGGGGTCTGTGCCCCCAGCGTGTCTCGCTGCGCTCGACACGCCAACCCCCCCGCGCCCCTCACACGCCTGCTCCTCGCTTCACTCGTCGCCCCCCCTTCCTACGTGAAAACTTCGTTTTTACATAATAGACACGACCGCAATACTCAGCAGAATCTTACAATTTTGCTATTGTAAAATTTATAATACTTTATTTTCATAACTTTTATCATAAAAAAAAAAGTTTTTTACAGGTCTAGCTCTTTAGAAATTGATTTTGCATGAAATCTTTTTGAATAGTTTACGAAAACTACTGTTTTAGGTGTGTTTAGTCATTCACTGGGGTACGCGAAATGACCACTTCAACACTTCTGATTAATAGAAAAAAATACAAAGGTACTTTTATACAGCTTTAACGAAAGGTGAGCTCTATCTAAGTAGCCGTTCATGCAACACGTTGAATGAATTAACGTTAATTACAGGGGGAAACAATGTTAGCGGGTATTCCTATAATTACATAATATGTACATATTATATACAAACTCAATTACGAAAAAAACTGCGGCGCCACACACACATATACAAATACGGCGAAAATGAGAGAGAAGAAAGAAAAGGCTCAACACTAGCGCACTCGGCAATGGCAATCTGGTTATCTGCAGGCTCTTCTTTTTTGCCTTCGCGCCTCGACTTTAGCGTGCATGAGCGGGCGCGCAGAATACTATTGCCGCAGCGAGCGCACCGTGACGGCTGCGTGCACACTACGCGCGTGTTCTGTGATACTGTGATAAACAATCGTATCGTCCAGCTCCCGGAGTCTGCTCATTTCCCATCGATGACAGCGGCTGCTGTATAAGCACGGCGTCCTGGTGGATATCGTCCCTTTCGTCGTGTTCATCGGGTAGAGGTGAGGCGTGGGAGACAACAAGGCAGCGGGATCGATGACGGAAACAAATTTGGTAAGTTCTTTATCTCGTTTCTAACCTCTCTGATGGGTCGGCGTACCTTTCTCTTGTTGCAGGTATCTGTAGCAGGACAGGACTGACATGCAGGAGCAAACTACAAGCATTGCTGCAGACTGTCTCTTGAGTATGAGAATATTGGTAATATTGTCTGCATCATCTATTTCTTTTTTATTTAATTAAAACTTCTAAGCCTTTTACAGGCTCTTATTATGGTTACATTTTAATGTTATATTATAAGTATTATATTACAAAATAGCATTAGCATCAAATTAATTAGTATGCTCAAAATAATTATTTGTCTCAATTTTACAATGTTGTTTTTCAATGGTTACAATGAATTATATTTGCAAATCATAAGATTTAAGAAAATTACACAGACATTTACAAACGCTTTATAGTAGGTTCATATAGAAGATTTTCAATTTGTAATGAAAGTTGAAATTTTAGTTTAATTAAGCCTTTTATCAGTTTTTTCGTTGTTGATTATATGATTGATATTGCCTATTCGTATGATCTATTATTATCAATTGTGGTTTTTAGGTGATCAACTCTCCCAGCTTGGCTCCCACACTAGTGACTGTGTATACCCTATTGGAGAAAATCATGTGATCAATCATATGATTAATGAAGTGATTAATCACATGATCGATCATATGATAAATCATGTGATCAATCATGTGATTAATCATGTGGTTAATCATGTGATCAATCATATGATTGATCATGTGATATTATCGCAGGAAAAATCATGTGATTAATCACATGATTAATCATATGATTAACCACATGAATTTTTCAAAAATCCAGGAATATGCTCAGCTGAGTTTATAACTTAATTTATTTATTATTTATCAGTTTACCACTGCTTATAAATGACAAATAATAGTTAAATGAAACATTTGCAATATAATATAATTATTTGAAAGTATATTACATTTATTTAGATAATTAATTTAATTGAAAATATAGAACACTTTATTGTTATTACAATTATAATTTTCCGACACAACTGAAGAATGGGACAAAATAAAAACTTCTAAATATATACTGCCCTAATGAAAGATGGGATATTTGGGTTATTGGGTATAGATGGGCAATTTATATACGATAAATGGGTCCTACGGGTTTTCCTTGCGGGTTCCATATGACTGATATAAAACTAGTTTACAATTTTTTTTTTATTAAAAACATTTTATTCGAATAATAATCAATATTACTTCTTATACTACTTTGATAAAAGTATATTGTTATTATAAATTAAGGCTACAACTGTAAATAAACAATAAAGACACGTAACATACCTGTATATAGGAATAAGATTATTATAAATGATATTGTTATTAATTTAGAGATAGGAGAAATGATGTTTAACGAGCCTCGTGCTCGCGCTACTCGACACCGCCTCGTGATAGCAAATTCACACGAGGCCGGAGCCGAGCGCGCCCACGTTTACTCGATTTTGGCAGCTACCATGAACAGTTGCGACGACGTCGGCGACAGCGCGAGGAGACCACAACTTGGCGATGATGTTTCTATCCAAAAAACAGAGAAGATTGTTGAAAATAATATACATCTATATTGTACGCATGAATATAGACAGTAGGTATGTGTGAGCGCGCGACTATATCGAGAGCGCGCAATATCGTATGAGTCCGAAAGTAAACATGTACCTCTCCCCTTCCTAGTGTGTGCGTGAGCAAGCATCGAAGTCGAGAGGCAGCGAACGATACGCTGCTCTCTTTCTCTCTACTGCCGTACGCCGAACGGAAAGCACCTTGCGCTAGGCGCTATGAAGCGCCCGTCTTATTTTACACTTAAGCCTAAATAAATAAGTCATTCTTTTATACCTTAAATGTGTCTCTCCATCACTAATAATAATACCACACCTCAACAAAGATATTTTACATAAAGTCAGAAGCACTAAATTTTAGAATCGCTTATGCTTTGTGAGTTAACTAATATTTTTTTATTCAACAAAATTTGTTCTGATTCTTTATTAAAAACCATTTAAAATGAGCCCTGGAACGATATTGGCAAACACTCTTGAAAAGAATTGTGTATTTTTTAAATATTAATAGAAACCAATAATTTGTATTTTCGACAACCTGCTGGATTTGTGATCTTAATATTATTCATATATCTCATTATGTCCCGATTATGACTTCGTTGTTTTGTTGTCTAAAATGAGTCACCACCACCAACCGATGGACGCGACAAGAATAACAACCATCAGGACACCGTACTACAACCGCCGCTGTCATCGCTGGGGATGCCGCGGACGAGACGATTGTACTTATCGCAAATTCGCAAGTACGCACAAGGCACGGCAGCGCCAACAGCTGATTGAATTGTTTGTAGAAAGGCCTACCGAAGCTGCCGTGCGCGTATCTTGTTCGGCGTTCCCAGCGATGACAGCGGCGGTCATAGTACGGTGTCCTGGTGGTTGTTATTCTTGTCGCGTCCATCGGTTGGTGGTGGTGACTCATTTTAGACAACAAGACAACGAAGTCACCTGCAAAGTATAGATTCGGTAAGCTCTTTCTCGCTTCTAACCTCTCTATTTTGCGAATTTATTTATTTATTTATTTTAAATTATATGTTTCTGAGATCAATTACATTTCAGTATATACATGTAATAGTACCTATATAATATAATGTTAACAGTGTTAAATGTTTTTGGTGAAAAAAAAATATTTTTAGATTTTTACACCAGTATTTAAATAATTACAAAACTTATTGGACATGAAAAGTTATTATTCTTTGCAATTTTTTGTGAAAATTCAACTATTCTCATTTTTTTTTACTCAATCCTGAAATTTTTTGTATACTTAAAATATTGATTGGGAAAAAATTTTCTTTTTATTTGTAGAATGTGGTTCTATTTTCTTTATGATCCAATTGGAAAGTCTCAGATTCGCTACTTATTAGTATACCTTCATCTGAAAAAAAGAAAATAATAAGTACAGCAGAATATTTTTCATTCGACAAAATGTTTACTGAATCTTTATTAAAGACCCTTTCAAATAAGCCCTGATCGATGTTCGCAAACCCACTTGAAAAGAATTGTATATTTTTTACATGTCAGTAGAAAGTCAATAATTTATATTTTCGACAACCCGATGGATTTGAGATCTTAATATTATTCATATATCTCATGTCATGGATCTTGTCGCTGAATTTTTTCAAAGCATGAAAAATATATTAAATATTTATTTTCAACAATATTTTTCACTGGCTTGTAAGTAATAATATTAATATTTACTTTTCTAAGTTTTCAATGGGAGACGTTTACACTGTTAATACACTCTATTTGTAATCTTCATATCTATTCGAAACTGAATTTTATAAGTAATCTATATTATTGTGTGCCAAAGCTAAAATTAAATAACTATAAAAAAGTTGCAATAAAGTAGTTGAAAGACAATTCAGCAATTGCAAATTCAAATGCGCAGACGTATACTTCATAACCAATAATTTTCAAATAAAATATGGTTTTCTTATTAAGCCTTTGCTTCATGAAATTTCATAAATTCTTCAGTGTAAGTTGAAAATTAAATAATTGTATTATAGATGTTAATGAGTTATAAGTTTGTAGATTACATAGTTTATGAAATTCATGAAGCGAAGGCTTAATAAGAACATCATATTTTATTTGAAAATTATTAAGTAAGAAGTATTTGTATGCGCATTGGAATATATAATTGTTAATTGCCTTTCAATTATTGTGAATGCAACTTTTTTATAGTAATTTACTTTTAGCTTTGGTACACATAATTAATAATAGATTACTTATAAAATTTAGTTTCGAATAGATATGAAGTTTACAAATAGAGTGTATTAACAGTGTTAGTTAGCGTCTCCCATTGAAAATTTAGGAAAGTATAAGCCTGTTGAAAATATTGTTGAAAGTAGATGTTTAATATATTTTTCATGCTTTGAGAAAATTCAGCGACAAGATCCATGACATAATGAGATATATGAATAATATTAAGATCTCAAATCCAGCAGGTTGTCGAAAATACAAATTATTGGTTTCTATTAATATTTAAAACATACACAATTCTTTTCAAGAGTGTTTGCCAATATCGTTCCAGGGCTCATTTTAAATGATTTTTAATAAAGAATCAGAACAAATTTTGTTGAATAAAAAAATATTAGTTAACTCACTGTTACGAGTAGTAGCTTCGCGCACATAGGTGAAGCATAAGAACGAAGCGGCGATAGCACCAACTCAGCAATATAGGCGAGGCGCGAAATAATCACGGCGACTCGCCCGGGGATGAGAAACGCTGACAGAGGGACTCGGTCGCTAAGCGGAAGTTCGAAGACTCATCGATGGTAACCCCACTTATACGTGATTGAGGAAAGAGGGGGCTACGCCAATTTGTACTATAAAAGCGTTAGCACATCACGAGGCGGGGGCTAGCTAAAGAGAGAAACCGAGGCTACGACCAACGCTGCACGAGAGGAAGTCACGATCCATCAACCCAGCCACCATGTCGACCTGCCGAGACGACTGACGACCACATTCGCCGAGCCTCTGAGTTCATCCCTGCAACCAAGCTACCGCGTCGCGATATCTGATTATAGTATCTCTCTCTCTCTCTCTCTCTCTCTCGCGATAAGAGTTATTCGTACAATAAATACAACAGTCATTAACATATCTATTCCATCTAATTTACTTCATTGTGCTTTCTGGGCTTATCACCCGAACTGGCCACGAGAAACAGAACCCTCTCACATGTAACATTTTCTGGTGCTAGGTGTGGGGTTTCTCGCGTGAGGCATTTTAGAATATTAGAGTTCATGTAACCGCTAGAGACGCGTCGTGCACTCATTGGACAGGAAGGATGAACGAAGGATGAGAACAATGTGGATCACCGTTGTCGTCGGCTTCTGCTAGTAAGTAAAGTTTAATTATCACATCAATTGTCCTTCGTGGGGAAACAAACGCGTGGCACAAGTTTCCATACAATTAAAACTAAATTCGGAACATGAACATAAATCGGAAATTTTTCAAAAAAAAATATTTAGAAAGTATCGGTTGCGTCCATTCATCTAAAAAGATTATTCTATTTTCCACACTTCCTCTTTCCATCCCGGCATATGCTTAGTAGCGACGCCTCCTTAGACAAGCTTAGTAGCGGTCACTCTATCTTGATCCTGGCATAAGCTTAGCAGCGACGCTTCCTTAGACAAGCTTAGTAGCGGTCATTCTACTCCATCCCTGGCGTAAGCTTAGTAGCGACGTCTCCCGAGGTATGCTTCGTAGCGACCACTCTTTCCTTCGAGAATAGAAAATCTTACGCGCAACACCAGAGTTCTCGCATGAACAACGGCGGTAAAAATATCAGGTGGGAAACAAAGAAAAGGGGAGGGAAGCGGACGACTCTCCATAAATAACTCGCGGAAAAAATTGCACTAGAAGCACGGTTACAGGCCATAAACGAGCAAATTGATAGGCGAAGAGACAGCCACCAGGCAAAGGGAAACGCCGAATAATCTACCTCAAAATTTGGAATTCGCACCCACCATTAGCCAGTGGTTTGATTTATTAATAGAATTCGTCGAGAAAAACCTCCGCGAGAATAGGAAGACGTCCCACGGTGCAAGTTCAGAATCATCCTAATACCGTAGAGAATTCCCATTACCATGTTCGATTTCAAGAAAAGTAAGAAAGACGCTACTGAAACCAATCGCGAGAAAGAGACCACTTTTATTCACCTACAAGACGAAGCCGGTGGACTACACCCTAACCTCGCGCAGAACCCCCAATATATGAAGGTCCTCGGTGAGCAGCGCTACGTAGAAATAACACCCGATGTTCGGGCGCGATTAGATATGCAATGTGCGTTTACCACCGCGGAGATCGCCTTCAACCACCCGTACCTGGACGTAATCGAGCGAGGGTTAACTAAGCTCGACAAGGTAATAGCAATGGGGATCGAGACCTATAGCGAAGACGAGCTGGAGATCGCCAAACGTACGTGTCTCCAGCTAGAGACATTGCAGCGGGAAGTAGAGGAGAGGCTCGAAATCACCTCAGTTACGTCGTCGAGAAGGTTCAATGGGGGAGCCATAAAAACTGAAAACCAAGGCGTCCCAGAAGCCGGGGGACCACCCACCCAATTCCCGTTCAGCGGGGACACACCGGACACTAAGCCACCATGCAAAATCGAGCATCTGCAGTCCCGAGACCCGGACGCATTCAGCGGGCCTCAAAAAGACACGTTCCACCCGGTAGGGAATAGGCCACCGGAGATAGCGGATAATACGCAACCAAGTAGGCCCTACGGAACCTGGGCGACGCCTCAAGCGCGCCAAGATTTTAACTCCTGGAAAAAGGGAGAGAGGTTTGACCCTCAAATAGCCCCGCTGTACGGATACGACCCGAGGATCCCCATGATCAAACAGGAAGTGCTCTTCGAAGCCCGACAGGGAAACGAGGACTACAATCTCGGTTACCGGGCGCGCTCGGAAATTGAGAATTCCGGGTATAGAGACCGCGTCTATTTGGAGCAACTCGCAGGCAGGTACGGATATCCGCAAGCATATCCGCCTCCGACGGCACCAACATTCAATTTCCCCGAGAACACCCCGCGGGGGAGACCTTCTCTAGGAACACGGGATCCGTCAGGGACGCTCACGCTAAACCAAGCACTAAATCTCATTCCTCCCTTTGATGGCAATCCCGACATGCTGGCTACTTTCTGCCAGGGCGTAAAAAAGGTACTTCACGCCTTCGGACCGGGGGCCGAACCATGGATATTTCACATCTTAGCCTCAAAATTTCGCGGTCAGCCAGCCGAAGGTTTCACGACGCGGTTGACGCAATATGATACAGTGGAAAGGCTTTTGGAGGACATGAACCTTCAATATTGCCACATCGGAAGGGCAGATCAGACTCTATCGGAAATAAAGGTAGTCAAACCAGACCCCGCCGAAAGCGCGGGCAGCTATGGCCAACGAGTAGAAATTCTACTCAACCGGTTATTGAATTCCTACGACGGCGATCGATCACTCCTAACCCTCGAGAAGCTTGCATTTAAAAAGAGAGGCCAGCAAGAGACCTTGGAGCAGTTCCTGTTCGGTCTAAAGGGGGAGCTGCAGCACCAGATTAGAACAAGTAACCCGACGAACTTATGGGTGGCTATCACGGAGGCCGTACGTATTGAGCAAAAGACCGGGGCACGACGGGGAGAAACGACTTATACCTATAAGGGTTCGGAGCAAGCCATATCTGCCGAAAAAGCGTCGAAAGGGCTTGCCACAAAGATATCATCGTTAAATGCCGACACCGCACAGGATGCAAAAATCAGGCTCGCACCTGCTAGATACGCTTGCGGCCATTGTAATATGACCAACCATAAAACAGAAGAATGCCGAAGAAAGAACGCAGACACAGAACTGTGCGATTTTTACCATGTACGAGGTCACGCTTATGAAGACTGCTACTTGCTACGAAAAGCGCTAAGAGATGGACGCGTCAACAAGGAAAGCGCCGAGAAGAAACTCGAAACCACACCAACGGCGAACCAGGCTCCGGTCATTTACACGGCCTATCCGGTGCCTCCGCCAGCACAGGCCGCTTACTCGACACCACCGCCAAGGTCATATGGGCCGAGTGAGTCACGAAATTCCGACAGAAGAGAAGCGCGTAGATACGACGAACGACGTGGCCCGAACGATCGTAATAATTACCAAAATCGAAATTACAATAGGGCACCCGATAGGAGGAATGATCATAATTACCGTCCGAATTATGATCGCAATGATTGGTCTCGAGGAGGTAATGGCGGTGACTATCGACGCCGTAACGACAATAGGTACTACACTAATCGGGGAACCGATGGTAGCCGCGGGAACGACTAGGGAGACCGCAGAAGTAGAAGTTACGAAAGGCGCGATCCAAGCTATAATAACAACGGCAATAATGGCAGGTTTAACGGTGACAGACACCAGGAAGGCGGAAACATGCCCATCAATTCTTTAAACTTGCAGGATGCTCGGTATCAGAGTCCTGCCGGACCGAGCAATTAGCTGAAGAGGCAAATAAAGAAACCTCCAAGTACGTAGTAAGGTTTGCCCAGGCAGGACAGAGGCCGCCGATAGTGAATCTGAGAAGCCCGACGCTAAACAGAAACATAGGCCGATTTTATATAGATACGGAAGCAGACGTATCATTAATTAAGCAACGCTGCATAAAAGAAGATGTCGGTTTAGGCGCTTGATGAAAAGATTAGACGAAGCAAATTTAACCATCGAACCAAGCAAGTGTCAATTTTTACAAAAGGAGGCTAGTTTTTTGGGGCACATCGCGGGGAATGGAAAAATCAGACCCGACCCGAAGAAAATTGAAGCGGTTCGTAATTTCCCCATCCCTACTAGCAAAAAGAAAATAAAACAGTTTCTAGGGTTAGCCGGATACTATCGCCGATTTGTGAAAGACTTTGCAAAAATTGCATGGCCACTCTCGAAGATACTAAGGGAACGGGATGAGAAAAGTAAGCAAGAGTTTGTCTGGGGCGAAGAACAGCAACAAGCGTTCGACAAGCTCCGTGAAGCACTATGCAGCGAGCCAGTGCTAATGGCCCCCGACATGACCAAGGAGTTCATAGTCATTACTGACGCCAGCAATTTCGCCCTTGGAGCAATATTGGGCCAAGGAGAGATTGGAAACGACCACGCTTGCATATACGGATCCAGGTGTTTGAGAGGGCCCGAACTAAGGTACTCGACGTACGACAGAGAGCTCCTTGCGATCGTCTTCGCAAAAAATCAATTTCGGCCCTTCCTGTACGGTCGAAAATTCACCGTGATTACCGACCACGAATACTTCTACAAAAAAAAAGCCCGATCTACGCTTCAACAGGCTGAAGGCGGAATTATGTGGGTATGACTTTGAGATAATTTATCGTCCAGGACCGCGCAATTGCAACGCGGACGCACTATCACGCAATCAAATAATCCGCGTCGGCGAAGATAACCCTGATCGGCCTAGAGTAGAACTATACGAGTTAGCGGAAAAACAGGAGAAGGAGGTCAACTACAACGAGTACGATCCGCCCGTTAGAGCACTCTATATGACAAGAGGCGCCGCTAAAAGAAACCGTGGTCGGAATAGAGTAGCCAGTGAAGACCTGGAGTCTACCGGCGCGGAGAGCTCGGGAAATCCTAGGGAGAGGAAGATACCAAACTTGGACACATCAATTGACTCAGACGGCCCCGACGACTCCGATACAGATGCTAATCGATTCAAAGAGCATACCGGACGGCGAAAGTATGCGAAGAAAGCCGACAAAAAAACAGGGCGGAAATTTCCTGTATGCGAAAAATTCAGAGAGAGCTGTGATCCCATGGACGAACCACTGTTGACCCAGACGGAAACAGATAGGAAACTGCCTTACATACGAAAAGAGATCAATATGAGAAGGGGGATCCAAGCCGTAAGTACACTCATGGGGAATACGGCAATTATCCAATCCGAAATGGACCCAGTACGCCGGCATACACTAAGACAAAAACCACTATTTGGCGAGACCCAACGGGTCCTACCACAGAAAGCGGGACGAACCTTAGTGAAGCCATCGGATCCGGTGGATTTACTGACGAGCTCGGGGAACTACACGCGCAACAAAGGAAATCGAGTAGCGACCGAGCACGGATAATCTCCGAAAGCAGAGAAAAAGTAAAACCGGATATCATATACGATAAAGATGAATTTTTGGCAGTTCGAAACACCGACGACGGATTTTTCTTATGCATAGCAACAAGAAAGATATCTCGCCCCGGAGGCCTAATACGAATCCATTGGCTCACTCAATCAGAAACTAACGAGCAGGTATATGTATTAGACTATCATGAACTCATTGATTTTCGATGCATATTGACGAACGTCAGCTTTACAAGTGTCGGCTAGTAAATATCATCTACCAAAGCAAGAACAAACTCGTATCCAGGATATACTAAGGGCGTCTATAGAAGCCAAAGAATAGGCAGCACCAATGGCGAGTCAGAGGGCGAGCCCTCCACACCCACAGCCTACTACAGTTATAGAAGGAATAGCAACCGTTGTAAGCGGCGACAGAATGACTACGTATCCGGGAAGCGGAATCAACGAAGTAGATGAAGTAGCCACCCAAGGGAGTGAAAGTCTTATCAACGATCCAACATGCATAGTTAATGAAGGGGGGTCACCAACCTACGCGGTAGCAACCGACGCGGGCAGTTCGGACCTGGAAGATGACTCAACGCTAAATAAGTTACGTCAAGCGTTTCGAAACTCTATTAAGGAAAAGGCAAAAATAAAATTCACAGTCGACATGGAAGAACGAGAACACGGAGGACGACTCGGGCTTCGAATTGATGTATGGGAAGCGAACAACCAGGACACCAATATGCCTGCACCCATGGATAGTACTATAGAAAGTACGCGATCAAACGTCGAGCAGGTATCTACCAGTAAGAGACACCCAGCCTCCGAGATGACGGGGGGCGTAAACAAAACCAAGGATATAAGCGCACCGAGAGGCTTAACCTTTAGGCTGCGGGGAAATTTCAGTGCAAATTGACCTCTCAGAATATGTAAAATGTATACATAATATCACTGGATATTTCAGATAGAGTCGCTGACCTGACTGCTGGTCCATATATCGACCAGCCCCGCAGGCAACGTAAAGTACAATGTAAAAAAATTTGTCTCTTTTGTTATGAAGATTTGAGAGAGTATTTCTATGTAATTTCACGCGTTGAATATGAAAAAAATAGTAACAAAATTCTCGCAGACACCCTTGACCTTGAAAATTTCAAGGTCAAGAATGTTTTGAGAAATTTTAAACTATTTGTTATGTATTCAGAACATCAAATTTGATCTAAAAACTTCAAATATTCTTTGTCTCTATAGTGGTTCATATATCGACCACCCCCGCAGCTAAAAGGTTAAAATACGACCAACCAACTTCAAAGAACCGGAAAAAGGCATACGACTCAGAGAGAAATCAGGACGATCTAAACTTGGCTATCATCAACGGAATGCCCTCCATCGCCGACTCACCGGAAGAGGCAGAACCAACGCGAAAATACCGGGCACGAAAAGACTTTTACCATCTTAGCCCAGGTTGTAACAGTGATGTCAGTATGGGAACGATACCCGAGGCATCACCGCACTCAAAAAGCAAAGACGAAGGAAATTTTCCGACGCTGGAAATGAGTGCTCCGCCACTAATGACTCAGGGAATATCTCCCTATGAGATGGAGATGGACTTCGATTTCTTAGAGGAAAACGAGGGGGAAATGCCCGAAGTAAGAGAAAACAGTGCCATGGCCTCGATAGATGACCTGACCCGGCGGTTCTACGTCTACACAGAGGAACAGCAATGCGCACAACCATATATCCTTCTTCTCCAAGACAGCGATATACGGAGTTCTCTGGAAGACAATTGTCTCTTTTATTCATTTATAAAAATTCTAGGGTAGGCTTACCCTTGAAGGCCCTAGAACTACGAAACATACTGCTAAACAGCTCAGCGATTGGGACATGCGGTAGCCCGGAGGAAACTGTGAAGATTCTATCATCACAAAACAAATACGGAGACGCTGACTATATACACGTTTTTTCGTTAGAGTACGACAAAAACATATGCATACACTTTCACCAGGAGGGCAAGGAAAAATTTTATCATTATAGAGTGAATGAAAACCGAGGATTCCTGCACTTACACTTAGCAGGGAATCACTATACGCCTTATTTTCCCCAAAAGAAAAATTCATTAGTAGAAAGGGAACAAGGAACAGCTCCCGTATCACATCAGCATCGCGACGGTATGATAGAAGACGACGAAGCGGAAGGTGCAGAGTCAGCAAGTGAAAGACACGTGCCAGTTGCCGCGCCGCCGCGACACGATAAGGCAATGCCTCGCTACCTCACCGCCGAGACAAGGCCATCGCACATACTGCCCCCATGGACACAAGGCACCGAAGGAACTGAACTTTTTACGCATGTACAACAGCTAGACGAACACCTGTTTGCGTACAAGGAAAACTTAATGTACCTATTAACGTCCAATATATTTCTGGAAACAGAGATGTTAGGAGCCTTAGTAGAAAGAAAATATGTATCAGAGGACGAATTAAGGAGCATGCCCGGACTGTTGGAGATATATGCGCTTCCGACGTAACGAACGGTAAAATGTTTGGGGCATTCATAAAAGAACATATGAATAGCAGGCCGCTGCGATCGGACATAAGACGATGTATACGAAAGTTGAAGCAATACTGACCCAGCTGGAAATGCGATCTATAGGCATCGTCAGAGACCTTGCTGTGTTATCATTGCCAGAATGGAGCATGCTGGTGGAACAATGTAATAAGGAGCTCGGAGGAATGGAAATCACGATAGTCTTTTTTAACAATAATCTGCCGATACCGAAGGTAGAAGATCGCTATAGGATCATCAAGGAGTACCTGAGTCATCGATAGGCGGTGATAAAGGGATAACAAAAACGTATGATAAATTAGCCCATGAATTCTACTGGCGAAATATGCAATCGGACGTGCGGCAATTCGTGCGGGGATGCCCCGACTGTCAGACGCAGAAACTCGTGCGCGTAAAAACGAAGCTACCAATGATAATTACTGATACGCCATCGAGACCGTTCAGCAAGATATCCATTGACTTCGTAGGGCCGAAAGAGCCGACAGACACCGGTAATCAGTATACTTTAACCATACAGGATAACTTTAGCAAATATTGCATATTAGCACCTGTTAAACAAGCTACAGCGGAAGAGGTGACCCAGATGTTGACGGATAAATTCATTAGTTATTTTGGACCGCCAATTACGCTAATATCAGACCAAGGTTCGCACTTCATGAATAGAACCTTGGAAGAATTCGCACGTATGTTTAAAATAAACAAGTTCTGTACGACCGCCTATCACCCACAATCAAATGGGGGAATTCAGAGGATGCATCACACCCTCAACAAGTACCTAAAACTATATCTGCCGGGTCGCAAAAATTGGGATGAACTTTTACCCTTAGCGCAGCATTCCTATAACGCGACAGTACACAAAGGCTTGGGATATTCCCCACACGAAATAGTATTCGGTCAAAGAGCACGAACACCTTCGAGCTTCCCACCACGAGAACACCTATTGACGTACAATGAATATTTAGCTGATACAGCATACTCTCTAGCAGAATTGAGGACGCTCGCCGCGATGAACCTTGCCCAATCCAAATATAAATCCAAGTTCTACTACGATCAACGACAAAATGTTACACATTTCCGCGAGGGGGAAATGGTGTGCGTGTTAAAGAAACCTAAGCATGGTAAAACTGACCGCGAGTACATAGGACCCTGCGAAATCATAGAGATTAATCACGAAAGTCATAATGTAAAAATACAAAAAGGGGAGCAAACGCGGGTAGTACACATGGATTTGATAAAGCGTAGTTATGAATTACCACGATTGACAGTCAATAACGAGAATGAAAATCTCGATATTACTGAGTAAGGATATGTTCAGAGGAATGGAATAATGCCCTATATTCTTTGTTTCAAAATTTTTTCACGGCCCCTCAGACGCCGCACCAAAATAATGGAACGCAAAAGAGAACGCGTTTTGCCTGGCGCACGTAGGGGTGTAAAGAAAAAATCGCATACAAGACAATAAAAAGTTCATTTGAGGTTATGCATATCTATAGGAAAAGTGTGCGAGGTTACTATAAGCATAACATACCGCCTGCAACTAATTGTAGAAATATTACTACACGGGAGAGAAAGAAAAAAAAAAAAAACAGTATAATCAACTAAGTGCGTCAAGTAATAAGCACATTTTTTTTTACAGAAAAGAGAATATTCTTACTTAATATCTTTGATTGTACGCTCGGTGATGCTAGTCTACATTTCGGATGGTAATATGCGTAGACAATCACTAAAATAGAGCTTTAGATATTTTGGGCCCTTTGTAACGTAGAATTATTAAGTTATTTTTCTCCCGTAATCATTATAAGAGGAAAGATATATCATAATCAAAATATTAACCACGAGTGAGCAATTTTCTTTTCAAGTATAATCTTATGGCAAAAAAAAAGAGAAGTAGAGGAAGAGCTTGTATTTCATAAATTAGAGACCAAATCGAAATAAATAATAATATTTACACTACATAAAATAAGTACTGTGGGCAATAGCAGAACTTTTAAAGGAATTATATTATTTTTGCACTACGATAGTTGCTAGAAAAGGAAAATGCTTCCATTTAATTAAGCTAATCAAATATTTTAAGTTACGGTATTTTTTGTAAATCTATCAGTTAGTAATACCATTTGTTTTTGGTCTAACGTTGAGATTGCTGTTCTTTCTGTCTCGAGAATGGCTCATCCCCGAGAGTGAAAACGGTGATAAGGCTAGTTAGTAATATTTAACGCATAGCCATCCTTCCTATCAGGATAATGAATATGCGACATTAACAATATATATATATATATATATATATATATATATATATATATATATATATATATATATATATATATATATATATATATATATATATATATATATATATATATATATATCATCTGCCAAGATGGTGCCGGGAAAGAAAAGACCTCCCGACAAGAGTAGTACAAAAGTATATAAGTGCCATCCAACAAAACCGGTGGCATTAGTAATTTGTATCATATGTGGAGACGCATATCATAAAAGTGATTTTGAAAGATTAAACAATACAAAAGATCTAGGAGATAACTTGGTAATTTGTCCGGAACACGTGCACATGTCTAACATAACCTATAATGAGGATAATGAGGAAGAAGAACACTTGAGTGAGACAGCAAAATTGATAATAGCACATATCAAAATGAGGCAAACGGATGAAATAAGAAAAGAAATACTAGAGGAACTAGCAGGAAAGACATTAGAATTACAAAGTGAGGCAGAAAATAATATAAGTGAGAATGAGGTTATGGTAGCTGAAAATACGTTACTAAAACAACTGAATAATGAATTGCAAGATAAAAATAAACTATTACATGAGTTGCTTGAAAAATATAAAGAAAAAGAAACAAGTAACCAATTTACTAAAAAAGCTTACGCAGACGTAACGAAGGAGATAAAAGTACAACCAAAAAAGATACCAAAAATTGTAGTTAAAATAGGCAAATATGATCAAAGTGAATTTTTAAAATACAATAACTAAATATCTAGTGAGAGAAAAGAACATTCAAACGAAAAATATATATATAATAAAAATAAAAGTGATATTATAGTTAACTGTATGAACATTGAGAGTGTAACAGCTGCTGAAAAAATACTTCAAAGAAAACTACCGAAGTGTGATATATCTGCTGAAAAATTAAATAACCCAAAAATAAAAATAGTTGGCATAGACAACTATACAAAGATGGACATTAAAGAAATTGAAGAAGATATAAATACAAGAAATTTTAGTGACTTAAAAAACAGTGGTTCAATCCTTCATATGTACACAAATGAAAAAACAAAGCTTAGCTCCGTTATAATGGAAGTGCCACCTGAAGCATATAAGTTGAGCAGAGATAACAAGAAAAGACTTTTTGTAGGACACCAAAGATGTATGGTTTATGATCTAATAAATATCTTACCATGTTTCAACTGTGGGAGACTAGGGCATAATGCGAAAAAATGCAAGAATAAACAGATATGTGTAAAATGTACAGGTGACCACGAAACAAACAAATGTAATAGCACCAAAACAGAATGCACTAACTGTATCTTTAGTAACAAAACATATAGAACAAACTTATATACTAATCATTCTCCATATGACATGAGCAACTGTGAAATACTTAAAAACAAGATAAAAAAATATATAGATGCAACCGATTACCCTATCAAACCTGATTTACCGACTTGGAAACCAATAAGGCCGTACCAGCAAAATACCAGACCTGCAGTACCGGCAAGGAAACCATCAATACCGCTTACGCTAAATCTACGACAGAGGTCATCTTTACAATCTACAGAAAGTATCGCGAGCATAGGAACCAGCCCAAACGCAATTTCAACAACACCAAATGCAATAAATGGCGCAGAATCATGAAGTATTAGAAGACATACATAAGCAATTATATCAGCAGGAAATCGCATATAATGATTTAAAGTCTTTTAATCAAGATAGAAAAGCAACAGATAATTTGATTTTATACTTGAATATAAGAGGTTTAAAAACTAATTTTGAGAAATTGCAAATCTTGAATAAAAGGCTTAAAATCAAACCTTATGTGATAGTATGTGCTGAAACCGGTAATTTAGAACACTATCAATATTATAAATTAAATGGATACAATATTTATTATAACCATAGTCACACAAACAAATCAGATGGTGTGGTCGTATATGTAAAAAAAGATGTAACCCAGACAACTAATGTGATAGAACAGGGTAGGCTAAAAATACTAAATACAATTACAAACCTTCAAAACAATAGTCATTTGGAAATCTCAGCTATGTACAGATCACATGATCTACATAACACAGAGTTTATTTTAAAGGTAAATCAATATTTGCAACTTAAGAGAAGAGTTAAAAACCATTTAATAATAGGTGATTTTAATATAAATATAATGTTACAAAACAATATTAGTCAGAATTTTCTATACAATTTTCTTGAAAATGGCTATTACCCTGGTTTCACTGATACGACTAGACCATATAATGTAACTACTGATAGTGGAACATGCATAGACAATATTTTTATAAAAACTAGCTCAATCAATGCAAAAACTTTCAAATTAATGACGCTAATTACTGATCACTATCCACTATTTATAGATATAAAAAAACCTCTAGTGAATACAGAGATGAAAAAAAATAAAACTAATTATTCATTAAATTACAAAAAAATAGCTATTATAGCAAGTCAAAAATGTTGGAATGAATACACACAAATCGAGGATCCAAACGAAGCAATAAACCTTTTTATAGATGGAATAACAGAATGTCAAGAAATATCAAAAAGAAACCCGGTTAAATACAATAATGTACCTAGAAAAGAATGGTTTACTATTGCGTTAATAAAATCCTGTAAAAAAAAGGACAAATTATATAAACAACTTAAAAAAATCCAATGAATGAAAGATTACAAAGTGAATACAAAAACTATGTTAAATGTCTAAACAAAGTTATAAAAGATGCCAAAATTAAATACGAGAAGGATCTTATAGAGAAAAACTCAGATAATCCAAGACAACTATGGAAAATTATAAATTCCAAACTGGGTAACAAAAATAAAAAAGATAATAATATAAGTGAAATATATGATGAAAACGAGGAGATAGTAAAAATCCCATCCAAAATTGCGAACATCATGAATGACTATTACGGCAAAATGGGCAAAGAAATGAGTGACAAAATTACTACCCCAAGTAACAAATTTATACAACTACCACCAAGTGACTTAAATACAATTTTCCTACATTCTACAAATGAAATTGAAATTAAAAAAATAATTGAGAATTTAAAAATCAAGAATGGTGGAGTTGACAAAATAAAGGCTAAGACACTCAAAACAATATCTGATCTTATAGCAGATCCTTTGGCACATATCTTCAATAAATGTATTGAAAAATCAATATGGCCGGATGCGCTAAAAGCAGCTGAAGTGGTACCAATTTATAAATCAGGGAAAAAATTACAAGTTAATAACTACAGACCTATATCATTAATATCGAATATAGCAAAAATCTTTGAAAAAGTAATCTATGAAAGAATTTTTGATTTTATTAAAAAACATAAAATATTAAGTGAAAAACAGTTTGGCTTTATTAAAAGCAAAGGAACCACAGATGCTCTAAGCTGTATTACAAAGAAGATCTATGAGAACTTAGATAAGAGTAAGCCCATTATAGTCGCATTTCTGGATCTAGCAAAAGCCTTTGATACAGTTGATCATAATATACTTTTACATAAGTTGCAAGCATACAGGATAAGAGGCAATGCTTATAATTTAATGCAAAGCTACTTAACAAATAGAAAGCAGAAAGTAAGAATTGGCCAAAGTGAAAGTGAACCGATAACAATAACGGTGGGAGTGACACAAGGAACAATTCTTGGGCCATTATTTTTTATATTATATATAAATGATCTACTTATAACAATGCCAGAAAACTCAATTTTATCATATGCTGATGACACAGCAGTTATATCGTCAGGTAAAACCTGGAAAGAAGTTGAAAGTGAAATGAATCTATATCTTGAAAAAGTAGCTATATGGCTTGCATTGAATAAACTAACATTAAACATAAGTAAAACTGTGTACATAACTTTCGGAAATTACTGTGACAGTGTACCAAAAAATTTAAATGTATATATTAACAAAGAAAAAATAAAGAGTTGACTCGTGTAAATATTTAGGAGTAAATTTTGATTATAATCTAAAATGGGATGAACATATTAACTACCTAATCAAAAAAACAAGTTACTTAAATTTCATCTTTTACAAAATCAATAAATTTATGCAAACAAGTACGTTAAAGGTTATTTACTATGCGTTTTTTCACAGTGTTATTAATTATGGGATAATTGCCTGGGGAGGTGTATATAAAAACAATCAACATTTACTTCAAAATATACAAAACAGACTACTTAAACTAGTTTTCAAAAACACGTTTGAGCAAAATAAACCTATGAATATTAAGCAACTATTCACATGGGACTGCTTAAAATATCATTACAGCGAAATGAAAAATATATTCACAAACTCAAATAGTAAGACAAGAAATAAAGCTATATTATTACCAAAAATTGACAAAAGAGTAAGCGAAAAAAACAATTATATAACTGCAATAAACACTTTTAATATACTACCAAATGAGCTCAAAACTCTAGATATAGACAAAAGACCCGCGAGGTACAAAATAAAAGAATGGATTGTGAAAAATATTTATTGAAAACGAGTTGAATATTCCTTGAAAACGATTTGATACTATAAGTTCGTTATAGTAATTCAAGTCGAAAATTTAGATAATTGCATATCGCATATTTACATATTACTGTTTAGAAAGTCTATTATGATGTTAAAAATATTTCATAGTTTTAAGGATTAGTATTAGTTTTAATTTTAAGTATATTATATACTCCGGACCTGCAAACAGGAAATTTATTTTTCTCTGCAGGGTTACAATAATGTAATGTACTTCTATAATGTACTCTGGATAAATAAATAAAAATAAAAAAAAAAATAAAAAAAAAATATATATATATATATATATATACTAGTTCTTCGCCCCCCTGCTCGCTCCGCTCGCCAACCCCCGATGTGTTGTAATTATAATAAAAAATGTTTTAAATTGTATACTTAGGAATAATTTTATAACGAAAGATATAAATGTATAATTGTCAGAAAGATCCCATTGGAAAAATGTTTATAAAGATAAGAAATGTATAATATATAAGTTATATATATTTAACAGTTTTCCACGCCACCTTAGAGGTACTGTGAATAGGCGCGTTGGATTTTTTTTTAAAGTGGCATCCCTCGCCAATAGCCCTACGTAACCACTTTAGATGTTTAATTTTAAAATGGTATACTTTTTATATATGACTTATTTTACTACATATTTTTCATGTATTATTTACTAAATAATAGTTAAAATTTACGAAAATTTTGATAATTTTTCATTTGGGAAAATATTTCTTTAACATATTCTTTAATGTTTTACTTTTTTGTATGCTTTTCATAATTAGGAAACATATATTTATTGTTCCTTTTATATGTATTTTAGCATTATATGTTAACATTATGTAGAATATGTGAAAGATGTTAATGAACTTATAACATTTTAAAAATTTTATTACTATTTTCGTAAAATTTAAAATATTATATATTTTAAAAAAGTTTAATTGTTATCATTTGAACAATACGAAAAATGTTATTAATAAAATTTTTCTTTAATATAATCCTTTAAGGTTTCATAAGTATTTTAGGAACTTGTAGATTTTTATTGTTCCTTTTTTATATGTAGTTAATTGTTAGGACATATATTAAAGAAATTAATTTTTTTGACTTCTAATAATTATTTTAACTCTTAAACTTTTTTGTACAATATTCATTAATTTTTATCAATTGAATTTAATTATTATCTATATGTTTCAATTAAAGTTTTTATATAATTCATATCATACTCTTTAAGTAAGTTATTATTATACTCATTGTACTTATTGTCTTCTTTTTCATATTTTTCCACCATTTCATTTAACCTATCAAGTTCAACGATATCTTTTAAATTATCTACTTCATTATATTTATTTTGTTCTGGATTCCAAATCAATGGAATTTGTCCTTGTGTGATATCATTATTTATATCATTATTATATTCATTGATTTGATTAATTAAATCATGTTCATATTCATCTTCCTCATTAATGTGATTTTGTAGTTGTTTGTTTATTTCATCCAAATATCTTGCATGCTGTATACTTTCTACTTCGACATATTTTTTCTGTGTTGGATCCCATCTTAATGGACTGGGTCTTGAATCTCCTTGATTAGCCATTTGGTATTTTACTAAGTTATTGGTAATTATATTAAATGTGTTACAGTTAAAAATGTTAAATATCATAATATAATAAAAGAAAATAAGATAAAAAAATGTAATTAATCTAATATTTCTTTCCAAACAATATTTGTTATTTGACTTTTATTTTCTGTTTCATTTTGTATGTATATATTATTTGAAGTTTTACATCTTGAAAGAGCAACATATAATTGACCATGAGAGAATAAAGATTTTTTTAGAAATAATCCCATGTTATCCAAACTTTAACCTTGAGATTTATTAATAGTTATAGCAAAAGCTAATACAATAGGAAATTGTTTCCTATATAAGATAAACGGCAATGCAAATGATTCACAAGTATTAAGTGTTATACGGGGAATAAAAAATTGTTTTCCTTTATTTTCTCCTGTAATGATTTCAGCTTTTATATTATATTTATATAATCCTATTATTTTGAGTCGGGTTCCATTACATAATCCATCACTTATTCGAATATTTCGAATTAACATTACTATTGAATTTATTTTTAATTTCAATTCATGTTGAGGTAAACCTTCACGTATGTTATTTAATATTTCTATTGGATAATTTAGATGAATATTTTCATCTGTTTGATCGACTCCTTTATGTGTTGCATAATCTATACTATAATATGTTATAGTTTCATGATTAATTAAGTTTAATATTTTATTATTTAATATATTTACTTCTTCATTATGTGAAGTTAAGGGGGGTCCTAGTGTAAAATTTCAAAAAAATCGATTTTCCAATTTTATCATAAATATGTTTGAAAACATGTCAAAAATGTGCTCTCAAAATTTTAGAGCAAAAACTGTAGTAGTTTTTAAGTTACAGCGGTTATAGTGCCGCAGGTGAACTCGCACAGCGAGTACTAATAAAATTTTATATAATAAACCCTAAGCTTCTAAACCCACATACCCCATGCACTGCGAGTTACTAATAAACAGTGGAAATAATAAACCCTAAGCTCCTAAACCCACATACCCCACGCACAGCGAGTACTAATAAAATTTTATATAATAAACCCTAAGCTTCTAAACCCACATACCCCGTGCACAGCGAGTTACTAATAAACAGTGGAAATAATAAACCCTGAGCTCCTAAATCCACATACCCCACGAACAGCGTGTGACTAATAAAAAGTTTAAACAATAAACCCCAAGCTCCTAAACCAACATACCCCACGCACAGCAAGTTGCTAATAAACAGTGGAAATAATAAACCCTAAGCTCCTAAACCCACATACCCCACGCACAGCGAGTTGCTAATAGACAGTGGACATAATAAACCCTAAGCTCCTAAACCCACATACCTCACGCACAGCGAGTTACTAATAAACAGTGGAAATAATAAACCCTATGCTCCTAAACCCACATACCCCATGCACAGCGAGTTACTAATAATATTTTAACTCATAAACACTAAGCTCCTAAACCCACATATACCGTGCACAGCGAGTTACTAATTAAAAGTTTAAACAATAAACCCCAAGCTCCTAAACCCAAATACCCCACGCACAGCAAGTTGTAACTCGCTGTGCGTGGGGTATGTGGGTTTAGGAGCTTAGGGTTTATTATTTCCACTGTTTATTAGCAACTTGCTGTGCGTGGGGTATGTGGGTTTAGGAGCTTGGGGTTTATTATATAAAATTTTATTAGTACTCGCTGTGCGTGGGTTATGTTGGTTTAGGAGCTTGGGGTTTATTGTTTAAACTTTTTATTAGTCACACGCTGTTCGTGGGGTATGTGGATTTAGGAGCTCAGGGTTTATTATTTCCACTGTTTATTAGTAACTCGCTGTGCACGGGGTATGTGGGTTTAGAAGCTTAGGGTTTATTATATAAAATTTTATTAGTACTCGCTGTGCGTGGGGTATGTGGGTTTAGGAGCTTAGGGTTTATTATGTCCACTGTCTATTAGCAACTCGCTGTGCGTGGGGTATGTGGGTTTAGGAGCTTAGGGTTTATTATTTCCACTGTTTATTAGCAACTTGCTGTGCGTGGGGTATGTGGGTTTAGGAGCTTGGGGTTTATTATATAAAATTTTATTAGTACTCGCTGTGCGTGTGTTATGTTGGTTCAGGAGCTTGGGGTTTATTGTTTAAACTTTTTATTAGTCACACACTGTTCGTGGGGTATGTGGGTTTAGGAGCTCAGGGTTTATTATTTCCACTGTTTATTAGTAACTCGCTGTGCACGGGGTATGTGGGTTTAGAAGCTTAGGGTTTATTATATAAAATTTTATTAGTACTCGCTGTGCGTGGGGTATGTGGGTTTAGGAGCTTAGGGTTTATTATTTCCACTGTTTATTAGCAATTGCTGTGCGTGGGGTATGTGGGTTTAGGAGCGTGAACTCTACGGAGATTCAGAGTATGAGAAGGAGTTGGAGCACGATCCTCCTCTACACAAAGATGTTGCCGAGAAAATATGGCCAATCTACGAAGAACTTAGTAGAGACGATCTACTGCAGCGCTGCTTGGGAGGCTACACCCAGAATGCGAACGAAAGTCTGAACGCGCTGATTTGGAAGTTTGCCCCAAAACACCTTCATTCTGGTTTTGAAACAGTTGAAATTGCATCCAACTTGGCTGGATGTATTTTCAATGAAGGCTATTTAGGCATTTTATGGATAATGCAACACTTGGGCATCGAAATTGGCGAGCGGAGCTTCGAGTACGCGATGTATGTGAACAAGCGCCGAGACAAGAAAAAGGAGAAACGTCGCTCTGAATCTACCCACGATGCTCGAAAAGCACGTAAAGAGGCTCTTTTAGAGGAGGAAGATGGAGAAGAAAGCCCAGATGACATGCTGTATGGTTCAGGAATAGCTGATTAAGCTGTAAGTATAAAAGATTGTATGAATTTTGCTTTCATAAACTTTAAACGCGATTTTCTCAAAACCACGTTTTCCACCATTGCCCACATTATAACTTTCGAAATAATTAAGATATCAATGTGAAATTTGGTGAAGTCTTTATTTATATAATTTAACACAAAGTGAACCTATAATAGGAAAAAATTTTTTGTTTAAAACCACTTTTTTAATAACAAATAGGCTAAAAAAAAAGGTCGATTTTTTAAAAAACTTCATAATTTTTTCAAAAAAATTTTTTTTTCACTTTTTATAGGTTCACTTGGTATAAAACAACATACCAAAGAATATCCTATTTGGATTTTTGTTTCAGATTAGCAGAAAAGTTGTGACAATGTGGGCAAAATTAAAAACACCTTCAGCGCGAGCGCCTGCACAGCTGCCATTTTGAATGAAAAAAAAAAAAAAAATATTTTTGTACTCTTAAAGTGTTCTTTTACCTACCCTGAAAATTGTATGGTTGTCAAATAAAAATAACTAATGAAAAAAAATTATTGAAAATTTGCTGTTTTACACTAGGACCCCCCCTTAATATAACATGTTTTGAAAAATCATAATTATTGTTAATATTTTTATAAATTATATGACAAACATCATTTGATTTCCATTCATTAGGAATAATAAACTGATCAATTTTTCCTTCTCCTATATTTAATAAAAATAATGCAAAGTCTTTATTTTTAGTACGTATATTTATTTTTAATTTAAAAATATTAAATAAAGGCCAAACATATGAATATTTAATGGATTCTTCTATAATTCTATTTCTAAATCCATTTTTTATTACTAATTAATAAATATTAATTAATAAATATAAATAAGATGAGTATATTTCTTTTCTCTATTATTGTTATACAATTTTTAATAAAAAATGATAAATAGGAAATTTATGAATATTCATAAACTTTATGATATCATTAATAATGAATTTATTCTTGCATAATGTTCAAATGAAACGGAAACAAATAAAAAGGAATATGTAAATATATTATTTTCCTTAATTTTCCAAATGAACACAATAACAGACAAGAAAATGATTTAATGATTTCCATAAAGGCTTATTAAAATGAAAACTAATTAATTTAATTCCTAGTATCATTCCTAGTAGATATTAAACATAAATATATATATATTAAATAATTAAAAAAAATATTAATAGTAATCATTTTTTTTAGGTAATCAATATAATTAATCTGTAAAAAGTTCATAATAACAGAAAGAAAGGATAATGAAATAGTGGTTATGTAGGGCTCCAGGCGAAGGATGCCACTTTAAACAAAATCCAACGCGCCTATTCACAGTACCTCTCGGGTGGCGTGGAAAACTGTTAATAGTATATAAGTTATATATTATACATTTATATACTGATAATGATTAATAGAATTATTTCTAACTATACATCTATATCTTTCTAAAAAACAATTCCAAAAGAATTGCTTCTAAAAATTTTTCTAACAGGAAAATTTATATAAAGCTATTGTTAAAGAATAAAAATCCAACAGTACCTTTAAGGTGACATAGCATTTCATTTCAATCAAAATTTTTTTCTTCCCAATATTAAATTTTACATAAATTTGTTTCCTACTTTATGACATTGTTTAAGAGACATTGAGGGGGGGCTAGGAGGGAGCTGAGGGGGGCGCTCAGGTGGGGGTGAGGTGGGAGCGAGGGGGCGCTGAGGTGGGGGTGAGGTGGCGCTGAGGAGGGGGTGAGGGGAGGCTCTAACAGAATAAGAAGTCACGAAATAACGTAAAAAATGACGGAATTTTACGTTATTTTGAGGAGGGGCTGAGGGGGGCGCTGAGGTGGGGGTGAGGAGGGGGCGAGGGGAGGGGGCTGAAGTGGGAGTGAGGTGGCGCTGAGGTGGGGGTGAGGTGGGGCTACGTGGTAACATTAATCTATATAATATAGGAAGATATATATATATATATCTTCTATATATTATATATATATATATATATATATATATATATATATATATATATATATATATATATATATATATATATATATATATATATATATATATTTTTTTTTTTCTTATAGTCATACATATATTTTTCTTTTTTTTATAACTTTATATACCTATATATATATTTGCTTCTTATTAATATCACTTCAATATTTTCGTTACTTAATTGACTTTCTTTTATTATAAAAAATTATTATTATAAAAAAAGAAAACTATATGTATGACTATTAAACCACAAGAGAACATATCTGATATTAATTTAATGGTAGACGAATTTGGCCAATGCCCTTAATGAACTCAATGAACAGGTTTACTCAATACAAAACAAAAATAAATTTGTTAATCAAACGAAGCACAATCAACAAAAAAAAGGGAAAAACCCTACTTAGTATTTAAATTTTTTAATGCCTTTTGGAAGTATGTGGATAGGGAGATTGTGAATAAGGAGGTGAGTGAAAGAAAAACGACGAAGACATAACAGAAAAAAAAACACCATATATATTGAAAAAAAATAAAGAAAATAATTATGTGTAAAACACAGAGATGTTTTAAAAATAAAATATATAATGAATGCCATGACGGGTCGAACTGCAGAGTAACCACCAGAAGTAGTCATCGCCGAAAATCTAAAACAAAAAAAAAAATATATACAATCACATATATGTATATAACCAACAGAAGAAAAGAGGCGCCAACATAGGGGAAAAGGACGTCAGATATACCTTAAACACTGACACCATCGTCGTCACGTGACTCCGCGTCACTAAAGTCTCGAGGAGCGTCGGCTGGAGTATAAGGGGAAGCCCGCATATCAATTCCGTGTAGGAGGCGGGCACCCCTCCCACGACGAGCTACCTGCTGAGTCCGTTAACAGGTGTCCGGCACAGGGGGAGATGGAGGCGACAACGACCAACCGCCGTCAGAAGGCGGATCAGGCCCCACGAAGTCCTCAGGCCCAAACATCTGACGTTGCGCCGAACGGCGCGTGGCAGCACGCTGGGCAGCCTGCTTAACCCGGGCGGTGATGTTGGCTTCACGCTCAGCCAAGGTCGGCAGCCCAGAGGGGATGTTGAACCACCTGGACGTCGGCACGCACCTCCGAAAGGAGCCAACCATGCCACGACGAGGCGAGGCGAGGCAGACCTCGCCTCTTCCCTCCGTTGACTGGTCGGGTTGCCTTGTGGATTAGGTGAAGGTGATCGGCAGCACAAATAACTATTAAAGGCCCTTCGACCTCGTTCATGACAAGAAGTCGGAGGCACATCCCAGTGTGAAGCAGGGCCGCCCCTTGACAACCCAGAGGTGGTTGCTGCCGCCGGTGGCACACGGCTACGACCACGCACCATCGCGACACCACGGCCTCCGACAAACCTCCCCCGAAAGCCACGGAACTGGAGAAAAAGGACAAGAGCAAAAATGAGAAACACAGTTCACAATATATATATATATATATATATATATATATATATATATATATATATATATATATATATATATATATATATATATATATATATATATATATATATATATATATATATATATATATATATATATATATATATATATATATATATATATATATATATATATATATATATATATATATATATATATATATATATATATATATATGTATATATAAATATCATTGTACGGTATTTTGAGGATTTCATAAAGAATTTGTACAATAATGGTGACACAAATATAAACATTGTTATAAACAACCAATAAACAAGCGCGTGACTAAAGAAATAATGACCCTAAGGTTATTGACTAACACCACGACGCCTGCGGCGCCCGCTTTTACGGAAAAATATCACGGAATTTCCGAAATCGATGTATTAACACACTATTGTGGAAACCGCTGAAAAATCCTCAAAATGCCTCTCGAGTGCTTTGGACTTTTGAGGAGACTCCTCAAAATGCCTACAAAATCCTCAAAATTCGGTATATATGACTTATATAATCCTCAAAATGCGTCCCAGATGTGAATATATATATATATATATATATATATATATATATATATATATATATATATATATATATATATATATATATATATATATATATATATGTACATATTCAAGAAAGCATTCATAGAAGAGAAAAAAAGGGAAAAATTGTTTCCTCACCTGAACATTAGAGCCCATGCTTCCCATACTAGCACCAGGAAGGGGAACCCGTGGAGACTAAGCGTCAACGGCCTCCGTCAACGGACGGAACGGGAAGACAAGCTGTGGAGTCCCAATCTCGTACTGACGACTGGCCCCCAGACCAGAAACCTCCAGGCGACCGGTGAGAACCATGATGCGTGTGATATCAGTTGTAACGAATACTGACCAAATCACGAAGCGCTCCGCCTTTTTATATCAGCAAAATTGCACATATCACCTAAGTGGCAACAGCGCATAAGAAGCCCCAGCGGTGGGAGAAGTCGCCGGCCACGGAAACAATGCTGACACGGCTCTAAAGCGTAGGAACGTGGCCTCACCGCTGGAAGCACATGTACCGCTCTACGGAGAGTGGTGTTCGCGTGGACGGTGCACACCCAGACACCAAGCCTTATGCGACCCAATGCCACCAGGGTGAAACTGTCGCTGACACCCGCTGCAAGTCACCTGGGAACCTCGGCACCTGCGTCTATGCTGGGGCAAATATTTGGCCCCCACCGATTTATTGCAGAGATCACACAAAGAATGTATCTAGAATCACCTGCATTTGCTACACACAACAACGACTAAATACAGTAACATAGTGACAATAAACATAGCATTTATGGGTCTTGTACAGATTAAGTACCCGAAATAACCATTACTAGTGGCTATATACACTTACAACAGAGCAGGCTCAATAAGCTAGTTAAACTTACATAAACGCATGAAGGATCCACCAAGGCTAACGATACAGGGGAAATTGGCAATTACCACCATCATGATTATCCCATATACATCTATCGGTACAACATGCCTTCATACCATCGGTGTACCAAGGAAGCTATGTAGCAGAAATTCACCTATTATCTCTAGATACCATATCAGTCCCTGAAAAAAAAAATATATATACAAAGTATCTCAAATACATTATAATCTACCTATATTAATTGCAAGCAAAAGGACACTTATCTGACAAGTAGATGATAATTGCTGGCTGGTCCTATAAAATACTGCGGTCTCCAACAGGTAAGACTCCATGAGGTTATGGGTACCGTTTGTGTACAATCAGGAAACTGCAGCTACGTCTCCCAGATACAGTGACACTTGTGAGCTCTCCGTAAGGCAATTAGTCCAGAAGCAAAAAAGAGGTGTGTTCCCGTAACCCGCGCGCGCATGAAAACGACGAGCCCTCCGAGCCCCGGCTGCATCGGCGAGCTCGGCGAGAGGAGGTACGCGTACACCCTGTCGCGCCTGCGCAGAGGCGCTGCTACCTAAGTCTAGTACTCAAGAGCGCCACTACATAGGAAAAGAGCACGCATCGCGGCGCTATGAGCAAACTGGTACATAAGTGCCATGAATAGCAACTGCGGCTATAAAAATGGGACGCTATAGATGAATGGATAGAACGCTAACAAATTATCGGACAAAGTCAACAAAGGTGTCAAATGACTTCTCATGGCAATACCTTTCTATTAAAAAAAATCGTGTTTTCTACTACCTTAACCGACAAGCAATAAATAAGGTATAAACTATTGCATATGAGAGTGTCGAATAAATGGTTGATTACGAATACCATACGCATAATATTATCAGAATCATAATGTTATCAGAAAGAAAAGATTAATACTTTATAACATAATTTTTGTAAAATCTACGCATAAGAAAAAAAAAAAATGCTGACATATATGAAATAGCCAGAAGTTCTATATCACTTAAAACTAATTTCTTATTTAAAAAAAAAAAAAAAAAAAAAAAGAGGTTTATTAGAGTTATGTAAAAGTTAAATTTCAATATATATAGCAAATAATCAACTTTATTTTAACATATAAGTTTAGTATAAGTATTTAATAGATTGTAAGCTACCGGATCTATGTACAGGTACATTGTGTACCTCTATAGGAGGCCAGTTAGATCGGATATAACCTTCTATACCCTGACACTGGCTGCATTATGTATCACCAACTAACGTCGCCAGAGCGTCACAAGCTCAATAAAACAATGAAATATAAATTATAATTTATAAATTTTGTAATAAGAAGAGAGAGAGAGAGAGATAGCCAATAGGTAGAATTGTAAAATATGAGGAACACTTACACAAACATATCACAACATATCACAAAAAATTGTAGCAAAAACACATTTACACTAGCCAGAAAATTTTTTGTAAACGCTCCCAACTGCTTTTTAGGTCACCCTACGCAAAATAAACAATCTAGCATCAGAACATCAACTTAGCACACCTTCAACCTAGGACGCCACGCGGGGATTCATGGATTTTTTTTTCTGCTACGAGGCATATTTTTGCATCATCCAGGGGGATGATGTCACGGCCCTCAGACGTTTACGAGTGGTAGCTTCGCGCACATAGGTGAAGCATAAGAACGAAGCGGCGATAGCACCAACTCAGCAATATAGGCGAGGCGCGAAATAATCACGGCGACTCGCCCGGGGACGAGAAACGCTGACAGAGGGACTCGGTCGCTAAGCCGAAGTTCGAAGACTCATCGACGGTAACCCCACTTATACGTGATTGAGGAAAGAGGGGGCTACGCCAATTTTTACTATAAAAGCGTTAGCACACAACGAAGCGGGGGCTAGCTAAAGAGAGAGACCGAGGCTACGACCAACGCTGCACGAGAGGAAGTCACGATCCATCAACCCAGCCACCACGTCGACCTGACGAGACGACTGACGACCACATTCGCCGAGCCTCTCAGTTCATCCCTGCAATCAAGCTACCGCGTCGCGATATCTGATTATAGTATCTCTCTCTCTCGCGATAAGAGTTATTCGTACAATAAATACAACAGTCATTAACATATCTATTCCGTCTAATTTACTTTATTGTGCACCTTTCTGGGCTTATCACCCGGACTGGCCACGAGAAACAGAACCCTCTCACACGTAACACTCACAAAGCATAAGAGATTCTAAAATTTTGTGCTGGTGACTTTATGTAAAATATCTTCTCTGTTTTTTGGATAGAAACATCATCGCCAAGTTGTGGCCTCCTCGCGCTGTCGCCGACGTCGTCGCAACTGTTCATGATAGCTGACAAAATCGAGTACACGTGGGCGCGCTCGGCTCCGGCCTCGTGTGAATTTCCTATCACGGGTCGGTGTCGAGTAGCGCGAGCACGAGGCTCGTTAAACATCATTTCTCTAAATTAATAACAATATCATTTATAATAATCTTATTCCTATATACAGATATGTTACGTGTCTTTATTGTTTATTTACAGTTGTAGCCTTAATTTATAATAACAATATACTTTTATCAAAGTAGTGTAAGAAGTAATATTGATTATTATTCGAATAAAATGTTTTTAATAAAAAAAATTGTAAACTAGTTTTATATCAGTCATATGGGACCCGCAAGGAAAACCCATAGGACCCATTTATCGTATATAAATTGTCCATCTAAACCCAATAACCCAAATATTCCATCTTTTCATTAGGGCAGAATATATTTATATGATAACAATAAAGTGTTCTATATCTTCAATTAAATTAATTATCTAAATAAATGTAATGTACTTTCAAATAATTATATTATATTGCAAATGTTTCATTTAACTATTATTTGTCATTTATAAGCAGTGGTAAACTGCTAAATAATAAATAAATTAAGTTATAAATTCAGCTGAGCATATTCCTGGATTTTGGAAAAATTCATGTGGTTAATTATATGATTAATCATGTGATTAATCACATGATTTTTCCTGCGATAATATCATGTGATTCCAATAGGGTACAGTTATCTTCTGCTTGTGCCTTGGCCGAACCCAGGCTGAGGCTGTCCCCGGCAGTGAAAGAAGCGAAAGTCTCCACCAGAACTTCTCTTCCAGCAGATGGTGTGGGCTATTATTCTAAATAGACTGATGTTCTTGAAGTAGCGCCAACCTGGACCGGCCAGCCCTACTTTGTTGCCCCTGCAGTTCCATCAGTTCATTTAAGAGTGTCAGTGCTTCAGAATGTGAGGGAATAAGTAATAAGGGAATAGAGAACAATTTTAAAAGTGCAGCGAGTGTGTGTTTAGGTGTGCTATGGGTAGGTTTGAATTACCGGGTAGATTAGTCAGGTTAATTTATAAGTTTAGGTAGGGCACAAGAACTCGCCTCAGGGGGTTTGTTGTATTTTAATACTTGATAATATTTATAAAAAGGAACTTTTGATTAACGTATGTGCTCTATTTAAAAAAAAAAAAAATATATATATATATATATTGTAACATGGCAAATTGGCATATACAAAGATTGTAATGTATATACTAGCTGACTCTGTCAGTCTTACAGTGTGGTAGAAAACAATTAGATGGGTAAGTCTCGCTGGGTTGTCTGCGAAATACATAATGACATTAAAATACATCATTATGTATTTTGCAGACTACCCCGTGAGACTTGACTATCTAATGGTTTTCTACGATACTTTGACACTGACAGTCAGCTAGTACATTACATTCTTTGTATGCGTCAATTTGCCATGTTACAAAATCTATATTAAATATTCAGAACATACATTACACAAGTTTTGCTTCCTCCTAGAGGAAGCTTTGTGATAGTAAATTTTTGAGTTGTTGTAAAAACATGTTATAATTGTGTTCCGAGGTGTTAGGAATCAAAATACATGGTTTTTGAAAAATGTCTGTATGGATGTGTGTGTGTGTGTGTGTGTGTGTGTGTGTGTGTGTGTGTGTTTTTTTTGAGGAGGAGGCTAGGAAAAATGCATTTACGCATACGAGATGTTATGTAGGACTCGACCATTTCTGGCAATACCTACTAAAACCCCCTGCTGTTGTTCTATAGCAGGGCCACCCCCCGACTGTAATTCCCACCGCGGAAACCGCCGTTAGGCATTACTTCGCGGAGGGCAGTCGCAGCCTCTAAGGCCCTCTACCCCGCCTGGTCCTCTGTGAGACGGTTTTCTCTTCTTTCTTCTTCTCGCCTTATGGAGTTCAATCTGTCCACCACCTCGGTGACGAGACCAATCACAGCATCCCATCCTCTCTGTGAAGAGAGTAAGCATCTCCCGATGCCCTCGGGAGTTAGGGGGCCTTCCCATAAGGCCTGAAACCTTTCTCTCTCTTCCCGAAAACTGGGGCATACGAACAAAGCGTGTCCAACGTCCTCATCACTTTCAGGACATGTTGGGCACTCCGCGCTTTCGTACACTCCAATTCTCTTCAGGTAGCTGCGAAAGCAGCCATGCCCAGTTAGTACCTGGGTGAGATGAAAGGTCACGAGTCCGTGTCTCCTCTCCGTCCACTCCACGACACATGGAATAATGCGATGGGTCCACCGACCTTTATCTGCCATATCCCATCGGCGCTGCCACACTTCCACAGTCTTCCTGGACCATCGGTTTTGACGTGGTCCCTGATCAAGTTCGCCCTCCTCTCTTATCACTCCTCCACGATACACCTCAGCTCTCTCACATGCCATTAGGTCCAAGGGTGGCAGTCCGGTGACTACCGAGAGAGCGATGTCTGACACGGTACGGTAGGCGCAGGCCACTCTCAGCACGATTGTCCTGCAGGCCCTTCGGCAAGCTGCACCATAGCTTGAGTTACTACGTATAGCATTAGCCCAGATGGGGGCTCCGTATAGAATCACGGAATAAACCACCGATGAAAGAAGCAACCGTCGTGGCTGCTTCGGCCCTCCTATGTTTGGCATGATGCTTGCGAGTGCTCGAGCCACTTTTGATGCCTTTAATCCTGCGTTCCTAAGGTGGTTTTTGAACGACATCCGCGCATCTATTGTAACTCCTAGGTACTTCATGGTGTCCCCTGTCTTGATCTTCTCGTCGTTGACCGTGAAAGTGGCGTAGACTCTCTTTTTTGTTCTGGCAATGAGCACTGCCTCGGTCTTTTCGGCAGCAAGACTAAGTCCATGGTCGCTCAGCCAATCTCCTACTACCTCGATTGCCGTATCTCCGAGGTATTGCACATCTTCGATGGTTTTCCCAACGATAATGAGAGCAATATCATCTGCGTAAGCTACTATCGACACCCCATGTGGGAGCAGTTGCCTAAGCAATCCGTCGTACATGATGTTCCAGATTGGGGATCCTAGTACAGAGCCCTGTGGCACGCCTCCTGTGATCTTATAAGAATGCATACCGTCGTCGGTATCATAGAGAAGCGTGCGGTCAGTTAGGTAACTCGAGATTACTCTTCCAAGGTACAGTGGCACGCTTAGGTCTTCCAATGCGAGCATGATTTTATCCCACCTGGCCGTGTTAAACGCGTTCCGTACATCTAAACCAATTATAGCACACATGCGTTTTGTGCATCGACTACGACTAACGGCGTTCTCAGCTACTGACACCACCCTATCGATAGCATCGATCGTTGATCGACCCTTTCTAAAGCCGAATTGGTTATCAGACAAGCCGCCGATCTTTTGTATAGCTGCCTCCAGTCTGACGGATATGATACGTTCAAACAATTTTCCGACTATATCCAACATGCAGAGTGGTCGATACGCGGATGGTTCATCCGGGGGTTTATTTCCCTTAGGAAGGAGTACCAACCTCTGTATCTTCCACTGTGTCGGGAATATTCCTTCACTTAGGCATGCATTGAAAGTATCCTTGAATATGCAAGGAACTTCTAGAGCTGCAGTCTTTATAGCTAAACCAGGAACGCCGTCCAGTCCTGGGGCCTTTCTTATGGCAATCTTTTTGGCCGCTATCTTCACTTCTGATTCGGTGACTGCTGTTGGCTCGGCTGTACCGATTCTTTCCGTTAGACCAGTGCCATGTTGCCGTTCCTGGTGTTGTGGGAATAAATTTTGGACTACTCTATCAAGAAAGGTTGGACAGGAGGGAGCATTGGTGCCTCTGGGATTGATTTTATTTATGACCGTTTTGTACGGCCGTCCCCACGGGTCACTGTCCACTTCCTCGCAGAAGTCCTGCCAACACTTTCTTTTGGCTGTCTTGATGGCAATTTTCAGCTCTTTCCTCTTTTGCTCTTATCTAGTTGTTAATTGATCATACAGCGGTCCACGGACTGCTCTTTGGTGCAACTCCTAGCACGAAGACACTCTTTACGTATTACCGCAATCTCCTTGTTCCACCAGTAGACTGGTAAGCGTCCCCGGTGGTTCGTCCTTGTGGACATCGAGGCATCGCATGCCGCTGTGATGGTCTCCGAGAGGCTTTGAGCCCTAACCTCAGCTGTTCCTTCGACAGATGCTCTTTCCAAAAAGCAGAGAAAAGCTTCCCTGTCGAAAGTAGCTGGTGCCCATTTCTCTCTCTTCGGCATCCAGGTCATATTCGCTCTTCTGCCTGTCGGGTGGAGCTGGTATGTGAGAGCTCGGTGATCGCTGCCAGTGTACCGATCACTGACTTGCCAGTATGAGCTTTCCCTACTTAATCTGGGGTCGACAAAGGTCAGATGTACTATGGAAGACTTTTGTCCTTTAGTGTAGGTCGGCTTTGTCCCTATGTTAGCAATCTCTAGCTCTAGTATCGCGAAGGTCTCAAGCAGTGCGTGGCCGCGGTTGTTCGTTTTCTTGCTTCCCCACTCAATTGCCCAAGCGCTAAAGTCCCCCCCGATTACGACTGGCAGCGTGGAGGTTCTAACGCTAGTGACGATAGCATCTAGGGATCTTTCGAACTCTTCTATTGAGTCGCTGGGTGGTAGGTAGCAGCTGTATAATCTTATACCGGATACTTGAACCCAGGTGAATTTGGGCCACGAGAAACAGAACCCTCTCACACGCAACACTCACAAAGCATAAGAGATTCTAAAATTTTGTGCTGGTGACTTTATGTAAAATATCTTCTCTGTTTTTTGGATAGAAACATCATCGCCAAGTTGTGGCCTCCTCGCGCTGTCGCCGACGTCGTCGCAACTGTTCATGGTAGCTGACAAAATCGAGTACACGTGGGCGCGCTCGGCTCCGACCTCGTGTGAATTTCCTATCACGGGTCGGTGTCGAGTAGCGCGAGCACGAGGCTCGTTAAACATCATTTCTCTAAATTAATAACAATATCATTTATAATAATCTTATTCCTATATACAGATATGTTACGTGTCTTTATTGTTTATTTACAGTTGTAGCCTTAATTTATAATAACAATATACTTTTATCAAAGTAGTGTAAGAAGTAATATTGATTATTATTCGAATAAAATGTTTTTAATAAAAAAAAATTGTAAACTAGTTTTATATCAGTCATATGGGACCCGCAAGGAAAACCCATAGGACCCATTTATCGTATATAAATTGTCCATCTAAACCCAATAACCCAAATATTCCATCTTTTCATTAGGGCAGAATATATTTATATGATAACAATAAAGTGTTCTATATCTTCAATTAAATTAATTATCTAAATAAATGTAATGTACTTTCAAATAATTATATTATATTGCAAATGTTTCATTTAACTATTATTTGTCATTTATAAGCAGTGGTAAACTGCTAAATAATAAATAAATTAAGCTATAAATTCAGCTGAGCATATTCCTGGATTTTGGAAAAATTCATGTGGTTAATTATATGATTAATCATGTGATTAATCACATGATTTTTCCTGCGATAGTTATCTTCTGCTTGTGCCTTGGCCGAACCCAGGCTGAGGCTGTCCCCGGCAGAGAAAGGAGCGAAGGTCTCCACCAGTACTTCTCTTCCAGCAGATGGTGTGGGCTATTATTCTAAATAGACTGATGTTCTTGAAGTAGCGCCAACCTGGACCGGCCAGCCCTACTTTGTTGCCCCTGCAGTTCCAGCAGTTCATTTAAGAGTGTCAGTGCTTCAAAATGTGAGGGAATAAGTAATAAGGGAATAGAGAACAATTTTAAAAGTGCAGCGTGTGTGTGATTATGTGTGCTATGGGTAGGTTTGAATTACCGGGTAGATTAGTCAGGTTAATTTATAAGTTTAGGTATGGCACAAGAACTCGCCTCAGGGGGTTTGTTGTATTTTAATACTTGATAATATTTATAAAAAGGAACTTATGATTAACGTATGTGCTCTATTTAAAAAAAAAAAAAATATATATATATATATATATATATATATATTGTAACATGGCAAATTGGCATATACAAAGATTGTAATGTATATACTAGCTGACTCTGTCAGTCTTACAGTGTGGTAGAAAACAATTAGATGGGTAAGTCTCGCTGGGTTGTCTGCGAAATACATAATGACATTAAAATACATCATTATGTATTTTGCAGACTACCCCGTGAGACTTGACTATCTCATGGTTTTCTACGATACTTTGACACTGACAGTCAGCTAGTACATTACATTCTTTGTATGCGTCAATTTGCCATGTTACAAAATCTATATTAAATATTCAGAACATGCATTACACAAGTTTTGCTTCCTCCTAGAGGAAGCTTTGTGATAGTAAATTTTTGAGTTGTTGTAAAAACATGTTATAATTGTGTTCCGAGGTGTTAGGAATCAAAATACATGGTTTTTGAAAAATGTCTGTATGGATGTATGTATGGGTGTGTGTGTGTGTGTGTGTGTGTGTGTATGTGTGTGTGTGTGTGTGTGTGTGTGTGTGTGTGTGTGTGTGTGTGTGTGTGTGTGTGTGTGTGTGTGTGTGTGTGTGTGTGTGTGTGTGTGTGTGTGTGTGTGTGTGTGTGTGTGTGTGTGTGTGTGTGTGTGTGTGTGTGTGTGTGTGTGTGTGTGTGTGTGTGTGTGTGTGTGTACGCCTGGATCTCAGCTTCTTCTCGGTCGATTTTGACCGGACAGGTCTCATTTTTTTTTTGTTTTTTTTTTTGCGTGATGGCGGGTCAAAAATCCGTTTTTTTGATTGGGGCGATGCGTTTTTTTTCAAATTTTCGATTTTCTCAAAACTGTTTTTTGATTTTTTTTAATGATAGGATCGAGTTATTCGAATCTGATGGGTAGCGTTCGCAAGAGAATTAAAATACCTATATTTTCTAAAAAAAAAAAGTTTCCAGCTATCACGGTTCTTTTGTTATTAACAAAAACGAGTTTTTTTTTTAGAAGCTTATAACTCCTAAACTTAACGGTCGATTTTTTGGAGAAAAATCATGATAATACAGAATATAAATAGCTATAATCTGTTAAAATTTGAATACATTCTGTAGGCTAGATTTTGAGTCAAAAATGAAAAAATGAAAAAAATCAGTTTTGTATGTCCAACGATTAAAAGAGTAAAATTGAATTAATGGCTTCAAAATTCCTTTTAGAGGTAGATTTTTTATAGTTCTCGGTCGAGTTCTTTGGGCAAAATGATTGGTCCATAAATTTCAGAGATATTTGAGGTTAAAAATTTTTTGACATTTTTTAAAAATCGTAATTTCTCGAGAACGGCTCTATGTATCTGAATGGGGTGGGTGGCATTCGAAAGAGAATTAAAATACATTCGAAAGAGAATTAAAATACCTACATTTTCTAAAAAAAATAATTTTCTATCTATCACGGTTCTTTAGTTATCATCAAAAATAAAAACGTGTTTTTTTTTTTTTAAATCATAACTCCTATGATGTGTAACAAAATTAATTAAAATGTTTAAAA
Source organism: Torymus aiolomorphi (assembly GCA_036365515.1). Taxonomy (NCBI): domain Eukaryota; kingdom Metazoa; phylum Arthropoda; class Insecta; order Hymenoptera; family Torymidae; genus Torymus; species Torymus aiolomorphi. The sequence continues at coordinate 89,501,192 of CM070873.1, forward strand.
ATTATATCTATTATAATCTATTATAATTATGAATTATGCATTATGAATGCATTATATTCTGCATTATTATAATTTATTTGTGAGTTATGAACTTTTTTAAAAAAACACGTTTTTGTTAATAACAAAAGAACAATGATAGCTATAATTTTTTTTTTTCTTAAAAAATATGAATTATGAAATATAATATAAAAAAAAACACGTTTTTATTAATAACAAAACAACCGTTTTAGCTATTTGTTTTATTATAAAATATAGATATTTTACTTCTATTTCAAATGATAACTTTATTTATCAGCTCAAAATTTGTATAAATTTGATATAAATAAATAGTAAATAAATAAATAAATTTAAAAATTAACAATTTTTAATATTGTAACGGGCTAAAAGCTGCCCTCGATGCGCTATATCTCAACGCGGACTTACCGATGAACGATGCAGCAATTGACAGGCGCAAGCACTTACTCGTGCCAACCCTCGACGATTAGCGGCCCATCAGCTCCATGCTGTTGCTCGCCGTCGGCTGCTTTCAGCAGCAGCCGCGCCTTTTCGCTCCGTTACAACGCGCGACTTCGTCGTCGCGCTCTGTCTCGAGCGTGCTGCCCCAGCTGCTCAGTTATCACGCGAGTACTACGTACTCGCGACCGCGGAGGCCGGCGGTATTCTTCAACGTGCCACCGAATAGGGAATTGAAAGTAAGATGCGTGAAATAATACGCAAACAAGTAAAAGCAAAGAATTATCTTTATTGCCCCTGGAGGCTGTTCACTATTTACACGCGCGGCGCGTACTCTAGGTACGCGCCGATTCGGGTGGTGCGCCCGCGCACGCGAAGTACGTGGGTGCTCTGCCGCACACACGTACGCGCAAAAGCGGCTCGCGCCGACGTAGGCCGATCGCTGCGCACGATCGGCTCTCGCTCCCCGGACGCTCGTCGTCCGCGGGGGGGAGCACGCGATCGCCTGGCCAGGACTTATCTCCGTAGCCTATAGTCAGGGCTTGAGCGGACCCTCTCGACGGTGTCGGCTGCCGTGCGCCGCGGCGTCTCTATCTCTCTCTCTCTCTCTCTCTCTCTCGCTCCAGCGAGTCGGCGCGGCCGTAGCTGGCTTCGGCCGCGATGCTCCCTCTCTCTCTATCTCACTTGCACTCTCGGCCGTGGTTGAGCGTGGCTCTCTCTCCCTCTCTCTCAGCCACGAGGGAACGCGGCTCTCGGCGCCGTGCTGCGTCTCTCTCTCCTTCGCTGCACTATTGCACCGCTCACTCACTCTCTCTCTCTTTCTATCCCTCTCGTGCACTACACTCTCTCTCGTGTGACTCTCTCTCCAAGTCTTCGCGCACGGGAATAGAGCAGCTGCCTTAGCTACGGCAGGGACGATACTGCCGGGCTCTGTCTCTCGCTCTCCTTCCCCCTCGCGCAAGGTTGTCGCAAGTTTTCCTTTCGGGGCTCATTGTGTGTCGTAGTTGCGCTCGGTACTTTTCGCACAGCTGCACGTGCGAGCAACTACACACACACACGCAAGTCCCCGGAGTAATACGAGGACAAGCCCGACTCTACTTGCGAATCCTCATGCCGCAATTGTCGGCCTTGCCTTCTCCAAGGCCGCGGTATGTTTATGTTTCGGTCAACTACCTGTGTGTATACCGTGCGTCGGAGATCGGCTCGATCCGAGCTCCGTGTTCGCGCACATACACACACACAGACGCGCCTGCCGTTACAATATTCATAAATGAATTTAATTACAATTATGCAATAAATTTTTTAAAAAATTATAAATTTTGTTATTAAAAATTAATTAAAGGAATCAACAAATTACGGTTGAGGAAGCTACGGGCCAATGAATTGGCAGCGGTTTTTTTACAGATTATAGTTATTTACATTCTGAATTATCATGATTTTTCTCGAAAAAATTGCCCGTTTAGTTTGGGAGTTATAAGCTTTTTAAAAAAACCGCTTTTGTTAATAACAAAAGAACCGTGATAGCTAGAGAAATTTTTTTTTTTAAATATAGTTTTTTTCATGCTCTTTCAAATGCTACATATCCTACTCAAAAATTTTAATCCAATCATTAAAAAAATTTAAATTAAATTTTTTGAAAATCAAAAATTCGACATAAAACAAAAACGAATCAGTGAATCATAAAAAATTATTTTCCTCCCGAATTCGGAATAAAAAAACAAAAAAATGAGCCCTATCCGGTTAAAATCGACCGCGTAAATCCGGAGATAAAGCGGTACACACACACACACACACACACACACACACACACACACACACACACACACACACACGCACGCACGCACGCACGCACGCACGCACGCACGCACGCACGCACTACCGAAGCCTGGTCGGTTCACGCGTGTGTGTGGCAGAGCGAACGCCTCTGCTACTGCTACCGCTACGAGAGAGCATCATGGGGGCTCCATAACCTTGTTTTTTCTTCAGCTAAATCTAAGCATTGGAGCATATTAGAAGATAAGTTGAATTTATATCTTATCAAGGTAACCCATATTATATACTATAATAAATGTATAATTAATTAATAAGTTAAGAAATTAATAATCAATTTTTTTTTTTTAACATTAAGAAAATTGTTTGTAGTTATCAGATAGGAAATGTGATAGAAATAGTACATTACGATACGTGGGCCGGAAATTGGATTTCCGGGCCGTGCGTGGTATGACGCCCGAGGCGAAGCCGAGGGCGTCATGACGCACGGCCAGGGCATCCAATTTCCGGTCCAAGTATTGTATACTATTTTTCTTACTCCCCGGCCGAAAGTACGTTCTGTAATTGTTAAATAATTGATAAAATTGCGTTGTCGTCTGCTAGCTGTGTTTGAGTGTTAGTTTTTCTTTCGGCCCGCTCGATAGTACTGCCTCTGTCGGCCGCTTTGGGTAGCTCGGTCGATATTACCGACCGTTTTTTCTTTCGACCCGGCGTGGAGAGCTGGTTATTTGGCCGTCTGCTACTTTCGCTGTTACACAGATGGTTTGATGCCCGCCCGACATTTGCAAGACCGAGGCGAAGCCGAGGTTTTGCTGGTCGGGGCGGGCATCAGAAACTCATTCATTAAAAAAAGACAACACCACTTTTTATTTCAACTAACTCTTTTTTCTCGTCACACGTGTACTTTCCTCTATCTATTTCGTACGTGTCTAACCTTCACACCACACAAACATATTTTCCTCGGACGCTCCCGTCCGTACGTTTACTTAATTGTTTCTACACGACTCGAAAGTACGTGTAGGAAACAAGAGGAAAAAACAATGACCACGATCAAACAACACCACTTTTTGTTTCATTTAACTCTTTTTTCTCATCACCCGTGCACTTTCCTCTGTTTATTTCGTACGTGTCTAACCTTCACACCGCACAAACATCTTTCGTCGGACATGCGCGCAGGCGCTCAAGCGCCGCGGGTCAGGAAATTTCGGCAGCCAATCAGAGCGCGCGGTTGGTCTAAAATAGGATGCGAAAGTTTCTCTTTCGGCCCGGAGATGCGGGCCGGAAGTACGTACTTTCGGGTGGGCGAGTAAGAAAAAATCATTCTGTACAATATGTAATCAATAAAATCAAAAATGTTGAGATGGAAATGAAGAGTACCTTAGCCAAGTTCGATGAATGCAAAGGATATGAAATTGTTAACTCGAGCAAAATATTACTTCAAGGAAAAACTTTAAGTATAATTGACAAATTTTTACTCTAAGCTGAAGAACTTTTAAGTAAAGTTATGAAACTTGAACCAAAATTAATAGAAGGTTGGAATGAAAGTGCAAAAACCGCATAGATTATTTTTATCTGGTTTTATCAGACCTTTTCAACCGGAGTGCTTTGCCACATGTAAGTTGAATCTGATATTTAATATACGTATTATGACCACCCTCCATTATTTGAAACATACATAAAAATTGGACGACAGGGAGGGTCAACCCTTCAAAAATAAACAAAAAAACACAACACTTCACATTCTATATTCCAACGTTTCGCTGATCCTTGTTGCCAGCCTCATCAGGGAAAAAACTAATCTCAACAACATGTCAACCAGATAATTATCTGACAACAAGGATCAGCGAAACGTTGGAATATAGAATGTGAAGTGTTGTGTTTTTTTGTTTATTTTTATTTTATTATTTTAGAAAAGCCTTTCTACTTTTTGACAATGTAGTTGTTACTACTAAATAATTTGATAATTATCTGGTTGACATGTTGTTGAGATTAGTTTTTTCCCTGATGAGGCTGACAACAAGGATCAGCGAAACGTTGGAATATAGAATGTGAAGTGTTGTGTTTTTTTGTTTATTTTTGAAGGGTTGACCCTCCCTATCGTCCAATTTTTATATATGAATCTGATGTTTTTTATTGCCTGAAATTATTAGTGCAAATAAGTCTGTAATTCAACTAAACAACGGCTAAAATGGATAGAAAATCTTCATTTGATTGTATTTGTAGTACTGAAAGTATTATTGTAATACTTAATAATTTAAAAATATATCTGTAGCATTTGAAATAATTTTTTTGTTTTAATATTGCCTTTTTCCGCTGCACTTATGTGCGCGAACGCAACCTAGCCGAGGTAGCCGTTAAGGCTGCTGCAAATGCTGTAGTACTCGTGCACGCAGCGCAATGCCAGATTGCCGTTGCCGAATGTATCAATGTGCATTGCTTTTTTCTTCTGTTTTTTTCTCTTTTCTGCGGTATTAGTGTATGTGTCCATGTGTCGCAAGTATTTTTCCGTAATTGAGATTGTATAGGTATATGTAGTTAGGAACACCCGTGAGTAGCTATAGTCCCAACCTTTCGTTAGAACTGTATGAAATTTAACTGTATGTTTTTTTTTTTATTAATCGAGAGTAATGAAAAAATAGTTTTCCTCATATAATTTAACAGAATTTGACTATACACAAAAATTTCGAATACAAAAGTTGTGGATAACATTGAAACAAAACTTTTTTTCTATTTAACGTTTTCGTAAATAAAAGTAAAAACGAATATTATAATTTCGATAAAAATTATGAAAAGCATGTTTTTAATATTACTATTATGCACTTTGATCATATCAATATATATATATATATATATATATATATATATATATATATATATATATATATATATATATATATTTATACACACACGCACACGCACACGCACACGCCCGCATGCACACACACACACACACACACACACATATCCATACAGACATTTTCTAAAATCATGTGATACAAACTTCTAACACCTCTAATCATGTTTCTAGAGCGATTTAGCGAAACTTAAAATTTTACTATTACAAAGCTTCCTCTAGGAGAAAGCAAGAAAATTTGACTGTTGTGTCCATAGATATTCCACATTTTTATGAAATTCATGGAATGTATTCATATTTTGAAGGTGAATATTTTTTTTTTGTTAGTGCCCTAGTACACGGTGCCGCGGGCGTCAATCTAAAATGATTTTCCCGGGGATATGTTCTAGTACACTGTGCCTCAGAAGTCAATTTAAAATGACTATTCCTGGGATACTGCAATAAAATAAAATATTTACGAAAACCGAATATACAACGTACAAGGCGCCAGGTGGTAACGTATAAGTATTAGGATTTGAGATGGGCAAGTGGCCACTATATATACCTTAGCCATAGCCAACATGGCGCAGACAAGCCAGTTCTATTGGGTGTATGACTTAATTTTTACAGATTTTTCAGAAAATTTATTTCATATAAAAAAAATAGAGAAAAACGAACTTAATCTTGAAAATATTGTCCATCGTTTTCTAAGACCTTTCGCCATCTCTCAGGTAACAGACTAATGCCGGCGCGAAAGAAACTTGCAGGCTTCGAGGCGATAAAGTCATCGACCAATTTACGCACATCGTCCAGCGTTTTGAACTGTTTATCAACTAAGGCGTGCTGCAATGACCGGAACAAATGATAGTCGGATGGGGCCAAGTCTGGTGAATATGCTGCGTGCGGGAGAACTTCCCATCCCAAGTTCAAGAGGGTCTTCTGAGTCGCGTGAGCAACGTGAGGTCGAGCGTTGCCATGCAGCAGTATGACTTGCCTGCTTCCTTGCCCAGTAAATGGCCTTTTCCGATCAAGTTCTTCGCTCAGTTTGTTCAACTGTCGGGTGCAGCGTTCCGCAGTCACCGCCTGACCAATTTCCAGGAGTTCGTAATAAAGCACACCCTTCATATCCCACCAGATACACAGGAGAACCTTCTTTAAGTGGATGTTTCGTAAAAAATATACTTTTCATCACCGGTCACAATTTTCCACAAGAAGTCCTTTTTTTGTTGCCGGGCAAGTAGTGAAAGGCACGTGTTCATACGTTGACCTAGGTTATGTTCGGTCAACACATGTGGGACCCACCTTCCAAGTTTTTGAATTTTTCCCATTTGGTGCAAACGCTTGGAAATAGCTGTTTGGGTGACTCCTAGCTGAGCTGCAAGCTCTTGTTGCGTTTGCGTTGAGTCTTCATTCAGTAGAGCTTGCAATTCCGCATCTTCAAACTTTCGAGGCTGTCCAGAGCGCGCTGATCACTGAGATCGAAATCACCACTTCTAAAACGTTTGTACCAATAATTACACGTTTCATAAGACACAAAGTCGGTACCGAGAACACTACAAATTGATTCCCGTGCTTTAGAAGCATTTTTGCCTTGTTGGAATTCGTATAGAATGCAGTGCCGAATGTACTGTTTATCAGTTGCCATCGCAAACTCTGCTATTCTGAGAGGTTATCTAACTCACGTAAACTTGTCGTTAGTTCACCTCGCCACCACGAGGATAGCATGAAAGATGTAAAATAAAAAAAAAGCAATAAAGGATGGTACTCAATGGAAGGATTTTTTTGTATTAAGTAAAATTGTTTAACAAACAACAAAGAATAACAAAGAAGAAAGTTTTATTTATTAATAAAGTTTCGTTATTGAAAATTTAATTTTGTCTTTTAAATTTAAAAAATGGAATCGATAAATTAGTTTGAGGAAGCATCTTGCCAATGAATTGGCAGCGGTTTTTTTTTTTGTAAATATAATATTACTTTAATATGTATTTATTTAATATTACGTAATTTTGATTCTTTTTGTTCAACATCAATTGGTATTTGATATCTTATTATTATATTTTTATAATTATATGATCTTTGGAATATTTTATTGATTTTTTCAATCTTATTTATAGTTATTGTTTTTAATACTTCTGCGTCAAATCAAATTTTGTTAAGTAATAATCGAAAATTGACTATACAAGGTGTATTAAGGAGTTAAAATCATGTTTATAGGTTTAAATCAACAGGAATTTATTGTACATGAAAATGTTAAATAGGAAAAAGTTTTATTTTATTATACCTATAAACTTTGTAGTTAACATTTTTATGTAATGTCAAATTCTTGAACAATAAGCGAAAATTGTTCATTTCATGTATATTTAGGCAGTTAAAATCGTTTTTGTCTAACTCGCCAGGAATTGATTTTATATGAAAATGTTAAATGGGATAAAGTTTTGTTCAAATATTATCTACAACTTTTGTACAAAGAACATAATATAGTATCAACAATGTTTTAGTTTACATAATATTTGCCATTATGTAAAAAAAATAGATATTACGTTTTTTTTTTATTATGCTTTCAATGTGTTTATCTCATTTAACATTGTAATTAAATGTAATTTTGTATCTTATTATTATATTTTTATAATTATATGATCTTTCGAATGTTATATTGATTTTTCCGATATTATTTAAAGCTATTGCATTTAATAATTCTCTGTCAAATTGAATCATGTTAAATAATAAGCCAAAATTGACTATATAAAGTTTATTAAGGTGTTAAAAAATCGTGTTTGTAGGTTTAGATAATCAGGATTGATTGTACCTGGAAATATTAATTGGAAAAAAGTTTTGTTTGGATGTTATTTATATATCTTTTGTATTTAATATTTTAGTGTAAAGTCAAATCCTTGAACAATAAGCGAAAATCGTCCATGTTGTATGTTTACGCGTTAAAGATCGTTTTTTTTAAATTTAACTCGTCAGGAATTGATTGTACAAAAAAATGTTTAAGAGATAAAAGTTTTTTTTAATACTATCTATAACTTTTATATTTAAAATTTTTGTGTACAATAAAATCCTGTCAAGTTATAGCCGAAAATCGTCAATTTTATGTGTATTTAGGCGTTAAAAATAGTTTTTATGAGTTTAACTCATCAGGAATTGATTGTACAAAAAAATGTTTAATAGGAAAAAGTTTTGTTTTAATATTATCTATAACTTTTATATTTAAAATTTTTGTGTAAAATCAAATCCTGTCAAATTATAGCCGAAAACCGTCCATTTTTTACCTGTTTTGCCGTTTTTCGCAGTTATCTTGGCAAATATTGCTCGTAGAAAAAAATGTTCAACTGAAAAAAAGTGTATTTTAATTAGTTTTAGTAGATAGGCCTGTAGATATTAGCTTAAAATTAAGTTTTCTAGACATTACGCTTAAAAATCGATTTTTTGAAATGTTTCTTTGTGCTCGCATTTTTTTAATTTTTCATCGATCTATCTCAAAAGAGAACCAGCACTTAGTTATAATTAGAGGAGTATTTCCCCGCAACCCCGATGGAATCGGTCGAAAATTCATTGAGATAATTGAGCAACATGCGGACATACGGGCGTACAAACATACATACATCACAGAAAACGCTTAAAACGCACTTGTTTTGGCTTGGAAAGACTTTTCTTGTATGAAATTGCTAGTTTTTGAAATCAGACAAATTTCACTCTGGTGAAATTATAAGGCTCTCCCGAGCAGCGGTCGTGCCTAAAAATTATCTAAATAATCGTTTTGCTTATTCTTGGACGTCTACGTAACTCCCTTATACACCTGGACCTCGCGTCCCCCGACTATTTGGTTTTAAAAATTATTTAAACAATCGTCTTGCTTAGTACCGCTCGTTTATGCGACTCCCTTATACGCGTGAATCTCGGGTTCCTCGGCTACTTGGGTTTAAAAATTATTTAAATAATCGTCTTGCTTAGTACCACACGTCTACGTAACTCCATTATACGCGTGGACCACGCATCCCACGGCTATGCGGTTTTTAAAAATTTCTTCAAATAACCGTCTCGCTTCTTGTCTCACGTCTACGTGACTCCCTTATGTACGTGGACCTCGCATACCTCGGATATTTGGTTTAAAAGATTATTTAAATAATCGTCTTGCTTAGTGCCGCTCGTTTACGTGACTCCCTTATACGCGTGAACCTCGCGTCCCTCGGCTACTATAGAGTTTAAAAATTATTTAAATAATCGTCTTGCTTACTGCCGCATATCTACGTAACTCCCTTATATGCGTCGATCTCGCATACCCAGGCTACTCGGTTATTGGACTTTTGTTTCTTTTTTATATATCCTCTGCGTGCACATAAAAAAAGGCTGAGTTGATAGTAAAGTGCGCCTTCATTCTATACAATGTCATAATAGGTTTTGAATGGCCTACTGTTTAATTGTAGAGTAGTGAAACAGTCACTATTTCAGAGTGATAAATCGGTTACTGCCGAAATAGTTAATATGCACTCTGAAATATATGCCCACTATTTCGGAGTACATATTAACTATTTCGGCAGTGCCCGACTCATCACTCTGAAATAGTGACTGTTTCACTACTTTAAGATTAAAGAGTAGGTGATTCAAAATCTATTATGACATTCTACACACTACGAAAATAGTGGATGCATATTAGGGTGTCCGTTATTTACCAACTTTCAAAATTCCATCGGGAAGCCCCCTAGATACCTAGTTTATAGCCTAAAACTTCGAAAAAAACTTTGCTGATCCGAAAAAATGAAATTAGACCGTGCCACCTTTTCAAAGAAGGTTTCAGATTTGAAAAATGAAGAAAAATCACTGTTAAATTTTTTTACTAATTTTAGGGGACTCAGATTGACTTGACAATAGTTCTAACTTACTTTCTGATGTTGAAATTAGTCAGAAAAAACGTTGAAAATTATGGTAAAAAGCGTGAATAGTTCACTTTGGCCTTTTTTAGGACAGTTCCCTCCTATATAACCTTCCGATTGCAACAAAAATTTAAAGCTGGCATCAAAAACTTTAATTTAAGCGCTCATGGAGCTTTAAAAACCCTAAGGAACAAAAGATAGAGCCATTTGAAGTTTGAAAAAATTTGTAGGTATCAAAATTCTGCGTCGCGTATTTTCTTAGTAATGTTTAATGTCCGTAATTTTGATCTCCTCGATTTACATGAGCTCTGACCCTCAAATGATAGACTTTGATGTTAGCTAGTACTATATCTCACGTGAAATTTCATGCAGTATATTCTGAAAACGAGCTGATAGTAAACAAGCCTCTAGTTATTGCAACGTTCGGAAAATCAAGTTTTTAAGTAAAATACGAGAAATCGCGCGAGGGAGTAAAAGTTTATTGTACTGTGTGAATCACCGAATATTCTGACATGATTGTATTAATATTTTAGCTAAGATTATTATGGATAAATTAGAATTCTATAAATTCTTGATTTGATGCAGGTATTATGAGCGAGAACGTAATTTACACCACTGCCTTATTTCTATACTGTTTGTTCCATCTACGATGACAGCGCCCTCTCGCATCTGATCGTTAAATATCTTGTCTATATCATGCTCATTGTTTATGTCACAGACTTACTACTAGTATACTCATATACTGAGTTCGCGGTTTGTGATAATACTTTATTACATAGCAATTCCTGGCTTAAAACATCTTATCACGACTTAAACTCGTGATCGTATTTGGCTTGAAATGAGAATTCATCAAGTTTCTGTATATAATATGTTACTCATAAGTTGAATAATAGATAATATTGTAACAATATTGTTTCAACGTTGCTTATGTAATGCTTTATATTTTTTTAAATATATTATTATTGTAAAAAAACTGTTGATATTTTCTAATTTGTGGTGAGTATTGATATATAATAAAATAAAAATATTAATTATTAACTAAAATAATATATGGGTTTATTTTTAATTCTTTTGTGATACAGACAAAAATCGCATAGATTACAAATTTTCGTAAATTCAAATGCTGAAGAGAAACTGATTAAAAGCGAAACAGTATAATTTTATCTCTAACTTCGTGAGTACAAAATTTTTATAATTTTAAAATATTTGAAAGATTTCTTTCATCTAAAATACATTCGCAGTGGGCATGTCCAAAAATATGTATTAAATAATTATTTATTTATTTCAATACCAATAAAATTTACATGTAGGTTTATGGATGAATTATTAGATCAATAAATACATACGGAAGTAACAGTATAAAAGAATTTATTTAAGACCATTTCAGGAAGGATAAGAATTTTTTAACGCAATGAAAGTACATGACTAAATGAATAGTATGATGGATTCACCACCGCCTAACAAAAATATTGTTCTTATTGGTAGAACAAGATCACAAATTACAAGTGATAAATTACCAAATAATCTACAAGTTTTGCAGGTTTTATTTTATAATACTCGACATCTATGTATGACTGTTAAAAATGCGATAAAACTGGTTATTAAAGAAGTAGAAGTGTTTTGGGGTAAAGCTTAACTCGAAACTCAAAAAGAACAACGTTGCTGTGAAAAATTAAACAAACTGTATTTAGACTATTGAGCTGTGCAAAAATTCAAAGGTAAAAACATTAAGGAGGACAAAGAAGAAGAATAATATTTTATTGAAGCAGTCATTATATTACATAGCTAACGGAAATTCTAATGGGCAGACTAACAAATCATCAGGTAAAAAATGGATAAGTGAATAAATGGTTTTATTCGGGTGGGGTTCAATAAGCGTACTATCCAAATTAAAATGTATCTTTGTACAGAATTTCAATTACAGATTTATTTATTTCAATTACTTTGTATGGCACTATATCATAAAATATAAAGACTAGACTTAAATATTCCTTAAAGTTCCTTTTTTTAAGTAATTGACTCACATTGTTGAAACAGAATTGATAAAAATTATTTATTAGTTTCAAAAATTATTTGATATTTTAACCATTCAATTTCTCAAATTACACACTTGAATTGGGAACAACTGCATCAATTACTTCAAAAAAAGTATCTTTAGGAAAATTCAAGCCTAGCGCCATGAACATTCTGATTTTTAATCTTCTGCATATTGAAATAAATAACTCTGTAGTTAAAATTCTGTATAGAGATACTTTTAAAATTTTGATAGTACGCTCCTTGATCCCCTGCCCCTCCTTTTATTTGACCGGAAAATAAGATTCCGAATCAATCTAAAATATATATTATGTGCTTTATACGAAGATCATACACATGAAAATGTTGACACTACTGCGTGCGAGGAAGAGCTGCTGGATGAAAAAACTGTAAATAACGTATCACTACAAAAGGAAGGTTCTGATGATCCAATAAAATCTAATTCTGGAGTCGAAAAAAATTGTGGTGAATTAAATGATAATTCCTAAAGTTAAATATAATAACTATTTTGGTCTTTTTGATTAATAGATTCCGGTAAGACTTTAATAGTCATGAAAACTTTTCTCGTAATTTTCTATATAATAACCTGATTAGGATAAAATATTACCTATACCTTCAATATCATATCTTTTCTCAATTCAGATTTTATATATTCAGTAACGTGGTCGCCAAAATATATAAAATTATACAAAAATGATAAATAATTCTTGGGATTCATGAGCACTGCTTCAGTCCCAATATGTTTCGATTTATATATTCTGCCCACTATATTTATGGATATTAATACCTACATTATAAATAATCTGAATCAATTTCTTAAAAAGAAAAAAAGGAAATCATTTAGAAATATTAAAGCCTAGTTTCATGAATATTCTAAAAATCAGAAAAATATCTAGATTTGAAATTATGAATGATACATTGGAATTTTTGATGTTCTGCTGATTAATATACCCCATCCCTGATAAATTACCACCTGTATTTTACGTATCCCTCACATAATTTATAGTAAATAAAAAAAGAATTTAAATATAAATATCTCATTCTTATTCCGTACGGCTTTTTCTTTTTCCAGAGTCGAACTACCAGTTACGTTCACAAGGACTTATTGTTGATTCTCAATCTAGCGAAGGAACTGATTCTTATACGCAGAAGAGTTCGGGTTCCAATTATTCTCCTTTGCATTCAGGTCAATATTATGAAAAAAGAAATGAACGAGGAACTGTTAATGTTTTAAATGAGAATGTAGTTGCCGCCTTAGATAATTGTAGAATTTCTTATAGACAATCTGTTCATATAATTAGTGTAATAGCCAATGCTTTGGGTTACAGTATCGAAAACTTGGTGCTCAATAAAAGCTCATATAATCTACAACGAATGAAAATTCGCAAAGAAATATCGGAGTACATTAAAAAATTATTTCCAAATGAAAAAAATCACTGCTGCTGTGATTCACTGGGATGGCAAAATCATTTCTGATAATATTTCCTGTAAGATTTTGCAAGAGATTATCTGACTCAGCAGTTGCCACGAGACGATTATAAAGAACAACTTGAGTTAAGTTTAATTTTTTTAGGAGCAGTACCTATCAGTGAAGTAAAATTCCGTAAGCCTGGTGCGTTCCACCACGCACGTTGGATGTCTAAAGCTATCTACTCCTTGAAAATTTATTTGTTCCGCGATTCTTTCGGATTAACAACAAAAGAAAAAAAGGAATATTTGAGGTTTGTCAATTTATTGTTTTTGTATACATAAAAGCATAGTATACTGCACCTCTTGCTGTTAGGTCACCAAATAATGATTTGAAATTTATAAAACAGCTCTCTGACTATGAGACTATTGATACTGATATTGCAAACGTTGCTTTGCATAAATTACAAAATCACTTATGATACTTGAACCCAGAAGCTAGTGCCATGTCATTTTTTGACGAACAATTTTCGACAGAAATAAAAAATAAAATGGTAAAGGCATTGTATACTAATAGTGATGGAAGTATTGAAGCCCCAAAAAATTTTTTTATCGATTATAAAACTAAGATCACGGCATTGAAAGACAAGAAAATGGATTATTTTATTAATAGTAAATCTTTTCGATTCTTCGACCGGTTTTCGATAAAAACAGAGTTTTTACATTATGACTGCGATACTTGAAAAGAAAGAGAAGATTACACAGAAGGTCTGAACATTGTTAAGAACCTACGTGTTGTAAATGATGCTGCAGAACGAGCAGTTCAGTTAGCTGAGGATTATATCAAAGTAATCTTAGTTAAAAATGAGGACCAAGTGCAGTACTTATTACAAGTCGTGACCGAATTTAAAAAAGATTTTCCGAATGCTAATAAGAAAACTTTATTGAAGAAACTCAAGACGTAATCATGTATGACGAGGACAATTATTGTTAGATATAATAAAATTTAAAAATAAATATATTTATACGTATAAAACCTATTTTTTTTATTCATTTTAATTTATCTATGTTAAAACATTATCTAATTGAAATACAATAATTATACTTGCAGTGATGATGAAATTGCGTTAGTATAATAGGTAGGAAAGATTCATATAGTACAGTAAACTTTTATTCCCCCGCGCGATTTTTCGTATGTTACGTAAAAACTTGTTTTTTCGAACGTTGCAATAACTAGAGGCTTGTTTACTATCAGCTCGTTTTCAGAATATATTCCATGAAATTTCACGTGAGATATAGTACTAGCTAACATCAAGGTCAATTATTTGAGGGGCATAGAGCTCATGTAAATCGGAGAGCTCATCGAAATTACGAACATTCAACATTACTAAAAAAATACGCGACGCAGGATTTTGATACTTACAAATTTTTTCAAACTTCAAATGGCTCTATCTTTTGTTCCTTAGGATTTTTAAAGCTCCATGAGCGCTTAAATTAAAGTTTTTGATGCCAGCTTTAAATTTCTGTTGCAATCGGAAGGCTATATAGGAGGGAACTGTCCTAGAAAAGGCCAAAGTTGTGAACTGCTCACGTTTTTTACCATAATTTTCGACGTTTTTGCACTGATAACTCAAACAGCAGTACCCTAAACATAAATATAAAATTTTTTCTGACTAATTTGAACATCAGAAAGTAAGTTAGACTATTGTCAAGACGATCTGAGTCTCCTAAAATTAGTAAAAAATTTAACAGTGATTTTTCTTCATTTTTCGAATCTGAAACCTTCTTTCAAAAGGTGTCACGGTCTAATTTCATTTTTTTCGGATTAGCAAAGTTTTTTTCGAAGTTTTAGGCTATAAAGTAGGTATCTAGGGGGCGCCCCGATGGAATTTTGTAAGTTGGTAAATAACGGACGTCCTAATGCTTATTATTTTGGAGTGCATATTCACTATTTCGGCAGTGCCTGATTGATCACTCTTAAATAGTAACTGTTTTACTATAATTTTACATTTAGAGAGTTACTATTGTACCGGGTTCATTATTAGTTCTGGAATGTGATGAAGGCGATAATGAAGGATTAACGGGCGCTGGAGCATGGAGAGAAGCTCCGTTAGGAGTAAACTGAGGCCATTATTTGTACTAATTCCTGTATAAAAGGGTGCGGTAGCGCAATCAAAATAATAATTTATATTATTAGTTACTGTATGTATACATATACTTAATTTTAAATAAATATAATATTTTGATATGTTATTTATGATAATAATTTCTGTTAATTATAGAATATTTGATTGAAATATAGTTTGAAAACTATCTATTAAAACTAAACTAACTAAAACTAACAAAATAATATTAGAGAAAAACATATTCTGAAGTAAAAAGACCTGCTCTTTTCGAATCTGAGGTCAGATTTGAAAAATTTTTCACCAAATATTAAATATGGCCGCCTGAAGACGAAAAACCAATCGACTATAAAATGGCCGCTTGGGAAAAAATGGGTTAAGTCGGTTTAAAAAAAAATAAAAAAAAATATGAAAAAAAGAAAATAATTTTTATATTTGCTGGGTTTGAATATCTGTCAGACGTAAGTCCATTTTCTGAAAGGTATCTAATTTCCTATCTATACATATTTTTTTAGTCCAATCAAATAATATTAGGTCGGTTAACAAAATTAAAAACACATATGAAAAAATTAAAAATAATTTTTTTCGAGGCAAGGTTCGATAATAGGTTGGAAGTAGGAGCATTTTCTGAAAGTACTTTCGATTTCCTATCCATTCATATTTTTTTCGTCGGAATTGGATAACATTAATTTTTAAATATGAAAAGCTTCTGCCAATTCATTGGCACGTAGCTTCCTCTAGACTAATGTATCGTTCCTATATTTATTTATTTATTTATTTTCAACCAAAATTTACATGAAGTAAAATCCCGCAGATGTAAACGCAATTACCTGTTTACTGGGCAGTCAAGATTTACAAAAATTGAACTTAAAACTAGAAAACTAAGACTAAAGATAAAATATTAATATAACAGTTTTATAATATATCTAAAATTGTCAACTAGACGCAAATATAGTTCAACCAATGCGTTTTTAACAAAAAAATATATATTTGGACTTAAAAGCATTTTTTTTTTTTAATTTTTTTTTTAATGACACAAACAAGTATCCTTAATTTGTAATCAATTTATTATTCACTTATCACTAAATATTTTTAGTAATCCACTCTTTTAACTTATTTTTCTTCAAAGAAGTATCATTTAGAATTTTTAGTTCATTTGATAACCTATTAGAGACCGTGATCGCTTTAAGATAGCTATTTTTGTTACTCACTGTTCCGTGTTTTAGGGGTAATTGAATGCTCTTATTTCTTGTTATGCTTGTTGAATTTAAGTATTTACTTTTGAGCGCATTGTAATGATATATTAAGGCGGTCTTACACCTATAGGCCTTTCTGGCCAAAATTACCTAAAAAAAAATGATAAAAATTATTATTATAAAATAATCAAAATATATTGTAAATATAACTTATTTTGAATAAAATAAGCCAAGGCAGAGGTCCATAAACTCATTTTATCCTCAGTTATAGCATTTTCAATAAAAAAAGTTTGGCGTAGCTTTTCTCTGAGACCGCATGATGGATTTTCATGGGACAAAGTGCAAATTGTTCATAATTTATGTAGTTATCGGCGTAAGAGTTGCAATTTTAAGGTTTTTATGTATAAGTATTTCTTTCATGGCAAAAACTGATTTTTTTGCAATAAATTTTTACATTTTTTTGAATTTTTAGGGTTTTTGCCATGAAAAAAATACTTATACATGAAAACCTTAAAATTGCAACTCTTACGCGCATAACTACATAAATTAGGAACAATTTTCACTTTGTCTCATGAAAATTCATCGACCCGTCTCAGAGAAAAGCTACGCCAAACTTTAAAAAATGACATTTTGAGAAATAAGCCTGCAAAGAAAAATACCATAAAACTCCAAAAATGATCAGCCATTTGATCCCCATTCTTTTTCTTCTTGAAACTCACTTTCCTGTATATCTGTTATCTATTCTCCCATATAAAATGATTAAAACAAAAGCTCTGGTACCTTGCATGCATCCGTTCCATTAAAAGTTATTGCTAAGCTAATAGCATTCGTCCATTAAAAGTTACTGCTCAATCTGTCCTTTTGTACTTTTGATTCATCCACTGTTGAATCACTTTTTAACACACTGTACTGAGTTAGATTATTATTTATAATACTAAGATAAATGTAGAATATGCGCCAGGTCTTATAAAATATGAAATCCCAATAATCCAAATCGAAACTTAAGAAGTCCTCACTGTCATAAACAAAAGTACATAAAAGCCGATAAGCCAGATTTTTTCAATGATCACTTGATTACAGATATTAAATGTTAAATATATCTTGAATTTAAGCCTGTATTCTTGTGAGCAGTCTTGTCGCTTTTATGTGTATAGATACATCTTGACACTTATTACAATTCACAAATCTTCTGAATTGAATTATATATCTTATAGTGAGTTAGCCTTACCATGTCACTTTCATCTTTCCTAGAAAAAAGATGTATTTATTTTTATGCGATAAAAATTTTTAATGGTTCTTCTTTAAAATACTTAATTCAATCTTGCCAATGCACATGTTTTTCAGTATTAATTTTCATACAGCATTCCCATCTTGGACTGAAACTAGGTTCCAAATTCAAACAAAACTGTCACTACACGATTGTATTATAATTACACTTACACTTTTCAGACATATATCTTCACATACACAATACATTAAATTTTTAGTCGTAAATTCACTTATGAACACAAATAATCAAGCACTAAGAAAAAAATCTTTCTCTATCTGAAAGCAAAAACTCTGCAAACAAACTCCTGAAATAACATGGTTATTTATCTTGGCTTATTTGAAATTTTGAGCTGTCTGCTGTGCAACTGTGTTGACATTATGGTACTATAGTTTTATAAGTATATACGTATACAAAAGGGAGTATTAGTATAGTAATTTGCTGTCAAATTTTGTTGACGAAATGGTCACATTACTAGAACAGAAGTGCAAAATTGTCACAACTCAGAAGACGATTCCACTGGATTTCAAATTCCAGAATATGATTTATATTATTTTTATAATAAATGCCGTATTTAAATTTAACTATTTTTTTTATAATTTTTATACTAATAAGTCTTAAATAAAGTTTTTTGATATTTTAAAACAGATACAAGTAAACGTGTTCCTATATATATCAGAAACCTATAGAAAAGGCAAAAAGTTGAAAATGGCGAAAAATGAAAAAATTTGAAGAATTACGTGGGTTTGAAAAATATCTCTCATTTTCGTCATTATTCGCCATTTTCAAATTCACGTAGCTTTGCACAGAATCGACCGATTTTAACGATTCTTATCTCAAATTAAAGCTCTATTCTTCAACTTTAATCGCTTTTTTGTGGAATTTGATTTGGCCTCTTCAATAGTTTGCTATTGGTTAATCATCAATGACTACTTTTCGTCCATTTTTCCTATGTTAAATTTCCATAAGAAAAATTGATTTCGTCGGCAAAAAAGTTTGGCAACGGATAATGAGTGTACACAAGTATTTTCATGTTGGGGGATCCCCAAAGAACCGAAAAAACCTTATGTGGTAGGTGTGCCCTCAAAAAAAATTTTTTCCGTTTTTGTACCCCAGTTGTTGTCTGTAGTCCGCGGATTTGCACATATATAATTAAAAAATTCAATAAAAAAAAGTTGATTTTTTCAAAATTTTTAGGTGTAAGACCACCTTAATTTCATATTCAAATAGTTGCCCAAGATTTAGAGGGTTTTTGTGTGTTACAAAATTGTTTTTGTTTATTATTTTCAATAATCTGTTTTGTAGACTTTGTAGTATTTAAATTAATGTTATTTGCAAATGCGCCACCCCAAGCTATAATCCCATGGCTAACTATGGAAGAAAGCATAATATATCATTTGTAATATTTCTATTGTCATAAATTTTGTTTACTTATTCCATCTCATGTGTTGATCTATTATAAGTAGTTATAGCAGCACTATGGCTTGATCCAAACAGTGACTCATCGCCAGCCGAGGTCAATGGGCGCCGATGAGTCATTGTTTGGCTCTCGCCATAGTGCTGCTATAGCAAAAGTTTGTGCATATGCGCGACGTACACTGTCTGTGAGTGTTACGTGTGCGTGTATGTGTGTGTGCATGTGCGTGTGTGCGTGCGTGCCACTTAACTTAATTAAAATATAATTAATAAAATTAATTTTAATTTTTAATTGAGAAGCATAAAACAGAACATAATTTTTATTCGTTTGATTATAATTTTATAAATGTAAATTAAAACTGAATCTCTTTGAAAATATAATAATTCGTGTTCAAGAGGACCAAGGCAAGGTAAAGGGAAAATAAGAGCATGGTAAGTACAATTAAACTTTCCATTTATTGTCAGATAATTTTCAAATCAACTTCACCTTCCACGTAATTAATGCCGTGACAATGCTGAGTTAACCAATTATTTTGTCTTCTAATTTCAGCGCTCAAATCATCTACACAAGCCGTCGGAGCCACTAACCAGTGACCGTGAAAATTACTATTAAGAGCAACAACAGCGATTTCCTTTGGTGCATTGTTATTGTCAGTATCTTTGAGACACTGAATATCTATAACTAAATCCATCGTTTTTTTGTAGCTTGCAATGACAATCACGACTCGAAACGTACTGGCTACCAAGAACAAATCTTCCACTTATATGTAGTACAACAGCGCCATCTGTACTTCGTTATTCTAACCACTAAAGTCTATAATAGCTTGACGCGATGCATCTACTTCCAAAATATTATCGTACTCAGCATAGACAATACAATTTATAGTATTGGCTAATGCTTCAGCGAATCGTACATCTAATCTCACGCTACCGTGCTTAATCAAATTCCAATGAGTGCATTCGTTAGCCGATAGATTGGGAGTTAAATCAAACGCGAAAAGACAATAGCCATCAGGATATGATTCACGCGAGATTTGGTTACCCTCGTTAAGAAAATGTACGCCTGTTCCAGAAAATAACGTATGATAAGCATCAATGTATAATTTGCTAGCTCCGAAATTAGGTTGTAGTGGTTTAGAAGGTATTTGTACGCCGTCAACGTATAAGCATAGATAATTTATATTAGAACCAGCGCCCATTCACAACTGAAGTGGTAAGCCGTAGCGCGGTAATTTATATCCAGACCCCTCCATTAGCTTATCCATTTCTCCTCTGCTTTTCGTTTGAGAACTTCGCCAGATTCTTTAAAGCGTTAGCGAATCGACTCTTTAATCGGAGTGTTTCGCTCGGTAATATCAGACATAATGTTCATACTAGTACGCACAGCCTCCTTCCCAACAGCCTTGGCTCCACGAGTGAAAAGTGGGAGAACGCGACGGAAAATTCCATCCAAAAATGAATCAATACCACCGTGGCCCCTTTGGTAGGGGGATCCAACCTAAATACGTCCGACCCCACCATTAATCCGTTGACCCCCATCAAGCACCTCCCCTCCGCTATAGCCACCGCTAACTTGCATGTTGAAGTATTCTTGGTAACGCTCCATCACTGTATTAAAAATGGGCTCTAGTCAAGTTTCTTGAAATGAAGTGTCACCGTCAGAGTACCGTAATCGAGTGGGATCGCACGGCCACTTTGGTCCCTTATATCGATTTCGATTGTCTGAAATGAGTTGAATAATAAACGTATGTACATAGGTGGGGAGAAACTCTTGATTCTTTTACTACCATACGTGTAATCGTCGTCGATGTTTAACGATACTGCTCGCAATAATCGCGATTGAACGTCACCTATTACGTAAGGTTTGCAAATATCACTATAAATCATAAGCATGGACGGAAGCCCATTGGAGAGATGAGCAGGTCTATCACTTACTACTCATTCTTCATCTCTTATAAAAATACTATTCGTGCTTTCGAATCCCAAAATTTTTCGCAACTTCTTGGATAAATAAAGCTGGTGACTGAATTCAGAACAAGTTATCTTTGTACAAACTCTGTAGACTATTACGTAACCACCGGGATCAACACCGAATTCCAAATGGTCCTCTATACACTTTAAATTATTTAGCTCTTGTACTATAGTGTTTACATCTCTGTAAATTCCTGGACGAACCAACGACAGTGTAGTACTAACATGTTTTGCCTTTGTCTCTAGAGTCGAGTGTGGAATGAGATTAAGCGAAACTGTTCTATCCATCGGCTCCGAAGACACGTGTTGAAACGTCAGCGGAATTTGAACCTCCGTAAGCGCAACTGACCATGAACCTTGAAGACGTATCTGCTGAGGGAGCTGCGTGATGAAACGTGTCGTGATATTTTCCGCAAAATAATTCATGCTGCTGTTGCTCGGTAACACAATAAAAAACTGATCTTTCATTTTAGAAATTTTGTTATATATTCGTCAACTTATTCGCTCTAATCCAGGAGTTGAACTTATCCCCGTATCCTTTCCACTTTACCAAATATTCTCTAGACGAACCTTTGCCTCTAGTTTTCAAAATTTCATTAATTTCAAAAACGTCTGCAGTTAAATTTTTACGTACTCTACACAATTCTTCGGCGTAGAAAAAACCGTCAATTTCCTCACCTGCTAATTCGTGTAATTTTGAAAATCTCTAGTGTCCAACCACTCTCATATCCTTTAGCGAAAACGTTCTTTGCACGACTGACACGCACCAAGTCACCGACGCAGTATTTAAGGGTTTTAAAAACATGATTGCTATATCGACGTTGTAAATTTTCATGAGCTTTGGCTGCATTGTGCAGTGTTACGACTGCTGGCACCATTTTTGTGGCCGAATGTTTGGTATGATTGTACGCTTCTACGATATTCTGCAAAACATCAACATACCTTCGAGTACTTTTATGAGTAAAATACCGCCATGTTCTTTCTTTTATAGTTCTTATGAATCTTTTCACAATGGCAGCTTTTACATCTGGACTGCGTACTACTCTAAACGCTATACCGTGCTTTGAGAGATCCCTCTGCCGCGCCCCGCCGATAAATTCTTTACCTTTCTCAGTTTGAAGACATATTGGTTTCCGTCGTTACTTCTCGACAAAATACACGCAAAAGTATCCGCGACGTTTCTCGAAGTTTTGTCCTTGACAAGTTCAGCCCATGCGTATTTGCTGAGAACATCGATAACAGTTAAAACGTAGCTGTGGCCATCGTTGTAAGATTTTATAGATCTCATGTCAATCAAATCAGCTTCCCATACGTCGTCGAAATTGCGTACATTATAATTACGTCTAGGGAAACAATGTCGAACAGGTCTGTGCAAGTTATAAGCGTCTTGACTCTCAAGTCATTCAATAACACTTTGACGATCGTATTTTTTACGCGCAGCTCACAAAAGTTTATCAGCACCAGCGTACGCCGAAGGTCGATGGGCTTCGTCATAAAGTTTTTCAAACGTTTTATTCATTGTTTGAGATTATTATTTTGTCTATTCTCTTCTTATCCTTTGGTTTCTATTCCTTTTTCTTCTTATCCTTTTCTATTTGCCCACGCTTTGATTTTTTATCTTTCTTGTCTCGTTTTCTGATAACATTCTTGATACGCGAAAAAAATTTTTCAAAAGTTATCTTGCTAACCATGCAGCAAGCTGTCATCATCGCGACTGTTCTTTCGTCAGACGGCGTTTCCTCGGCGAGCATGCGAGAGAAGGCATATCGTGCTAAAACTCGGTCGGCTTGACGACGGTCCCTGTTCGAGTCAGCATAAGCTAGATCGTGCTGTCAGCAGGCCTCATCCAACAGATTGATTCCAACGTCGCCACGTTCGATACGCTCTGCTAGCTTAGTTCCAGGTCCGCAAAATTTGTAATGCGGTACATGCATTTCAAACGGTAATAAATCAACGAGTGCATCTAAAACGCTGTTTTTCTCCTGTTCTTCTTCTTGAGAATTTATTAGCGCAGCCCGAATGTCTTGCTCATTACGCGCCATGACAGTATTTCAGAGTGTGGTGGTGAGACCTTCTTTTTTTTCAGCTGACTTCTTTTTTCTTCTTTTTTCGGGTTGTGTTGAATCTGTTTCATCAGCGGCACTGTCGACGCTACTCTGAACTCTCAAAATAGGAACGGAAGGTGGTGTAGTAAAAGCACTGTTTTCTGAAGGCTTACTGGTCGATGAGGGTCTGGTAACGTCGTTCCAAACACGCTTGTTACCTATAAACTCTCGAGGCACAGTTGTTTGGCGAAGAGCGACAGCGAACTGAAGATGACCAGGCGGAGCGCTCCTTTTTCTATCTCTCATTCCGTCATTCACCAAGTCGACAATGTTGGCTCCGGGCACAATCGTGCCATCTATCGTTACAGCTCAGTTGGCATCCCAAACTACTTTACCACCAGCTCGCAAGCATCGCACGAGTTGTTTGGGTTTCATTTGGTACTTTTTCGGGACGGTATAGATAATTTTTGTGTCAATGAGCTCCTCCTCCTCCTCCTCCTCCTCCTCCTCCTCCTCCTCCTTCTCCTCCTCCTCCTCCTCCTCCTCCTCCTCCTCCTCCTCCTCCTCGTCGTCGTCGTCGTCGTCGTCGTCTATCGTATTAGATTCACTAACTCTGTCATTCTCTTGTAAGGGGGCTAGACATCTTTTTTCTTGAGAAAAATCGATTTTTTTTTGCTTTTTCTTATAGGAAAACATCCATAGAATATGCTCCTTTTTACCCGAAAACGATATCTATTTTTTTTTTTTGAAGATATTGATAAAATACTGATTAAACTATTTATCGATTTTTCACTGTAATTTCATTTTTTTTCAATATACAGTTTTTTCGACATACATACTTTTATTTTTTGGTACAATTCTATTTTCTTTTAATTGTTAATATATTTTATACTTTTTAATAAATCTACATTAATATATTTATAAATATAAATAAATACGCCGTAGAAATAAATCAATTTTATTAGAAAAAAATAACAGAAAAAACTGACAAAAATCAATCCGTGTATATAATTACGTGTAATTCATACTTTTCATGGTCGAAATATTTCTAATAATATAAAACAATTGAATATAAACCATACATATATAAGAAAATTGAATACATAGAATAATTATTATATCTATCAAATAATATACCACAGTTTTATTGTATAAAACGATTTGGAGTAATCGGGCATGAACAACAGTAAGGCCCGTTACACTCAAAAAAATATAAGGAACAGATGCAGAAATAACATGGGTTAGTATATCTATATATACGAGGAACAGCGAGGAATAAGCGCTGTTCTACATATATACAGATATAGTAACCCATGGTATTTCTGCATCTGTTCCTTATATCGTGTTCTGTGTTTCTTTGGCTGTAAAAGGCCTAATGTTGAACTATAGATAATTGGACTAAGGTACACCATAAACTATGTTGAACTATAGATAATTGGACAGTTGGACTATGATACACCATGAACTAAGAAACATACACATATCATACGTATGTTACATGTAAGCATTTGACACGGTAACCTACTTTTAGCTCTTTAATTTTTGTAAACACAAGTGTCAGCTGAATCGAATACTCGGATGGTTTAGATTCGTTTTGCGTCGCTTTTTACGTAAAAAGTGTTCTTTTTGTGTAATTTGAGGTTCGTGTGTTTTGTTGCACAGTATAATTATTGTGTTTATATAGTTGTGAACTTTGTGAAATATAAAAATAGTGATTAAAAAAAAAATTTAAAGTGACTTCTAACAAAGCTTAAAAATGGCAGGAGATGCCAGAGGACGATTTACCAGCACTCATCCTGACGCCAAATACTCAAGAGGAAGAGTGAAGAAGAGACCAAAAATTTTTGGAGGGAATATCCACAAAGAAGAAAATGAGAGAAAGCGGAGAAGAACATCAACTTCAGCTAGAAAAATGAGAAATACATCAACATCTTCTCACTGTAATACGAAGAATAGAATTATCAACATCAGCATTTTGTTTCCTGAACTGGAAAAAGTGTTATGTTGCAGTGAGTGCCATGGACCTGTTTGTATAAGCGAATCCAGCCTTCAAGGGTTTGGATTCAAAATTGATATAGTGTGTGACAGATGTGGTTAAATTGCAGGAATAAATTCTTCCAAGAAAGTTGACCCCATGAGTAATGTATGGGAAATAAATAGAAGAAGTGTGCTAGCCACGCGTGCACTTGGCCACGGTCACACAGGACTGTCAACTTTCTCTGGAATCATGGATTTATCACAACCAGTGGCTCATTCTGCTTATGATAAAATTAATGAGCAGCTTGGTAATATTTGTGCAGAAGCGGCTCAAGAGTCCATGGACACAGCAGTGAAAGAAGAACTAAAATTAACACCACCAAATACTGGACTTACTGTGTCTGGTGACGGCTCTTGGAGGAAAAGAGGCTTTTCTTCTTTACAAGGTGTTGCCAGCATTATTGACAACAGATCTGGCAAGGTTTTAGATGTTACTATTAAAAATAGTGTCTGTAAACCTTGCTCAGTTTGGGAGAAAAAAAAAGGAACAGTGGAATATGAAGAATGGTATGAAGAGCACGAACCAAATTGTACGGCCAACCATCAGGGCTGTGCTGGAAAAATGGAAGTAGATGGTATAAAGGAAATGTTCTCACGATCTGAAGAAAAATATGTAGTTAAGTATGAGTATTACATCGGTGATGGTGACTCTAAAGTGTTCAAGTATGTGTCAGAAGCGGATCCCTATGGTGACAAACTACAAGTAAAGAAGATAGAGTGCATTGGGCATGTCCAGAAGAGGATGGGCACTCGTTTAAGAAACATAAAGAAGGCATCAGGAAAGAAGCTTCTATCGGATGGAAAACCAATGGATGGAAAAGGTCGCTTGACAGGGCAGGTGATCGGAACCTTATCTTCCTATTATGGAAAGGCGATCAGAGACCATTCAGATCTGTCACTGGTATGAGTAATGCTATTTGGGCTATATATTATCATCAGTTGTCTACCGATCAGAGCCCTCAACATCAATTCTGCCCATCAGGACTTACCAGCTGGTGTAAATGGCAAAAAGCAAAGGCCAACAAAAAACTCAAGACTTTTAAACATAAAGTAGCCATTCCACTGGCCATCATGGATCAGGTGAGTCCAATTTATGAAGACTTATCAAGTTCAGATCTTCTCCAGAAGTGTCTTGGAGGTTTTAGGCAAAACTCTAATGAGAGTTTCAACAACTGCGTGTGGAAAATAGTTCCAAAAACCTCATTCAGTGGCTTGAAAGTTTTGGAAATAGGTACTCACCTTGCTGTAACCTGCTTCAACCAAGGAAAAACAGGTATTCTAAATATCATGGAAAAGTTTGAATGCACTCCTGGATCGACTGCAGTACAATGGATGGAATCAAGCGACGAATTCAGACTTAGATTTGCAGAAAAGAAGACTGAAGCCAACACCAAGGATGCTCGTATTATGAGAAGACAAGCTAGAGAGCAGCTCCAGGATGATTCGTATGCAGCAGGTGCATTTTAAATTATGTAAGTATATTATATAATATATATGCTTTTGTGCATTAGACATGCGTATATTATGCATATTGTATATGCATATGTATACATAAACATACATATCTTACAAACATGCACACACATTAATTTTCACACACGAGGTACATAAAACTAAATTATATTTTTACACTTTTGTATGGAAATGTCATAAGCCAAGAAATAATTGTATAATTAACATTTACTTGCTTATAGCATTTCCATGTAAAAAATGTAAAAATATAATTTTGTTTTATATGCCTGGTGTGTGCAAGTTAGTGTACGTGTGTCTATGTGTGTGTGTGTATGTGTGTGTATGTGTGTGTGTGTGTATATACATATTGTTTTAAATAATTAAATAAAATAATAAAATATATATTATACGTGTTTCAGTGATTTTGAAAGAAAATACATCATCAAGCGACTACCATGGGACCTTGCAGGACTTGACAGATGAGGTTAAGACAACACATTAACAACAAGACTTAAAAAAGGTTTTTAACCTAAGGCGAAAAAAACGATAAGTATTTAAGATAAATAAATTGATGCACGTATAGCCAAAATGTTATAAAATGACTAAAAGTTGATTTTGTTTTCTAGGTCAAAAAATACCAAGGAAAATAAAATTCTACGCGAGGAAGACAATGCCAAATTGTTTTTCATAACCAGTATATGCATAAATATCAATATCAACTAAAAGGGAGTCGTGTTTTGGATATTTTTATGCATTATGAGATATCAAAACTTTAAAGTTGATTTTCTCACAATATTGTTTTTAATAAAATAAGCTCACTGACCGTAAGCTTTAAAATATTCCTGCGGATGGATTGACTCCAGATTTAAACTGAGTATTTCTAAATGGTATAGTTTTCTTATCAGTGTATGGTTTTAAAATTGAATGTCAGAAAAAATTTTTACATTAAAAGAATGTTGGAAAAGTTTAAACAATTAAGAAAAATATCATAAAAAAAGAGGATAAAAAATTTTTGAATAAAAAATCTAGCTCTTAAGAAAACTATACCATTTAGAAGTACTTAGTTTAAATCTAGAGTCAATCCTTCCGCAGGAACATTTAAAAGCTTACGGTCAGTGAAAAAACTTGTTTCATCGATAACTATGGTTCTGGACCATAAAAAAGGCTCAAACACAGGTCTAAGGAAAGGTAAATATACCCCCTTTTATATGTAAAAAGTGGGAAATAATTGGCTCACATTTATATATAGAAATATAAAATTTTTTTATTTCAGAAATAAAGGTGTCTAGCCCCCTTAAAGTGAAGATATCGCTGTAAAACTTGACTGTAGAGAGTCCACTTTTTCATCCGTGAGTTCGTCTAAAGCCACACCTGTTCGTAAATCGCGTTCGTCGCTATCCTCTCTGCTAACATAAAAAACAGAATCCGTGTCGCAGTAGAGAGCTCGGGGGCCCAACGCGTGCAAATACTTGAATAGCTCCAGTCGGCCCTGTGCTGTTGTAAAGGCAGCAATCACAACACTTGTCGTTGAAGATGACAACAGAGCTTCGTTGTTGTAACACCAGTTGGCGTAAAGTGTTTCGTCATTGATGGTATAATTCCGTTAACGTCTATTTCTGGGCTGATAAATAACTCTGTCAATCTTTCTGGTTTAGTAATCACTTCTGCCTGTGTCATATTCTCACGTTGACCAAATTTACCCCATAAAGAGTTTAGATGTAGTTTTGCGACTGATCTTAGACCAGCGTTGTACTATATCACGTCTTTATTTAAACTAATACCTTCATTGACCTCCAATTATTTTACGTATTCATCTTTATCTTGTTCGGTCAGACAACCAGGTGGAAACCCAGACGCCATAGTATTTTGCGCGAAAAACTCGTTGATATATTCGGCAAATACTCCATCTTTGCGTTCTTTTTGATTATATTGCGACATCTCGTATTGCCAGATCTCGTAAACGCGTTGAATTGTATATCCCAGTTTGACGGCCTCTTTAACCTCCTCAGACACCCACGTTCCCCGTAAAATTCGATCGTCCGGGTCTTGATGTGAGCAATCTTCTTGGACCATTTGTTCACGACACGTGCGACACAGGGGAAATATTAGTTTACCGTGCATTCTTACCGGTAATAAAGGGTGATACAGGTTTTGCGGTGGAAGTACTTCGCACTTTATTAAACCGTTAACTTGAAGAAATACGTCGTTGTTTACCCCTGTGACACGTCTACATTCCTCCCAACCAACGTATATTTTAGGATGACCAACAGGGTATTTACCGCGCTTGCAAATATACGGGTATAACGAATAAACATCAACGTACTTGATCTTCTCTTGCTCTTGATAATCATACAATTTGACGGTATTGCCTGTGCGTCCGCCGAAAAAATGCATCTCGGGCATCCAGTGGTTTTTGGTTCTCGTCATCCGTACTCTCTAGAATAAAATGCTGAAGCTCTTCGTTTTGCGAAACTTCTTTTTGAAAGTCACACTCCTATTTTTCGATCAGTTCGTAATTACTGTCTTTTATCTTTCTACTTACAGCTAAAGTTCTTTCAAATCTATCGTCCATTGAATCACCGGTTGACAAAGCTATATCTCGATTTATTCTATAGCACCGAGGGCAACCATGCCAAAAATATCCGTGAAATTGTAATACTAAACCTCTGTGATTTTCTTGATCTTGCGTTGAACTATAACCGTCGACGATGATACCATCCCGTAATCTTCTTTCACGACACCGTCCGTCATGTTCGATGGGTCGTCCCAGAATTCTTTTCTCCATCCAGGATAACCAATACCCAGCCTTCTTGGATTGATTATCAATCCATCTATATTCACCAGGTGGCATGATACCTATTTGATTCTTTTTTAAAAATGTTTTTCTAAAAACAAGCATGCAAGCCGGGGCTATCGTTGTACACTCAGGAAAAGGTTCCACACTGAATTTCATAAAATTTTTCGAAAAGCTAAACACGCTAATCTTAAAATTGTAACGTCTTGTTTACAGTATTTTTCAATTTCTTTCTGGAAGTTAAATAAATAGCCACATACTGTTTGTTTATTATACCATTTCAAAAGTCGTTCTCTTTCCTTGCTACTCATAGAATCAGGTGAATGCACACTTAGTGCCAGAAGTGCTCCCATGTACGTCTGATTTTGAGGCTTGTTAAATAAGTGTGGGAAGATACCTTTTTCTCTGGTAAATCTTAATATTTTGGTAAACTGCTCAAAGGCATGTGAAAATAATTCAAACTATCTATGAACTTTGCGTGTAGGATTTCTAATAAAATTATTTTTGAACCATTCATTACCACTGAAGGTTTGGCACGTTGATTATCGTATTTTTCGACGATATACTTGAATATAAATTGAGCGTCAAAACCTTGCGAGTTATGAGCGATGCATATAATTTTTTTTGCTGTCTTGGTGCTAATACAAACTCAACCAGTTGTTTCACAAGATTATCTTGGAACACATACTCGCGAATACCACAATAGTCGCATCTAAATGTGATGTCGGTAATCTCCGCACAGAAGCTACATACTTGTTGAACGACGCATAAATTAGGAACGTTAATTTTTTCTTCGCCGTCTCCCAATATTTCTATCGTTTGTTGAGTCTCAAAGTCATAAAACAAATACATAAAAATTTCCTTTATTTCTTCTTTCGTTTTTATAGTTTGCATGTAAGACAGATGAACGTTTGGTAAGTATAATTTACATGCCCTACAAAAAGATACACCACACTCGTGTTTTCTACTGTTCATAAACGTATTGTTCTAAAACAATTTTGGCATATTTTTATCTTATCACATACACTGCTAGTCTTGTTAAATGATTTATTTTTTAAATGATTTTCATAACCTGAGTATCCAAAAAACGACCTGAAACATAATTTACATGTTTTGAGATTTCCAAACATATCACACCGCGGTATTGTCATACATTTGTAACATTTGTTAGAACATCTGTGGTGCTCGACTCGCCAGTAACTTTTATTGTAAGGTATGCAATATCCAGTGCTTCCGCTTGCTCCTGCTAAGTTGAGTATTGGTTCATAGTGTTTTGTGCGTTCGTAGTACATAAGCCTCAATGTATACACAATACTTCCATGTGAATCGATGACAAAACGTGTACCATCGTAAAGCGGTGGATGACCACGAGCGAAAGTAGAAAAATTATACACAACTATAACTGTAGCGTGTGTTGAGAAAAAAATTTGAAAATTATGGATTTCTTGAACACCACAGCCCTGTAACGGCACTTGCGTATGTGACAAATTCACAATCTTCTCTGCGGCTTCCTTTTGAACGCACCCATTGCTTTGCCGAATAAGATTCCAATATTCATGCAATTTTCCTGTGCGGATTTGGCCTCTAACAGCGTACGCATATGCGGCGGCTAAAGCTCGTGGTTATCATCGTTCTTGATGCACAGAATTGATTTTTTATTTACTGTATCTTCAGTCATCCGCACCCGACCACGTCCTGCCGTACCTTTGACAATACAGTTAATCGATAACCGATTACTGATACTAAAATCATTTGCACTTTGCACTGCATTGAATATTCTTAATCGGTCTGAACCACACCCACAGAGCTCCATGATTGAATCGTTCAGAGTCTCTTGTTATACCTATAAAATCGGTAGGTCTACCTCTGATGCACAGTTGTTGATGAAGATTACGCATACAGTCCTCTAACCAAACACAAATATTGGCGTTTGCCGGAGGTGGCGCTATAGTTTCATGAATCTCTCTACCTTCGTATCCAAAACGACGATAATGACGTGTAGATTCGTTTTCAATGATAAAACGAGGACGCGATCCTCCACCGCACTGTAAATAATCTCCTGTAAAAACAATCCAAATTTCTTATCTCATAAATAAACAAGAATTTATATAATCTTACCTCCTCCATTATCATTCATTTCTTCTCTGTATCAGTACTACTACTACTACTGCCGTTGGTGCTGCTGCTGCTGCTGCTGCTGCCACCGCCGCCGCTGCTGCTGCCGCTACTGCTGCCGCTGCTGCTGCCGCTGCTGCTGCCGCTGCTGCTGCCGCTGCTGCTGCTGCTGCTGCTGCTGCTGCTGCTGCCGCTGCTGCTGCTGCTGCTGCCGCTGCTGCTGCTGCTGCTGCTGCTGCTGCTGCTGCTGCTGCTGCTGCTGCCGCTGCTGCTGCTGCTGCTGCTGCTGCTGCCGCTGCTGCTGCTGCTGCTGCTGCTGCTGCTGCTGCTGCTGCTGCTGCCACTGCCGCTGCCGCTGCCGCTGCTGCTGCTGCTGCTGCTGCTGCTGCTGCCGCTGCTGCTGCTGCTGCTGCTGCTGCTGCTGCCGCTGCCGCTGCCGCTGCCAAATTCCACATTGTCGTACGATTAAATAACAAAGAAAAAAGGCGACGCGTTTCTCGTTCGGAAAACATGATGGGCAAGATACAATTTCGACGACTGTAAGTTATGACTAATTCGAGGTAAGACGATATAATTCGACAGCAGAGAGCACACGTGCGATGAGATCATCCGTGGCAAAGACGAACGGTCGACCGGCTGTCAGTCACGAATATTTTCTTGTCGCGTGAACATCTCCGTCGCAAAGTATCATGAGTGTATTATGTGGATTCTAAAGTGCGTCATGTGTCTCTCTTGTACCCCATACAAATGTTGTACACGAGTACGTTATGTAGATAGTACGTTATGTAGATGTCGTTCAATGAGGAAATTCGGGTGTACAGTTCCACGTGAATGTCCCGGAAGTATAATCTATGATGAAGTGGTCTTATGGGATGTCCATGAGGTTACTGTTATTCCATTTTTCAAGCCGTGCGCGCGTCATTAGATACGGCGCGTGGGTGCTGGCCACTCGCTGCACAGTACAGAGAGGCTATACACAAAAGATGTAAAAAGCCATTAAAAACCCCTGAATCTGAAATTTTATTGTGTAGGTACACTTATCATGATGCAGAGAGGCTATACACAACAGTTATAAAATACACCATAAAAACTCCATAAACACCCCATAAGACCATATATTCATGAATCGTATACCATTAGCTTCCAAAATCCGATAAAATATCGAAAATCCCATAAAAACTCTATGAATCTGAAAATTTTTTTTTCTAGGTTCACTTGCCATGGTACACAGAGGCTATACGCAAAAGCTATAAAATACACCATAAAAACCCCATAGCCATCCGATAAGACCATATATTCATGAATCATGTACCATTAGCTTCCAAAATTCGATAAAATATCGAAAACCCCATAAAAACCCTTTAAATCTGAAAGTTTTTTTTTCTTGATGCCCTGGAGGAAAGTACGTGATTTCGCCATTGTTTTCGATAGCGAAAGAAGGACATTTAACCATTACTAGGGCTTTCGCCACTGACAGCAGCTTTCGCCATGCATGCTTCTGAGTTGGTAACTAGGCAACTGCAGATTTTATTAATAGATTGTTTTAGAGGTTTTGTCAACATATTCAAAGTCATTAACCTATATGTACAACAAAAACAATCACTTTTGATCATCAATCAACAAGCGATTTATATTGTTTTAATTTGTGAAATGGATAAACAGTACATTACGATACTAGAAGCACAATAGTTGCACTTTACGCTCATAGACATAAGAGAGATAGACTGCGGGTGTAGGTTAGCGAGAGTGGCACCCGTTGAGAGAGAGAGACAGATGCATAGAAGGTATATGTAATATAAGGTATGCTGTCTCTCTCTAACGCATGTGCGCGAGCATGGTTAGAGGTGCTACTCTTGCTAACCTACACCCGCAGTCTATCTCTCTTATGTCTATGTTTACCCTACGCTCGGGCGCTTATACACGCCGTGCCATAAAGAATAACTTATGACACGCGTATCGTACATTATTTTATAGCACTGACTGCATAAACACTATTTATTATCCACAGTAGATTATTTTATAAAAAAAATTTTGTTGCAGTTTTATTGCTAGTCATGATGCAATACAGAACACATTCTTAACTTGGAAATCGACTCTCTGCATAGTCTACTTATAAAGAACAAAAGTATCAATTACAAAACTTTTAAACTAAATCGCTAGTCTCAGAGCACTCTGTTATTAGATTAAATGCTCAACCTATGACAGGTACGTACTTTAAATGCAAAAATTATTATTATCTATTAGCTTATGACATCTATAAAAAAAATGAATGCTTTGTAGGACCTGCTGTAACTGAACTGTCAATTAACTTTTTTAGTTAAAATAAATAGATAAGTTAAGGATTAAGATAAAACATAAACAAAGTTCAACAAAATCTCTTAATAAAACATCTTGGAAGAAAATGTCAATTTCCTACAAGAAAGTCAGTTGTTATGAAGTTGACATAGTACAACAATTTTCAAATATCATTGTAATTTAATCAAAATGCACCATAAGATGGTATTGTGTGAAAAAACCATATTGACTCATTGGACTAGTCGTGCATTTTTTTTTTAGTAAACTATCAACATATAAATAGAAATAAGTTCAAAGATTGTATGGTTCCTAGACGTGGAAGAATTCGATATGCTATAAATGGTTCAAGATGGTGCAAGTATATGTTGATATAGTATATAGTAGGTTCACATAGTACAACAATTTTCAACTATCAGTATTTACAGTTTAAAAAAAGCTGAATTTCGGTTACAAAGAAGAAAAATAAACTTTTGAGACCAGACAGATTTTATAAACTCAACCTTACACAATTTCACAGAATCAATGAGATTGTAAATTTCATTATTACGTGCGCGTATATATATATATATATATATATATATATATAAATATATGAAACGCTAGTTATGCAGACACTTTCCGAAATTTAAATAGACTTATGCAGACAGAGACCGACTTATGCAGACGTCAGCATAAGTAGAGGGATTATTTCTTTAGTCACGCTAGACTTGTGCAGACACTTGTATAAACGGTACTACACTTATGCAGACAGGTCACGTGGTCTTATACATTGGTGTCAGCATAAGTCGATGTTCATATGATTATATGTATATATATATATATATATATATATATATATATATATATATATATATATATATATATATATGGGTCGTTCCTGTACTTTTTTTAAAAAGTGTGCGCGGGGGGGTCGTCGATTTTGTCAACGATTTTTTTTATGTAAGTACATATAAAAAAAATAGCTTGTGCAAAATTTCAGCCCCTTATCTCATTCCTAATTCCTGCTGGAATTTTTTTAAACCCTGATTTTGACCCGTTTTCAGCCAGTTTTCAAAAAATTCTAAAGGCTGAAATTTTAACAAAATGAGGTCGGTGAGGTCTCATTTTTTTTGTCTTTCTTCAAATTTTAAGAAAAAAAAATACACTGATATGAAATTATGATTTAGGTTTTATTGGCGATCTGTGATATGGTCATTGCATTTCATCATTTTTAGATCATCTTTAAACCTCTATATCTCGTAACTGGTTCCACATTTTTGAGCTCACTAGGTCTCATTTTTTTTTGTCTCGAATAGAACGAATAGACTTCAAGATACAGCCTTTTGAAGTTGACGTTTTTATCAAAAATCGCGAAAATCAACCGTGTTCATGGTCACAGTGTCAACCCAATTTTAATTAAAAATCATTAACAAAAGTATTTTTCATTAGAATATGATGTTACTAACTATACTCTTTTCCTATCATAGGAAAAAGTCAAAAAATAATTTTTTCTCGAGCATTATAATATCTAATTTTTCGATACCTAAAATAATCAAAAATGGCTCTCTACTGACATGAATTCTACCATCTTATAATTATTTTTGACACGTATACGTAACATAGATACAAAGGTGGTTCCTAGACCTTTAAAATCCGTAGTCGCTGATTTTTGCTTCTTTAAGGTCAAAAGAATGTATTAGTGCTGGAGCACCTGGTACACATACAATTTGTGTATGTCCTATACACCAAAATGTCAAATGAAAATTGTCTGCCATCAGCAAAAGTTAGCCTACCGAGTAATTTTAAATGATTGTGTTTGTTCAACAGATTGAAGCGATTGTATGCTACATCTTTGTGAAAACTGTCCTGGTAAAGCAGAAATTCTGAAAATATTGGAATCAAGCTCATGCGAAGATGTTTCAGAGATTGAATATCATAATTGGGTAAATAATGCTGAATCGCAATCTAATAATAGAGTCAGTCTTATTATGGTAAAAGAACCTATAAGAAATTTTATTATAAATTTAGCCAATGACTTATGGGAGTTAACAAAGCATCATTATGTGACTGAAATGCAAAAATGTTATTTAAAACATTGCAAAACAATTATTACTCCAGATACATGTATTATACTTCAAGATTTTGCTGAAAATTTCTTATTTGTTTGTCAAGACTCGATCCAAGCATTTTATTTTAATAATACACAAGCAACTGTACTCCCGTTTGTAGTGTATTATAAAGAAGACAATAACGACAAATTACAAACCTTATCTGTATGTGTTATTAGTGATTGTTTAAAACATGATGCTAGTGCAGTTAACACTTTTCAAGGGCAACTCATTGCACTTCTAAAACGAGATTTTCCGTTTATTGAGAATGTACATTATATGTCAGATGGAGCACCTACCCAATACAAAACAAGTAAGAGTACTTTTATTGTAGTATATTAATACGTATTATATGAACAAAATAGACACCTTTAGATTTTTGTTCATTAAATGACCTGAAAAAATTTAATTTTAGTTATTAAGAATATGTCAAAGTAATATTCTGAAAGTATATTTAATTTGTGTGAAAAACTATTTTGAGACCCAGAACATCAAAATCCATAAAGATCCTGGACCTGCAGGTTACACCCGAGTTAATATTTTACATTATGTAGAAAACAGCTTTAAAGATAAAATTACTAAAACAGTTCTTTATTTTTTCTGTATATCAAATTTAAAAAAAGCAACAACTTCTATGATGCAAGTTCAAATAATTTCTATTATTATGTACACAATATTAAACAGATTTATTTTATTTTTTATAATTTTTACCTTCAAGATAGTATTTATTTACTGTAGGAACAATTTCATTAATATCTGCCATCATGAGGAGGATTTTGGCTTAAAAGTTAAGTCGCACAACTTTTTTTCTACTAGCCATGGGAAAAGTCCGTGTGATGGATGTGGAGCAGTGGTTAAACGAACAGTACGCAGGGCATTCTTACAAAGAACATCAGAAAAACCAATTTTAAATCCAAAAGACATGTATGATTACGTTAGTGAAAATATTGATGGAATAAGGTAAAAATAATATAATTTAGATTTTTTGACTATATTATTTGATTATGTATTTGAATAATAAATCATTATGTGTTATAAAAATATAGAATATTTGGTTTTTAGATCTATTTGGATGAGTCAAGAAACAATTGAGAAAAGGCGTAAAGTACTAGAATGCCGTTTTAAATTGACCCGAACTATACAGAATACAAGAAAATATCACTGCTTTATACCCATTGATGATTCAACATTAAAAGCAAAACTTACTTCGTTTGATAATGATTATAAAATAGTTAAAATAAAATGAATATTACAAAAAAATTTTACTTAAATTCTTATTTTCAACTTTAATTATCTATAAAGTCTGCATAGGTAATTTAATCAACCTAAAGCCATTACTATCGCTTGCTCGCGTCGCATGCGCGCATGGCTTGCTCGCATTGCTTGGGCTGATCGCACGTGCTTCTCGCATAGTGTAGACACGGCCTAAGATCTTCAAAATATGCAGCCTCAGCACTTTTTTTAGGAGAATTATGCCAAACTTATGGTTGATCTTGTAAATAAAACTTTTCCTATATTTCACAAGCTCTAATTTTACCACTTGAAAAATATTTTTTTCTAAAAACGGCTATAACTTTGGCTCTAGTGGTCCTAGAAAAATCAGCGACTACGGATTTTAAAGGTCTAGGAACCACCTTTGTATCTATGTTACGTATACGTGTCAAAAATAATTATAAGATGGTAGAATTCATGTCAGTAGAGAGCCATTTTTGATTATTTTAGGTATCGAAAAATTAGATATTATAATGCTCGACAAAAAATTATTTTTTGACTTTTTCCTATGATAGGAAAAGAGTATAGTTAGATAACATCATATTCTAATGAAAAATACTTTTGTTAATGATATTTAATTAAAATTCGGTTGACACTGAGACCATGAACACGGTTGATTTTCGCGATTTTTGATAAAAACGTCAACTTCAAAAGGCTGTATCTTGAAGTCTATTCGTTCTATTCGAGACAAAAAAAAATGAGACCTAGTGAGCTCAAAAATGTGGAACCAGTTACGAGATATAGAGGTTTAAAGATTATCTAAAAATGATGAAATGCAATGGCCATATCACAAATCGCCAATAAAACCTAAATCATCATTTCATATCAGTGTATTTTTTTCTTAAAATTTGAAGAAAGACAAAAAAAATGAGACCTCACCGACCTCATTTTGTTAAAATTTCAGCCTTTTAGAATTTTTTGAAAACTGGCTAAAAACAGGTCAAAATCAGGGTTTAAAAAAATTCCAGCAGGAATTAGGAATGAGATAAGGGGCTGAAATTTTGCACAAGCTATTTTTTTTATATGTACTTTCATAAAAAAAATCGTCGACAAAATCGACGACCCCCCCGCGCACACTTTTTAAAAAAGTACAGGAACGACCCATATAGGTATACGGGTTTTTCTTGTACTTTTAGGTCATAACCGGTCGCAGGGGGTTTTTCCTCGCTGATTTTTTCTGTGAAATTACATATAAAAAAAGTGAGAAAGCCCCAATATTAGCTCCCCATATCCAATATTGAGAAAGCTACACCGTGCTGAATTTCGTAAAATTGTCAAAAAATGGCTATTTTCGAAAAATTCTGTACGGCTCGTTTTTTGATCGATTTGAATGATTCAAGAAGGAATTTTTTTGCTATCTTGTCAAATTTTAGAAAAAAAAATTGTGGAATATAAATAATGCAATGAAATTTTTACACAAAGGAAAACGTGAATCTAAATATTTTTGTTTTTAAGGTTACCTTTCAACCTTTGTAGTTCCTCGAGTTTTATAGATATTGAGATCGGACACAACCTATTTTCTTCCTCTTAAAAAGATGTTTCATTTTCACTCGGCCAACGATTGATTTGATTAACTGCAAGCAAACATGCAGCTTTTTCAGAATGGTCGATTTTCGAAAATCGCAATGTTGGCACTCCTGTAACTTTTTTCTATCAAAATTGATTGGGCTCGTATTGGGCGGAAAAAAAAGCTTTAATCTTCTAGAAAACGACCCAATTGGTTTCGTTCGATTTTTGGGATATTTGCAAAAGTTACGAATTTTTCAAACGGGAGTTTTTCGTATAAGTATCCATTAAGGGCGTGTTACACCTAGTGGCTTCTGAGGCCAGAATCAACTGAATCGATGGCTTTTCATGGATCTAAATTACTTGAAATTCATGTATTTATTGCCCAAAGAGTTGAAAATATTAAAAATATTTAATTAAATAATTTTAAAATGCTAACAACGACAAAAACATTACAAATACTCTTAAAATTAAGCAATTAAAAGTGGTTTTTCAATTTTTAAAAATACTTAAACAAATAATTTTAATATTTCCAACACTTAAAGCCATTACTACATGAATTTTAAGTAATTTAGGACTTGTACCATGAAAATTCATTGAATACTTTTTTTAAAAAGGCCTCAGAAGCCACTATGTGTAAGACCCCCTTTAATACGTAAAACACAAATCCTCAGTTTCTTGTTTGAGCATCCGCAGCAAAATTTATATTTCGATACATATTTTTACTATCCCATTTTTTTAAATATTGTAGTGACCGCATTATCGTTTGGATCTGTTTCTCATTGTATCTGTTCCTCAAAGATGTGTAAAAGGCTGATAGATCGAACTATATTCATTGCTTAAAGTGTTGTTTCAAATAAACAAAATGAATCTATAGAAAACATAATCTATGGATATACGATCCCGGATACAAGAATCTTTCATGGAAAAAGAGACAGGACCATTACAGACGAGCTTTTATAGATACAGAAACAATGTTTTAAAAAGTGGGATAGTAAAAATATGTATCGAAATATAAATTTTGCTGCGGATGCTCAAACAAGAAACTGATGATTTGTGTATTGTATTTTACGTATTAAGGTGGTTCCCTGGAGATCAGAGTTGATTCAACACATACTTGAAATTACACATGTAGGTCAATAAAGACATAACGAATGTCATATCCAAATTTCAGAGCATTTTATCTTTTAGCTTCTGAGTAATTGCTGTGTAAAGTTACACGGATTACATGGGAGATATATCTATATATATCGAAACTGTCGCGTTATGTATCTGTTTACAACAATATCTAAGC
The DNA here is from genome assembly GCA_036365515.1 of Torymus aiolomorphi. Lineage (NCBI taxonomy): Eukaryota > Metazoa > Arthropoda > Insecta > Hymenoptera > Torymidae > Torymus > Torymus aiolomorphi. The sequence continues at coordinate 89,541,433 of CM070873.1, forward strand.
AACGAGATTCAAGTCAGCCTTGGAATTTCATGTACTCATAGAATATATAATAAGGAATGTTTTCGCGTAAGAATGAAGTTGATTCATCGTTTCATTATTAAAATAGAGCTTCTTAAATATATCGCTTTCGCAGAACTTGATATGTTTCGAGGGTTATGTACGCTCAGCGCGCCAGCGTACACTCTCTATCTCTCTCGCTCAAAGCTGTCTGTCTCTCTCTTACCCAGGGAACCACCTTAAGGTGGTTCGATAGTTCACCGCTCGCGGGGCGTGGGGCTCACCGCGCACCCCCTCCCGCAGCCAATGAACTCAATCGTATGTTTACGTTTTGCCGCAGTACTCGGAATGGGCGTTGTCAATCGCGATCAGATTGCGTTTAAACATTCTCCTGTATATTTTCTATATTGCCTGTAGTTTTTTGATTCGCTCTAACCTTTTTTAAAGACTCGTGTTCTAAGTGTGTTGTGTTTTACTAAGGTACTTCCATAAGAGTCCGTGTATAAGAGCTGAACTTTGAAGTTAAATAATTTCATAACCGAGTTGACAAACGATCTGAAATTTCACACACTAATAGAAAATCAATCGAAGAACCACAATATTTAGTTTTTGGAATGACGTAACCTTTTTCATTGCGGTATCGAACCTCCTTAAAGGGGGTCTTACACATAGTGATTTCTGAGAAATTTAAAAAAAAAAGTATTCAATGAATTTTTATGGGACAAGTCCTAAATTACTTAAAATTCATGCAGTAATGGCCCGAAAAGTTGGAAATATTTAAATTATTTGATTAAGTATTTTTAAAAATATTTGATTAAAAACCACTTTCAATTGCTTAATTTTAAGAGTCTTTGTCGTTTTTAGCATTTTAAAATTATTTAATAAAATATTTTTAATATTTTCAACTTATCGGGCAATAAATACACGAATTTCAAGTAATTTAGACCCATGAAAAGCCATCGATTCAGCTGATTTTGGCCTCAGAAGCCACTAGGTGTAATACGCCCTTAATGGATACGTATACGAAAAACACCTATTTTGAAAAATTCGTAACTTTTGCAAATATCCAAAAAACCGAACGAAACCAATTGGGCCGTTTTCTAGAAGGTTAAAACTTTTTTTTCCGCTCAATACGAGCCCAATCGATTTTGATTGAAAAAAGTTACAGGGGTGCCAACATTGCGATTTTCGAAAATCGACCATTTTGAAAGAGCTGTATGTTTTCTTGCAGTTAATCAAATCAATCGTTGGCCGAGTGAGAATGAAACGTCTTTTTAAGGGGAAGAAAATAGACTGTGTCCGATCTCAATATCTATAAAACTTGAGAAACTACAAAGGTTGAAAGGTAACCTTAAAAACAAAAATATTTAGATTCACGTTTTCCTTTGTGTAAAAATTTCATTGCGTTATTTATATTACACAAATTTGTTTTCTAAAATTTGACAAAATAGGAAAAAAATTCCTTCTTGAATCATTAAAATCGATCAAAAAACGAGCCATACAGAATTTTTCGAAAATAGCCATTTTTTGACAATTTTTCGAAATTCAGCACGGTGTAGCTGTCTCAATATTAGATATGGGAAGCTAATATTGGGGCTTTCTCACTTTTTAGGCACGACCGCTGCTCGGGAGAGCCTTATAATTTCACCAGAGTGAAAATTGTCTGAATTCAAAAACTAATATTTTGATACAAAAAAAGTCTTTTCCAGTCAAAATGAGTACGTTTTAAGCGTTTTCTGTGATGTATGTATGTCTGTACGCCCGGATGTACGCAAGTTTCTCGATTATATCAATGAATTTTCAACCGATTCCATTGGAATCGCGGGAAAATACTCCTCTAATTATACCTAATTGCTGGTTCTCAATTGAGATAGATCGATGCAAAATTTTAAAAATGCGAGTACAAAGAAACATTTCAAAAAATCGATTTTTAATCTTAATGACTAAAAAAATTAATTTTAAGCTTATATCTACAGGTCTATCTGCTAAAACTAATTAAAATACACCTTTTTTCTGTTGGACACTTTTTTCTACGAGCAATATTTGCCAAGATAACTGCAAAAAACGACAAAAATATAACTTGACAAGATTTGATTTTATACAAAAATGTTAAGTGCAAAAGTTGTAGATAATATTTAAACAAAACTTTTTTCTATTTAACATTTTCGTGTAAAATCAACTCCTGACGAGTTAGACTTATAAAAACGATTTTAAACGTCAAAATATACATAAAATGGACGATTTTCGGCTAAAACTTGATAGGATTTGATTTTACACAAACATGTTCAATACAAAGGTCTAGATAATATTTAAATAAAACTTTTTCCCATTTAACATTTTCATATAAAATGGATTCCTGACCGCTTAGACCTATAAAAACGATTTTTAATGCCTAAATACACCTGAAATCGTCGATTTTCGCTTATCATACAAGAATTTGACTTTCAATTAAACTGTTAAATACAAAGCATATGGATATAGTTTAAACAAAACTTATTCCCAATTAACATTTTTATGTACAATAACTTCTGGATCATCGAACGCATAAACATGATTTTTAATACCCCAATACACGTATATTGAATTTTCGCTTATTATTTAAGGGGGTGTCAAACTCCATTCTGCGATTTGACCGATCCATAGATCGGTAAGGTAGGAAGTACATACTATTGATGAAATATGACACAAGCGCCATCTCTGGAAAATCGTAATAGATTTTAACATAGATGGCGCTACATATTTCAAAAATATTAAAGATACGCGTTTTTTTATTACAAACAATTGTACGTATTTCGCGTATACGTATTTCTTTTTATAATTAATTATCCGTATTTTGCGTATACGCATTTTTAATGTTAATAATAGTGCGTATTTCACATATATACGCATATTTATTACAAATAATTTTGCGCATTTCACCTATACGCATTTTATAATAAATAATTTGGTGTATTTCGCCGATACACATATTTTATTCTAAATAATTATGCGTATTTCGCTTATACGCACTTTTCAGTGTTATCAATTGTGCGCATTTCGCCTATACGCATTTTATAATAAATAATTTGGTGTATTTCGCCTATACACATGTTTTATTATAAATAATTATGCGTATTTCGCTTATACGCACTTTTCAGTGTTATTAATTGTGCGCATTTCGCCTATACGCATTTTATAATAAATAATTTGGTGTATTTCGCCTATACACATGTTTTATTATAAATAATTATGCGTATTTCGCTTATACGCACTTTTCAGTGTTGGTAATCGTGTGCATTTTGCCTACACGCATTTTATAATAAATCATTTTGTGTATTTCGACTATACACATGTTCTATTATAAACAAATGTGCGCATTTCGCCTATACACATTTCTTATAATAATGAAATGCAGATTCATCACTTTATTATATAGTCTCAGTTATTATTGACATTTCAAAATTCAGGACGTCGCCTCGCATGATTGCAAATGCTTTCTTAAAAATTGTAGTGCGCTTCGTACGTTTTTGTGTCCCGGTGAAGAGACAGATCGGATGCGAGGTCTAGGTGTTTAGATGGCCGATGATGGAGTCCGGGTTATGCGCTCCATAGGTTTTTGTACCCAGGTGTTGAGACAGCTCGATTACGAGGTCTAGCTGTTCCAGGTGGCCGGTGATAGAGTGTAAGTGATGCGTTCCGAAGATTTTTGTGTCCAGATGTCGGAACAGATCGTATGCGAGGTCTGAGCGTTGCAGGTGGACGATGATGGAGTTTACGTGATGCGCTCCGTAGGTTTTTGTGTCTAGAGACCAAGACAAATCGAATGCGAGGTCTAGGTGTTTCAGATGGCCGATGATGGAGTACGGGTAGTGCGCTTCGTAGGTTTTTGAGTCCAGGTGTCGGGACAGCTGGAATGCGAGGTCTAGCTGTTCAAGGCGGCTGATGATACGCTTTGTAGACTTTTGTGGCCAGGTGTTTTGACAGATCGGATGCGAGGTCTAGATGTTCCAGACGGCCGATGATGGAGTTCGGGTAGTGCGCTCCGTAGGTTTTTGTGTCCAGGTGAAGGGACAGGTCGGATGCGAGGTCTAGGTGTTGCAGATGGCCGGTGATGTAATCCGGGTGATGCGCTCTGAAGGTTTTTGTGTCCAGGTGTCGGGACAGATCGGATGCGAGGTTTAGGCGTTCCAGGTAGCCGATGATGGAGTTTACGTGAAGCGCTCCGTAGGTTTTTGTGTCCAGAGGCCAGGACAAATCGAATGCGATGTCTAGGTGTTCCAGATGGTCGATGAGTCCGGGTAGTGCGCTCCGTAGGTTTTTGTGTCCAGGTGAAGGGACAGGTCGGATGCGAGGTCTAGGTGTTTAGATGGCCGATGATGGAGTCCACTTTAATATTATGATTTTCAAAATATTACCTGCATCTGAAATTTTGTGGCACAGTACTGCACTTTTTTGTACATATTCTGGATATAGTTTACAAAATTTCTACCAAGAGATAGTTTAGATTTGGTTTTTATTTTTTTGGTTGAGGGTTTAATTGTTTATTGAAATTTAAACAAATTTCAATCTATTTAGCTTTTTATGAACAAAAAATGTTCCTCAAATTTTAGGTCGATATTTGCAAAAATTAAAAAGCTATGCAATATTGAAAATTCAATTTTTTTTGCAATTTTTGGTTAAAATCCAAGTTTATTCATTTTTTAACTGAAAATCTTGAAACTTTTTGTATAGTACATTGATTGGCAAAAGGTTTGAATTTTTTCTGTAGAATGTGCCAGTATTTATTTTATGACCCTTTTTGAAAGTCTCTGATTGGCTGCTTCTTAGTATACCTTCATCAAAGGATATTGAGGCTGCGGCCAAATATTCTTTATTCGACAAATTCTGTTGTATTCTTCTTCGAAAACCCTTCAAAATGCTTTTTTTGATCAATACTGGCCGAGCAAAGGGAAAAAAGTGACAATTTTTTGAAATATCAAGAAAAATCCATAATTTCAATTTTTGATAACATGATTAATGAAACTGAATATTATTCATACATCTTATGGCATGGACCGTACCACTGAATTTTGTTAGAGCATCAAATAGACCATTAGAAATATCTATTTTCAATAATATTAGGCTTACACAATAAGCAATACCTAATTATGAATTAATAATAAATTAAGCTATAGAGGTTAATTACTATAAAGCTGTCAAAATGAAATCAGGCAACAGACTGATAATTTCATTCATAATTAGGTATCGCTTATTGTGTAAGCCTAATATTATTGAAAATAGATATTTCTAATGTTCTATTTGGTGCTCTAACAAAATTCAGTGGTACGGTCCATGCCATAAGATGTATGAATAATATTCAGTTTCATTAATCATGTTATCAAAAATTGAAATTATGGATTTTTCTTGATATTTCAAAAATTGTAACTTTTTTCCTATGCTCGGCCAGTATTGATAAAAAAGCATTTTGAAGGGTTTTCGAAGAAGAATACAAAAAAAAATTTGTCGAATAAAGAATATTTGGCCGCAGCCTCAATATCCTTTGATGAAGGTATACTAAGAAGCAGCCAATCAGAGACTTTCAAAAAGGGTCATAAAATAAATACTGGCACATTCTACAGAAAAAATTCAAACCTTTTGCCAATCAATGTACTACACAAAAAGTTTCAAGATTTTTAGTTAGAAAATGAATAAACTTGGATTTTAACCAAAAATTGCAAAAAAATTGAATTTTCAATATTGCATAGCTTTTTTATTTTTGCAAATATCGACCTAAAATTTGAGGAACATTTTTTGTTCATAAAAACTAAAAGAAAACGAGTTTTGAGGGATTTTAAAATTTTGAGCTGCTGACTTCACGTGAAATATCCCATATACCTGAAACAACAGGAGGGTGTAACAAAATTTGAGACCAAGGGTTGAACTTCAAATGAACCTGAGTATGGTATATAAGTTGATCCGCATTTTAAAATATACACCTTCCATCATATAAACGCATAACTGCAAATTGAACATTTTAACAAAATTTGTATTATTAGAAGTATTGTCATTAATAATTACTTTGCATTATACTTGTCATGCTACTGAATGATTGGCAAAAGTAGAGCTACTATAATTTCATTGAGCTAGGCTCATAAGTTTCTTTAGCTTCTTTTCAAATTTTATGAGTTTTGTTGAAAAAAAACGGAAAAGAATTAATTTTATGTCAAGACATCTAGTTTCTTATAAATAGATAACTAAATAAACTCATGTAATTGTAATTCTTTTCTGTTATAATTAAATATGTTCGCCCATACACCTTTCCTTATAACTAATAATTGTGCGTATTTCGTCTATACGCATTTTTGCATTATAAACAACTCTGCGTTTTCGCTTATACATATTTTTGATATTGTAGATAATTGTGCGTATTTCGCTTGTACGAATTTTTTATTATAAATAATTGTGCGTATTTCGCCTATACGCATTTTTGTATGATAAATAATTGTGCGCATTTCGCATATACGCATTATTTATTATGAATAATTGTGCGTATTTCGCCTATACGCATTTTAATATTTACTATTTTTTTTATTACAAACACATGTCAATTTGAACGTAATTACGTTCGAATAAGTATTTATTTTGTAATCACGATTTTTACTTATAGTATAAAATTACGTGATTAGTAATACTTTAAGTTTTGACATGTCCAACACCTATTAGCCAAAAACTACGGAGCGCACCACCTAAATATCGTCACCGGCTTCCCCAAAGACCTGGACCACGTATTAGATGCGCCCTGATATCCAAACGCAAAAGACTACAAAGCGCACCACCTAGACCTCGTCATCGGCTACCCTGAACACCTGCACTGCGTATTAGATGCGCCCTGATATTTTAATGCAAAAAACCTAGACTCCATCATCGGCTACCACAAAGACCTAAACCACGCATTTGATACGTTCCAACATCTAGAGACAAAAAACTACGGAGCGCACGACCTAGACATCATCATCGGCTACCCCGAACACTTTAACTACGTATTAGATGCGTCCTGGGATCTAAACGCAAAAAACCTCGGAGCGCATCACCTCGACTCCATCATTGACCACCTCAAAGACCTAGACGACGCATTCGATGCTTTCAATTATCGATAAGTAACACTTCCTTATAATAGTTGTCATTTCCGTATTAGCAGGTAGCAACCGTTACCGCTATAGTATTTCTCCCTTACAATTGAAGGTGGAAGCAATGTATACTAAAATCGTGTGACGCTGTTACGTCGGTATATGCCGCTGATCCAACGATCGTATAATTGTGTAACTGTGTAGTATGAAAAGCAACATACCGTAAAAGTATGGGTCCCTTACTAAGATGGCTAAAACCACCTTACTTATATAGTAAAGGAACTCCTATACTCCACGAGTAAGCCGTTTTAACTGTAGCAGTAAGAGTTTTCTTTCCGTGTGCACCCGCAGAAAACTGTTACTTTTTGGGGAGATATAATTCGTACCTAAAAATCAGGTGTGCCCTAAATACTGACATTAGTCTAGGCACCAGGGGGGTTTCCGTGGCCGATGGATGTCCACGCCTCCACCAAAGCTTTTCTTACGTATTTTTGTCTGCTGATTCTGAATTTCGAAGGTGGACAGTCGCCAGAATGTTAGTTTTTTGTTATTAACAATTTAATTGTTTAAACTGCGGCCAAATCAATATGATTAATTATAACTGAATCCTAACTGTCTAAAACTGTAGTAAATTGATCTAGAATTATGCACGTTTGCGCTCGAATTCGCGACTTATTGCACTAAATTTGCAATAATTCGGGTTCTAATAAAAATTTTTCAATTCTGAAAAAACGAGCATATTCTAGATCAATTTACTACAGATTTAGGCAGTTAGGATTCAGTTATAATTAATCATATTGATTTGGCAGCAATTTAAACAATTAAATTGTTAATAACAAAAAACTAACAGTCTGGCGACGTTCCACCTTCCAAATTCAGAATCAGAAGTCAAAAATACGTAAGAAAAGCTTTGGTGGAAGTGTGGACATCCATCGGCCACGGAAACCCCCCTGGCGCCTAGACTACATCTCGAGTCTGTCGCGGGAGCGCAGACATTCAAGTATACCTTCGTCGTCCCTTCTCCGTCGTGTCCGCCTAGGTGATGTCCTCGGGAAGTGGTAGTTGCGTTGGCTGCCCTCGAGGAGAGTAGAATGATATGAAGACCTGCTGTCTTCTGCAGGAGCTCTTCGCCTAGAGCAAAACAAAACATATTAATAATGTTTTAGGCAGTGGGGATGAGGAGAGCAGTATCAAACTGCCAGGAACAGAGGAGTAGACCGATGGAAAGTTGGAGACTAGGTTCGGCTGTACTACAAGATAAAGTCCAAATCCGAAGTGAAATACTTACTCGAGTCTGGCACAGGAGATCAAACTATATTTATATACACCTTCGCTCTCACTTCTACGATATGTTTGTCTAGCTGATGTCTTCAGGACGTGGTAGTTGTGTTGGCTGCCCTGGAGGAGAGTAGAATTATATGAAGATGTGTTGTCTTCTGCAGGAGCTCTTCGCCTAGGGCAAAACAGAATATATTAATAAAGTGTTAAGCAGTATAGGAATGAGGATAGCAGTATCGACCTGCCAGAAACAGAGGGAGTAGATAGATGGAAAGTTAAGATATCTGTAGAAAATGGAAAGGGTCTTTGGAATGAAAAGTCGAAAAAGTGCATGTGCATTTCCAAATAAGACCTCATCACCCTCGCTTAAAGTTTAGCAGAATGTTAACACACAATCCAATACATGTTGAGGCATTGTATATTAAATTTTAGATCTTTTCAATCAGCCAGTGTAGGCGAAATAACTTTTTTTCTTGAACATTTCTTAAAAAGAGCATACAAATTGCAATATCTCCACACTTGCTAATTATTTAGATTTGAAACTTGATAAACAATATCCCTCAGCATGTATTACATAGTGTGTGTAAAGTTTGAAATATTTGTAGAGAATGGAAAGGGATCTTTGAAATGAAAAGTCGAAAAAGCGCGTGTGCATTTCCAATGTAGACCTCCTCACTCTTTCTCATAGTTTACCAGAATGTTCTCACACAATGCAATGCATGCTGAGGCATTGCATATTGAGTTTCAGATATACTCCATCAGCCAGTTTGGAGGAAATGACTTTTCTTTCTTAAAAATTTCCTGAAAAAGCACAAAAATTGCAATATCTCCAGATTTGCTATTTATGTAGATCTGAAACTTGATAAACTGTCCCTCAGCATATATTGCACGGTGTGTGTAAAGTTTAAGATATATTGAGAGAATGGAAAGGGATCTTTGGACTGAAAAGTCGAAAAAGCGCAAGTGCATTTCCAACTAAGACCTCCTGACCATTGCTCAAAGCTTACCAGAATGTTAACACGCAATCCAATACATGTTAAGGCATTGTATATTAAATTTTAGATCTTTTCAATCAGCCAGTGTACGGGAAATAACTTTTTTTCTTGAACATTTCTTAAAAAGAGCATACAAATTGCAATATCTCCACACTTGCTAATTATTTAGATCTGAAACTTGATAAACAATACCTCAGCATGTGTTACATAGTGTGTGTAAAGTTTGAAATATTTGTAGAGAATGGAAAGGGATCTTTGAAATGAAAAGTCGAAAAAGCGCGTGTGCATTTCCAATGTAGACCTCCTCACCCTCGCTTAAAGTGTGTGAGAATGTTTACACACAATCCAGTACATACTGAGGTATTGTATATTAGGTTTCAGATCTATTCAATCAGCCAGTTTGGAGGAAATTACTTTTCTTAAAAATTTCCTGAAAAAGCACAAAAATTGCAATATCTCCAGACTTACTAATTATGTAGATCTGAAACTTGATAAACTGTCCCTCAGCATGTATTCCATTATGTATGGAAAGTTTAAGATACTTGTAGGGAATGGAAAGGAATCTTTGGAACGAAATGTCAAAAAGCCGCATGTGCATTTGCGACAAAAACCTCCTCACTCTTTCTCATAGTTTACCAGAATGTTCTCACACAATGTAATGCATGCTGAGGCACTGTATATTAAATTTAGATCTTTTCAATCAGCCAGTGTAGGGGAAATAACTTTTTTACTTGAACATTTCTTAAAAAGAGCATACAAATTGCAATATCTCCTCACTTGCTAATTATTTAGATCTTAAACTTGATAAACAGTCCCTCAGCATGTATTACATAGTGTGTGTAAAGTTTGAAATATTTGTAGAGAATGGAAAGGTATCTTTGAAATGAAAAGTCGAAAAAGCGCGTGTGCATTTCCAAGGTAGACCTCCTCATCCTCGCTTAAAGTTTATGAGAATGTTTACACACAATCCAGTACATGCTGAGGCATTGTATATTAGATTTCAGATCTACTCAATCAGCCAGTTTGGAGGAAATGACTTTTCTTGAAAATATTTTGAAAAATACACAGAAAATGCAGTATCTCCACACTTGCTGATTATTTAGATCTGTAATCTTTGGAATGAAAAGTTGAAAAAGCGCATCAAATCTACAGTTGGCCGTTGTTATTTATACGCCAGATTGCTAGATAGGTATACCTATATATACGTAAAACCTAACCTTCAATTTTCTTTAGCCGAAGAATTGACGCTTGATTAAAGAAAAAAATAGGCAAGGATTGATGCTTGACTAAAGAAATAATAGTCCCTTCCATGTCAGACTTTCAAAACAGTGATTTTTACACGTTTCTAAGTGGGTTATAGGTTATTTGTACGACAGATCTGTCGTACAAATAACAACGCCGTAAAATAAATAAATTCTTGAATGACTTACTTTTCTCTCTTACGGCGGGGCCAAGTCCAAGCGGCACGGTCCGTTGGGTGTGCACGCACACGGTGCGGTACGGACGCTACGGTCTGCGAGGTGGGCGGCTGATGCGGCGCTCCAGGCTGCGCCGTCTGCGAGCGGTCCAGGCGGCAGGCACACCGATGACACGTCGATAAGCATCAATGGATAGAGGAGGGCACAGGTGGCGAAGGTGGCGGCGGAGGTGGTGGCGGCAACACAGGACCGCCTCCCGGAGGGCCTAGGCCCAGGCATCGGCGATGGACAGCTCAACTGTGCTGCAGCCAGCAGCGCATGCGCATACACACACACGGGCAAGGCCGCGCCGCTGGCCGCTGCCGTCGCTGCCGTCGCCGACTCGCGAATCTCGCGATGCTATATATTACCCATATGGTACAATAATCTATTTTTTTTTATAATATTATGCATAATCATGAGTGCATTGCCCTCCGTAATGACATTATGAATCATTCTGCAAAGTTTCACGTCGATATTTTAAGGCATCTGAGAATGGCATTTGAACGAAATTTTCGTTCAAATGCCATTCTTAGACGCTTTTGAATATTGACTTGGCATTTTGCAGAATGATTAATAATGTAATTACGGAGGGCAATGCACTCATTATTTTTCATATATCGTTATATTTTTTTTTTCTATTAAAAACAATATATTTTTTGCTCGGTCGGTAAAAATTGAGTTTGACACCCCCTTAACAGAATTAGATTTGCACAGAAGTATTCTATACAATAGCTCTAAATAAGATGGAAAAAATCGACATAACATTCCAAAGATAATATAATTACCAAAACATAATAATAAGATACAAAATTACATTTGATTACAATATTCAATGGGATAAACACATTGGAAGAATAATTAAAGAAACAAAATATCTATTTCCCTGTTTTCTACAAAAAGATTTTTAATAATAAATTTAAAAAATTTAATATAAGATTACCAAGCTTAACCTACTAACTATGTTCCCAGGACCTAAGCGATTGAACTAAAAGAATCAAAATTGTGTAATATTATATAAGCACATGTTAAAGGAATATCATATATACAAAAAAAACTTTTGTGTAATGTATGAGCTATAAATGTCGTAATATGGTAAATTTCAATGCATAAAGAATGCAATGTTTTAGCTGACTCAGTCTTACAGCATGTAGAAAACTATTAAATAGGCAAGTCTCACTGGGTAGAAGTTTGCGAAATACATAATGATATATTTTAATACAACAGATACCCTGAAGCGAGTTCTTACACCCTCACTAAACTTAGGGACAACTGCCTACCCTTATCGCATTTAACAACACACACAGCACTTATATAATATTTCCCAGTTCCTATTACCTATCGCCTCACACTTTAAAGCACTAACACTCGAAGATCACTTAGAGCTGCAGAAGTTGCAAAATAGGGCTGGACGGTCTAGGCTGGCCACTACTCCATGGATGCCAGTCTGCTGAGAATCATCTAACAGTGATCCACTGTCAGTAACTACACCAACGAGGAGGAAAGTACTGACAGAGACCGTCAATTGTGTTTCATGTCAGGGACTGCCTCAGCCTAGGGATCAGCAAAGCACATGAACAGTAGATCAGTCCCTATTCTGGGGGACAAGCGAGGAGAGTTGAGCACCTAAAAACCACATATGACTAATAAATAGATGAATTAAAAAAAACATACCATACAAAAGAAAAGTCTGCAGCAATGGCTGTTGTTCACGCACTGTACCAGCTTCCTGTAACAACTAGAGGGGAAGGATTGGTGGAGACCTTTAACCGTTGTTTTACTGCTGGAAACAGCAACAGCCTGAGAGTAGAGACACAAGCAGTAGCTTAACTGTACACATAGTCACTAGTGTAAGAGCCAAACAAGGAAAGTTGAGCACCTAAAAACCACATATAACTAATAAATAGATGACTCAGACAACATTTACACACCCAAGAAACAGTCTGCAGCAGTGCCCGTCGTTTACACTACTCTCGCTGCCACAGATACCTGCAACAAGCGAAAGTACCATCAGCTCACCCATCAGAGAGGTTAGGAACGAGAAAATGCTTACTAAATCTGCTCTTGCCGCTGACACACTGCCTTCCCATCTCCGACGAATCATCGAAAATCGGCGAACACAATGCAAGGGCAAAGACGATTCACCAGGGCGGCATACTACAGCAGCCACAGTTATCGTTGGGGACGCCGGGAGCCAGACGATTCGATTGTTGACAACACACACCATGAACACATGTGCGCCACGGCACGCGACACTACTCAGCAGTAGCAGAAAGCGCGCGCGATCATATATATATATATAGATATATCTTATACATACAGGGAGCGCTCGCGGTTGCGCGAGTCGCATGTGTTTTTCCGCTGTACTTGGTGTGCGAACGCAGCCTATAGCCGAGGCAGTGAGGCACGGTCACATAGGTCCGGAAAGTGTGTACGACCGTGAGCCGAGGTACCTAGCGTAGCCGTTACGACTGCTGCAGTATAAGTATATTAATGCACGCAGGTCGCAGGGCTAAGCCAGATTGCCGTTGCCGAATGCATCAGTATTGAGCATTCTCCTTCTGTTTTTCTCCTTTTCGCGGTATTAGTGTATATATGCATATGTGCGCAAGTATTTTTTGTAATTGAGATTGTATAGGTATATGTAGTTAGGAACACCCATGAGTCCGTGAGCAGCTAGTTTCCACCTTATGGATAAGATTAAAACAAAATTTTGTTTTCATATTACATTTTCATAAATAAAAATAAAAAACCAATTATTATAATTATAATAGAAATTATGAAAACTATGTTTTTAATTTTAAATATAACTGCAATCATGGTATTTATATTCAATATTCCCATGCGCGCTTTAATCATATCAATTAATACTTAATAAATTTATATACATCATAGGCTATTTAAAAAGTTATCTAAATATTTTTATACATGTAGAATTAAAACGCAAACCTTCTACAAAAAAGAAGCAATCAATGTGTAAAAGTAAATTGATAACTATTATTTAAATTCTACTGCAGATGTATTTATGTTTATTTTAAATGATAAAAACGACCATTTTTGCAATAATAAAAGTATAAGGTTCTTCTGAGCATTGCGGTCGTGCCTATTATGTAAAAACGAAGTTTTTACATAGGGAGGGGGGGGCGACGAGCAAAGCGAGGAGCAGGTGTGTGTGGTGGCGGGGGGGATGGCGTGCCGAAGGCACGCTGGGGGGCGCAGCCCCCTAGTTTTATATGTACTTTCACAGGAAAAATCAGCGAGGAAAACGGTTGATCCCCTGCGACCAGTTATGGCCGAAAAGTACAAGAACGACCCATATATATACTAGGGGGGCCTCTCTGTCTCTCTGTCTACGTCTGGGTCACTACCTTTCCATGTCTACGTGGCTTCCTCTAGGTCTCTGTCTACACCCCAGTTGCTACGTGTCTGTCTCTATGTTTCTGTCTTTCTCTTCGTCTCTCTCTTAAATTCAATCCGATCCAATTAAATACAATCTGGGAACACCTGATAAAAGCGTGCACTTGGAGGAATAGCTACGGTTAATAACAAAAAGTAGCTGATGGGGAGCGGATGGGGAGCGCGGGGGAGCGGCTGGTGAGCGGGAGGGAGCGGATGGGGAGCGGAGGCATCAAAAACTGCTGTTTTTAGAGACATTTTTACGTTATTTTGGGGAGCGGATGGGGAGCGGATGAGGAGCGGGGGAGGAGCGGATGGGGAGCGGATGGGGAGCGGTTTAGGAGCGGGGTGGGGGTCGGATGGGGAGCGGTTTAGGAGCGTAAGGGATAAGTCTTAAAAGTATCACTTTAGAGAGGTAAAAAAGGAAGCGGATGGGGAGCGAAAGGGGAGCGGAGTGAGGAGCGGAAGGGGAGCGGACTGGGGAGCGGCAAAGACTAATAATTGAGGGGAGCGGTTGGGGAGCGGGGGGGAGCGGATGGGGAGCGGAAGCATCAAGAACTGCTGTTTCTAGAGACATTTTTACGTTATTTTGGGGAGCGGATGGGGAGCGGATGAGGAGCGGGGGAGGAGCGGATGTGGAGCGGATGGAGAGCGGTTTAGGAGCGGGGGGGCGGATGGGGAGCGGTTTAGGAGCGTAAGGGATAAGTCTTAAAAGTATCACTTTAGAGAGGTAAAAAGGGAAGCGGATGGGGAGCGGAAGGGGAGCGGAGTGAGGAGCGGAAGGGGAGCGGACTGGGGAGCGGCAATGACTAATAATTGAGGGGAGCGGATGGGGAGCGGGGGGGTGCGGATGGGGAGCGGAAGCATCAAAAACTGCTGTTTCTAGAGACATTTTTACGTTATTTTGGGGAGCGGGGGGGAGCAGATGGGGAGCGGATGAGGAGCGGGGGGGAGCGGCTGGGTCGTAAGAAAAAATGCTTACAACTATATAGTATAGGAAGATATATTATAACGCGCGCATGGAAGGTACCTGTATTACCGACATCGCGAGTTATGATGGATAGAAGCACGCAGTTTGACAGTGCGTTGGTAATCTCGTGGTAGAGACAGTCGCCTCCGGTCCGGACGGGTCGGGTTCGATTCCCGATGACGGCGCGTATTTTTTACTCTTCTCCTCCGTATCCATCCCGTTACATGGCGCCCAACGAAATAATCTACGTTTCCTTTGAAACTCTACGATCCGAAAGAAGTCCGATCGAAATTCTTCCTTCCACCCACACGCGCGACTTGAGTCGCAAGAACCGAGCGGGGTTTTTGACTCAAGTCTGATCGCACGAGGGCCGCATGTTTTCAGTCAAGGAAATGAGAGGATTTCTCTTGTACTATCCAGCCTCTACGTAGAACAGCGTCTACGAGACTCCCGCAGAAGCATTCAGTTGAGATTACTCCTGAATGGCGGTTGAGCATGGAGAAGCCTTCTTAGGGTATACACTCGCTCGAGGACGTTCACGCTCGCAATTTGGGTGGGGGACATAACGAGGTTGATACAGCGCTAGCCGGTGCAAGAGTAGGGCCCTGTGTTACCGGCACCTGCGGTTAGCACACCAGATAGAGGGCCAGGGAGCAGTGCGTTGGTAGTCTCGCGGTAGAGACACTCGCCTCCGGTCCGGACGGCTCGGGTTCGATTCCCGATGCTGGCACGTATTTTTTACTCTTCTCCACCGGATCCACCCCGTTACAATATAAGTATCAACCTGGTTGGTAAAGGTGCTTATGGTAGGGTGTTAATCATATGTGTATCTTGCATCTGATGGCCAGTTGTCTACCTGGGAAGGTTTCGTTTAAATAAATGCACACCATTTATTCTGAAACGACGTTTCGGACACTTTTTCCGTGTTCCTCTTGAGGTAATTAATGCGAATTGGCATTGACGAAGCGGACTGTCTCTCGTTATCATTACATCCTGACTTAATTACCTGAAGAGGGGCACGGAAAAAGTGTCCGAAACGTCGTTTCAGAATAAATGGTGTTCATTTATTTAAACGAAACCTTTCCTGGTAGACAATTGGCCATCAGATGCAAGATACACATAAGTATCAACCTTTTAAAATGTCAATGTGGAAGAATTTGCAAAAGCAGTAATTATCAATGTTGAGATTATCCAAGGATTGAAATTGAATTTTGTAAATTTAGTATTATGTAAAAAACGAACTTAACATTATGTGGAAAACCTTTTATATTTGTCATATAAATATATTTTATAAAAAACAATTTTGTGAAGAGAAATAGAAATAAGACAATAAAATATTGATAGTACTTAATATTACTCAGTTTATTAAATCAGAATCCTGTTACATTTGCTTTGTCCAATAAATTAAAATATTATACGATATTGTTACACAACTTTCATCAGTCGTTATCAGTCAACAATATAACCATATGTGTATGGTTTTAATATAATAAAACTTTTATTTATTACAAACTATATGTTCTTTATCATATAAATCACATTTTTTTAATCACATTTTCTTCGAACACTTAAAAATTAAATAATTCTCACTTTGTTAATAATAATTTCATATCTTGTGTAATATTAAATTATATATTCAGGTACGAAAAGATTTATGAATATACACTGTGTCTCATTTTAATCTATGCAGCCAAATATCTCCGAATGCAGGTCAGATACAGAAAAATGGTTCAGATGAAAATTGTTCGTGACGATGGGGGTCAACTTTTGGTCACCTTCAATTTGACCTTGAGATCATTTTTCAAGGTTATTTCAAGGTTAAGATCATTTTTTCAAATTAGAACCCCTATTTCTGACGTCGGAATCGGATAGAGCGGGAAATTTTACGTCCAAAACCGTTCTTTAAACATTTTTTTGTGACCTCCACAAGGTTATATCAAGGTCAAATGCTTAAAAATTGGTCAGAACGCGAAATTTCAGTTGTCTCAAGCAGAACAAGCCTTGATAAACCCAACCAATCAAAGGATGTCTTCTTTGTAGATACAGCTCAGCATACCGCCTAGCTGCTACACGATAATTGCCATTACATTGCTCTAAAACCATTATCATGTCAACTATTTGATCAGCTGGATAATTCACAGATACAATAAAAAAGGGATCTGTACCCAACACCAGACCCATCAACTCTTATGAATTTTGATGTGCTAAAACCGAATCTGGGGGCAGAATTATGCCATCACCTTCCATTTTTTATTAAAACTCAAGAAATCACCCTCCCACTTACGAAAATTCATGATTTTATGGGAATAAGCGTTACGTAAAAAAATATAAAGTAAAAGAAATTTTTATCTTTATCACAGGAATAACGATGTCAAAAGTTTAAAATCTAATAATTGATAACAAGATTAACTAAGTAAGAGTTTAAAATACAAGTGTTAACTATTACATTGTTGAAAATGATCCACAGTCCTGAGCAATATTGCTCTAGAAATGGATTCGCAAGCTCTACGAATTCTATCCATAAAATCTTCCCTTGTTTGTAGACCGTTGAGCAAAAACTACATTTTTTACGTAGCCCCACAAGAAAAAATCTGGTGACGTCATATCTGGTGCATTAGCAGGCCAGTTAACTGGACCTCCTCGTCCAATCCACCTGTCATTGTAGTTGTTATTTAAAAATTCTCGAACGATTCGTGCAAAATGTGGTGCTGCACCATCTTGTTGAAGCCACATTCTTTGTCTTGTAGCTAGGTCGACGTTTTCCAAAAGTACTGGCAAATGATCTCTTATTGGCTCTAAATAGCTGTTTCTATCGACATTTCGCTCAAAGAAATACGGACGTATCAAGTAACCATTGACTATTCCACACCACACCATTATGCTTCACCGATTTTGATGATCCATCGCTCTGTGCCAGTGAGGGTTCACATCTGACCAATAATGGCAATTGTGCCTGTTCAGTTGCCCATCGCTAGAAAATTTTGCCTCATCCGAAAAAAGGACGTATTTGAAAAAGTCTGAATCATTTTCTATCATTCTTAAAGCCCAGTGACAAAATTCAATGCGCAATTGAATATGGTTCTGCCTCAGTTCCTGAACTAAAGTTATATGGTAGGCATGATAATCAATAATTCTCAGAATCCTTGAAACCGTCGGACGGGAAATACCAATTTCTTTTTCAATTTGGCGTGTGCTAATATGCGGGTCAAGATGAACAATTGCTAAAATAGTCACGACACGAGCATCGGTTTCATCGTATTCGTGAGCGCACCGCGAGCTCTTTGAGTTAAAGTTCTGATTGTCAAATCAGTAGGATGTCTCCTTTGTGGATACAACTCAGCATACCGCCCAGCTGCTGCACGATAATTACCATTACATTGCCCTAAAAGCATTATCATTTCAACTATTTTATCAGCTGGATAATCAGCCATGATGTAACTTTACTTATAGACGAGACAATTGAAAAAGATTTAATTTTTAAAATATTGAGAACAAATAAACCTTCGTGTCTTGGAAATTTAAATTAAGTTACAAATTCAATACAAATTGTTGAAAATTCAATTCTTGCTTATTTTCAACAAAGTAATAGTTAACACTTGTATTTTAACCTCTTACTTAGTTAATCTTGTTATCAATTATTAGATTTTAAACTTTTGACATCTTTATTCCTGTGATAAAGATAAAAATTTCTTTTACTTTATATTTTTTTACGTAACGCTTATTCCCATAAAATTATGAATTTTCGTAAGTGGGAGGGTGATTTCTTGAGTTTTAATAAAAAATGGAAGGTGATGGCATAATTCTGGCCCTAGATTCGGTTTTAGCACATCAAAATTCATAAGAGTTGATGGGTCTGGTGTTTGGTACAGATCCCTTTTTTATTGTATCTATGAATTATCCAGCTGATCAAATAGTTGACATGATAATGGTTTTAGAGCAATGTAATGGCAATTATCGTGTAGCAGCTAGGCGGTATGCTGAGCTGTATCTACAAAGAAGACATCCTTTGATTAGTTGGGTTTATCAAGGCTTGTTCTGCTTGAGACAACTATGAAATTTCGCGTTCTGACCAATTTTTAAGCATTTGACCTTGATATAACCTTGTGGAGGTCACAAAAAAATGTTTAAAGAACGGTTTTGAACGTAAAATTTCCCGCTCTATCCGATTCCGACGTCAGAAATAGGGATTCTAATTTGAAAAAATGATCTTAACCTTGAAATGATCTTGAAAAATGATCTCAAGGTCAAATTGAAGGTGACCAAAAGTTGACCCCCATCGTCACGAACAATTTTCATCTGAACCATTTTTCTGTATCTGGCCTGCATTTGGAGATATTTGGCTGCATAGATTGAAATGAGACACCGCGTATATAGCTAGATGAAACTATTCACTATTTGTACAACGAATAATATCCAAAATTGTACTAGCTTTATCCCTTTTTAAAGGGTCGTGCTCAAAACACATTCCAACAGTATATTTAAGAGGTTCTGGAATAGCTGAAAGATCAGGCTTTTTTTGAGTTGTTACTATAGATTTTAGTCTCTCTACCAAATCATAACAACCTGCAAATCCGATCCAGACATTTTGTTCGCTGTACAATTCTACCAGCACTCCTCCTAGTGCCCAGACATCTGAAGCTAAGGATGCAGGTTGATTGTGTATCAAGACTTCCGGAGCCATATAAAGCAATGTGCCACGAAAATTCATCCCTATCGTTGTTTCCACTCTGATGGCATTTCATTAAATCTACTCAGTCCTAAATCACATATTTTCTGGTTTTAAATCCTTGTGCGTGACTGGCGGAGAAAGATTATGCAAATATACTATTGCTTGGCATATCTGCATGGCTATAGAATTCTTTTTTTCATAATTTAACTTGTATAATATTTTGACGTCATCTTTAAAAAATATTCTTCTTAATGTTTCATTCTGAAAATATTCCATGATAATGTAACAGTGCGTAGAGTCAATAGAAACTGCCATTATTGATATTATATTCGGATAGCGAACTTTATCTAACACTTGAATCTTACGAACAATATACTTATCATTAAATGATAATCTAATGCTTTTTATAGCCACTTCTGTTCCATGGAATATTCCTTTATTTACTGTACTAAATACCTTTTCCCAAGACTTGACTGTAAATATCAACGTCATCTTTGTTAATAATTGGAATAGCCAATTCTACATCTTGAATAATATTTTCCGAGGCTGATCCCATTCCAGAATCGTCATTATTAGACTCTTTTAAACTCTGGCGCAGGCTTTTTTGTGTTACACTTAATTTTTGTATCACAACTTTTTCATCTTCTTTTTCATTTTCTTTACCGGTTGACATTAAAAAGACTTTGTTATGTTTTTTATTCACTTCAATTTGGAGGCTATTTGTTCTACTATAATTGTTATAGTTTTTCATTGCATTATATCTAATACTTATATTTTTTTCATCTTTTTTCCGGTCAACTATGTAAGACATACTAATTTTCATATCAGAATTCTTTGCTGAATCTTCAGTCTAGTCACAGTAGCACTTGCAGCAGAACACTTTGGTATATTAATTACTTTATTAACATTTTCACTCTTTTGTTTCAAACTCATCAAAGTTTCCATCTTTTCACAAGTTTTCGTTGTTAGAATATACAGTCTTAAGCGCCCGTTCTTATTTCTTAACTGTTTTAATAGCCATAACATGTCACATTTTTCTTCACACCTTTTACTAAAATCTTCCCAAATTATATTTTGAAAGTTTCCAATTTCTATGACAGAATCATCAAAATAGTTTCTATTATCTTTATTTTTCATAGTGTTGAGTGCCAAATCTCTTAATTCTTGATATGTAAACTCTTTTTCAAAATCTAATTCTTATGACTTGATACCTCCAACCGGCTCTTTCATTTGCGAATATACTTGATTTCCATCTTCCGTGTGTTTCCAGCCAACCATAATCACTTTAGTTAGAATTTTTGGCACTTTTCTTGATAAATTTTGAACCACCTGAAACAAAAAGATATAATGAAAAATATGAACAAAATTATTCTATAATGAATATAAGCCGAATAGGCATATTTTAGGCATATCTGTATGCTGCTCACCATCTTCATTCATGATGGCCAAGATTTCATCAACTCTTTTTCGCTTTAATTCATTTACAAAAGTTTCTGAAACAGTAAAAATTAAATAAATCAACTTTATTAACGGTATTAAGATAAATTTAACTATTTTAATAAATTACTTATAAATAAGTACATACTTTTTGCCAAACTTGCATAAAATACTTCAAATTCCGTAATCCCATTTGTGGTTACACCATCATTTATTATGTCGACACCACACTTTTCACTTGCTTCAATATACGTTAGTCCTGACGCTTCAGGAAAATACCTTTTAATACTGGAAAACTTGAGTTTTCCATCTGTCACTTGGAGTTTGACAGTTTTTGTGCTATCCTTTATTCGAACATAAGACATTTTTATTACCAACGATAAGCACTTTCAGAGCCGGACACTTGGAGACATTTGCTTGACGAAAAAATGGCGGAGCTATCACAGAATTCCCAGATACCGCACTGCTTACAGTCAGCAGTGCGCATTTTACGCGCACGCGCAACATAGAGGAGCGCTCGACCGTACGGGCTTCCGTACGCACGCGCACACACACGCGCACACACACACACACACACGCGCGCGCGTACACACACGCACACACGTGTGCGTCGTGCATATGCACAAACTTTTCCTAACGCAGCACTATTATAATACCCAGGTATTTGCAATTTTCAACTCTGTTTAATGTTTTTCCATTGATTTGTATATTTAGACTATAAGGAATACTGTCACAGTAATTCCCGTAGGTCATGTAGACTGTTTTGTCTATGTTCAGTGAGAGTTTATTTGGTGCGAGCCATGTAAAAATTTTATTTAGATAATTATTTAATCTTAGCGTTACTTCACTCCAGGTGTCATCGGTTGATATAACAGCAGTGTCATCAGCATATGACATTATCCTGTTTTCTGGCTTATCTTGTAATAGATCGTTTACGTACAGAATAAATAGCAACGGTCCCAAATTTGTTCCCTGTGAAACTCCAGTGGTTATAGTTTTATATTCACTTACGTATTCATTTATTTTTACTTTATGCTTTCTATTATTTAAATAACTTGTTATAAGTTTACGCATATTGCCTCTTATCCCATAACAATAAAGTTTGATTAGTTAACATAGTATGATCGGCAGTGTCAAAAGCTTTTGCAAGATCTAGAAATGCAATTGCAATTGGAGAACTATTGTCTAGTCTATTATATATTATGTTCATTAGATGATCCAAGGCATCCTTTGTACTTTTCTTTTTAACAAAAGCATATTGTCTATCTGATATAATTTTGCATTCGTTAATGAAATTTAGCATTCTCTTGTATGTTATTTTTTCAAATATTTTTGCAATGTCAGAAATCAAAGATATTGGTCGATAATTCGATGCGAAATTTTTGTTGTTTGTTTTGTATATTGGTTTAATTTCTGCTGTTTTTAACACATGTGGCCAGACTGATTTTTCGATACATAGGTTAGTTATATGTACCATGGGTGTAATAATATAGTGTAGGATAGTTTTAAGTGTTTTAACATTAATATTATCAACTCCCCCGTTTTTCAATTTCATATTATTAATGGTATTAGCAATTTTATGACAGTTTGTTGGTTTTAAAAAGATAGTTTTAGGGTTCATCTTTGGATATCGAATGACGGTGTTAGGGGGTTGTTGAATTTTTTGTCTTAGTTCATTGCCAATATTATTGAAGTAGTTGTTCAGTGTATTTGCTATATCCGTTGGATTAGTAATTTTTTGCATATTTATGTCATATATCTGGTTTATACTGCCATTTTTTTATATTTATGCCTAATTTAGAATTTATTATTGTCCACAACCTTTTTGGATTACTGCTATTTCGTTGAACTCGTTCACGGTCAAACAATAATTTGGCTTCATTAATAACCTTAATTAATATCTTAACATAATTTTTGTATTCAGCCTTTGTTCTATCGTTATTTGGGTCTGCTCTCCATATCTTATATAGTAATTCTTTTTTATTACACGATATTATAATTGGTTTGGAAATCTATCTACTTCTAGGTGTTATTTTAGTTAGTTTTTTCTTATTATTAATACAGAAAGTTGATACCATTATACAACGTTTTATCTTGTTTATCAATATGTTCGTTGCTTCGTTGGGATCGATCACTGACACTATCATATTCCAGTCTTCCCTTTCTGCTGCTTTGAATAGTTTTTTATAGTTTATTGGTGTTTTAGATTCATCTGCTTTGTTATTGGTTATTAACCGATACAAATAGCGGATAATGATCCGTTATTGGGTTTGTTAATTTAAAATTAAAATTAATTTTAGTATGTATAGTATATATTTTAAAAATAAAATATGTTCATTCATTATACTTTTCTTTTCAGTGATTTAATAATTCATTAATATTTCAAAAATTGCATATTTTGTTCTTATTATTGAAATAATTTGTTATTTGACACTTATTTTATTTTAAAATAAGTAATATTTAAAATATAAATAATTAAAAAATTGCTATCTGCCTCGAGATCAACTTACTCATATTTTCAAAATCATTTATAATAACTCCATTTTTTACATTATAAATATATTATTATTCAATAATTGTGTACATATTATAAAAATTGAAATTATACTTCTATTTTTTTTTAATGGTCCGTTATAATTTTCGTTATCCTCTTCTTTTATTTTCAATGAAATATAGTTGATTGTTGATTTTATCATTTCTTTATTTTCTTCAATTTCTAATTCTTTTAAAAAACTTCACTTTATTGTGATTTTCATGACATTATTGTCCGGTGAACTACCTTAAATTTAATTATCCCTCGCAGTTAGTTTTACCCGAGTATAATTTTAAATTTACTTACATTATCAAAAAAAGAAAAATTACAAAAATTTTACTCCAGTTATTTACACCCGAGGGAAGTTGATTCTTTCCGAACGTGCCTAGTCAATTTTAAAATCCTGCAATCTCATTGGACGATCCAATTTAGTTTTTCAATGATTCAATAATTTATTAATATTTAAAAAATTCCATGTTTTTTTCTTATTATACAAATTTTTTGTTATTTCACAATTATTTTATTTAATTTGTTTATGTGTGCAATAATAGCGACTTGTGCGCTAGCCTTCGCAAGTGTGCGCCTGCGCAGTGAGAAGGAGCTTACGAGTGGGAGAAGGGGAACAACGGCGGGGAGAAATAAAAAGGGATCGCGCGCGGCGGAGCAGTCAGTCTGCGCTGAGAGCTCGAAGCGCCAACATCAAACAATCCGTGGTATACCAAGGTCAGTGGCTTGCATTGTCGTGGTTGTGCTCTGTTGTTGTGATCACGTCGTTGGAACGCTGGTTGACCAGGCTGACCCTGGCAGCCTGCGGTGTGCGGACTGTTCCCGCCAATCGTACTAAGTCGGGCTGTACCCGACTCGCCATCGCGATAATTCGAGCTGTCCTCGGTGATCAGCGGCGGGTGGGCTGCTCCCTCCCAGGCCATCATCGGCAAGCGACCGCAGGCGGGCTGTTCTTGGTGATCAGCGGTGGGTGGGCTGCTCCCTCCTAGGCCATCATCGGCGATCGACTGCGGGTGGGCTGTTCCCGCCAACGCGTCCGAGCTGTCCCCAGTGATCATCGGCAGGTGGGCTGCTTCCTCTCAGGCCATCATCGGCGAGCGACTGCGGGCGGGTTGTTCTCGCCAATACATGCGACAAAGGTACGTTGATGTGTTTCATGTCTGCGAATAGCCCCGATAGGATGGCGTTGTAGATTAGTGTGCGGTTTATTGTTAATTATCATTGCGTTAATTTCTAATACGGTTTGTTGCGTTACACTCAGCGTGTCTTGATTACTATCGCGTTTGATTATGTAGTTAATTGATTATAGCGTTAATACTTGTATATCTCCTGGGCGCGAAGTGTCGAGCCGCGGAGGATTCACAGTTATTTGAATAAAGATAATAATAATATAATTGAGAGTGTAACTTATGCTGTCTTGTGCTCCCCTATCCCAAATCTCAGTCATTATCAAAACACCTTTTTGTCCTTCGAGCCGGATACGAGGGGAGCACGATTGAGCTGGGTTACATCTAGGGGATTCCACGCGGAATAGCTTAACTTAACAACTTGGAACGTTAAATTCTCGATTTACACAAAATGGCTCCATCTACGTCTAAGAGACTTATCAAGGAGCAGGGCGTGCGATCAGCTAGCATTCGGAACAATATAACGAGGTTTAGGGCTAGGCCTGCCGCGAATCTGACGCGAACTGCCTTAAGGCTTTCCGTGTCAAAACTCCGTAAACATTGGGCTGAGTATAGAGCGGTCCATATTGACATCGCCGGAAGGGACGACGACGCAGCTACGGATTACGTAAGTCGGGCCGAATTTGATGAATTAGAAATGGCTGTCGAGGCTTTGGAAGAAGACATAGAAACCCGCTTATCCGCGATGGACCAGTGCGACGGACCGCCTCAGCCACCCGTGGCTCCTCTCGCTACTAGTGCTTCAAGTACTGCGAAATTACCAAAATTGACGCTGCCCACCTTTACCGGCCACTACGAAGACTGGCCGAACTTCTATGACATGTTCACCAGTACAGAGCATAATGTAGCTGGGCTCTCCAACACCCTCAAGCTCCAATACCTGAAAGGCTGCCTTCAAGGCGAGGCTGCCAACTTTATAAAGAACGTCACCATAACAGAGGTAAATTATACCCCAACCTGGGAGTCACTGAAGGAGCGCTACCACTGCCTTCCTAAAATAGTAGGGGCTCACATGGCGGTTCTAGAAAATTTACCGAAATGTTCGAAGGACTCGGTAAGCGACTTAAGACGACTCCGTGATATTACCCAGCAAACGGTCCAAGTGCTGAAAAACCTTAGCCAGGAGATAGAAGCTTGGGACTACTGGTTAGCATACAGGATGACGAATTGCTTAGATAGTAGTTCCAGGATTCTATGGGGAGCCTCATTGAGCACGGAGGCCGGAGCGGCTCAACGCTTACCAACGTTTAAGGAAGTGTCCAACTTTCTCAATAATCGTATCGACTCCTTGGAAGTCGGAACATCGAATCACGACGCCACTCTCCCATCCCTTGGATCATTCCGAAGAGGAGATTCGAGTTATAAAACATTCCATACTACATCGATCTCAAATAATACACCACGGCGATGTATGCTCTGCGAATCGGACCATTACCTATATCAATGTTCTGTTTTCAAGTCAAAGCCGGGACCAGAGCGACGCAACGAACTTAGGCGTTTAAGGCTCTGCTTTAACTGCCTCGGACCACATATGGTCAGAAACTGTAAGTCCACGAGACGATGCACGATCTGCGAGTTGAAGCACCATGCCCTTATTCATGGCGTTCTCGATGAAGCCCCAACAGTTGGGAAATCCACCTCCGATACTGAACCGTTGCCAAGCTGACTGAACATTTGGAGCCCTAAAACTTCGACCTATAACCCTCCCATCACGATTCCCGTGCGGGAGCCCCAGGTACTATACCGACTGCGATAATACAATTGTCTGGTCCGCACGACGAGAGGATCAGAGCTAGAGCCCTCTTGGATCAAGGTTCCGAGGTATCCTTCGTCACCACCTCTCTGGCCCAGCTTCTGACTCTACCCCAAACCCGAAGTTCCGTGACTATTTCAGGACTAGGCGCCACCTCAATATGCCTTGCTCGCTAATCGGCTTTGGTGCGCGTCCATTCTTTGTATCATCCCAATTATGATTCGAATGCTCCGCTCTAGTTCTTCCCGCACTCTCCAAGCCAATACCATCTAAACCATTGGCATTGCCTTCTCAGATTATCGGACGGAATATTACTTTAGCTGATCCAGAATTTAACCAACCATCTTCCGTGGATATGATCCTAGGAGCCGATATCTATGCTAAAATATTAGTCCCGGGGCTGATTCATTTAGCAAGTAACCAGCTAATCGCTCAGAATTCCACTCTTGGCTGGCTCGTGTCTGGGCTCGCGTCCAACGATGCGGGGATCCGAGATCCAGCGTGAGCTACTTTTACGGCAATAACCACCTCAGACGACATCAATCTAAGCGAAGCGTTGCAGAAATTTTGGGCCCTCGAAGAGATTCCAGAGAAACCACCCACCCTGAAACTCAAAGAGCAGAAATGCGAGGACTTTTTCCGGCTGACCCATAGAAGGAACCAGGATGGTCGCTATATAGTTCGACTACCTCTACGATCAAACCCTCCTACTGTGACTGATGAGTCTCGGAAACTAGCTCTCCACGTTGTTACTTCGCTGGAAAGACACTGCGGGTCTAACCCGCAACTCGCGGAAGCATACAATCAGTTCCTACGAGAGTACGAGTCACTTGGCCACATGGAATTAGTCCCGTCAAATAGCGCTCCACCTTCGAATGCGTGGTATTTACCACATCACGCGATACTCCAACCCCACGGAACACAGCGTAAAATACGTGTGGTGTTCGATGCATCACGGCGAACCTTTCGGAACCATTGGCTCAATGAACATCTAATGCCTGGTCCCCCTCTACAGCAAGACCTCGCATTGATATTAACTGATTGGCGACGACGCGAGTTTGTATTCACGGCGGACATTGTAAAAATGTTTTGCCACGTCCTAGTACACTCAGATGACCGCGACATGCAACGGATACTTTGGAGAAAGACTCCAGCTCAACCTCCAAAAGAGTACCGGTTGAAGACCGTAACCTATGGTACCACCAGCGCGCCATTTTTAGCCCTTCGCTTTAACACTTCCCGCTTGGTGCCTCTTGTCTCCAAGATAACGCCTACGTCGACGATATATTCGCGGGCGGTCCTAGCCTTACTACCGCTATATGGATCCGTGATGAACTCATCGGATTGTTGCAATTAGGTGGGTTTAAGTTAGGCAAATGGGCCTCCAACAATCTAGGATTAATTCCCAACGATCAATCAGACGAGACCTCATCAAAGCCTATTGGACCCCATGACTACGTCCGCACCTTCGGTCTCGCATGGAATCCCAAGATTGACTGCCTATCACCAAACGCCCCAATGCTAGAAATAGCGGGGAAGATGATTAACTAAGCGACAAGTATTGTCGATTATCTCTAGACTGTTCGATCCCCTCGGTTGGATGTGGCCCGTCACGATAGCAACTAAAATATATACGCAGGATCTGTGGCTCCTCAAGGTTGGTTGGGATATCCCGTTACCTATCGAGATGGCCAATCGATTGAATGACATTATAGAATTCTGGCCCGACCTTTCTACCATCACCACCGATCGTTGGTTAGGCTGCACCCCAGAATCTTGTAATCACCCACACGAACACACACACACACACCCCTGGTGAAAAAAATCACGTGAAAATCATGTGATTGTCATATGAAAATCATGTATAATTTAGTATTTTCAAATATCAGATTTAGTTATGAAATTTCAATGTATGTAATTAGTATGATAAAACCATATCGTCGGTACATACGAAAAAAGGCGCGCTGGTAAACTGATACGAAAAAAGGCGCGGTAGGAATTTGATACGAAAAGAGGCGTGCTGCAGCGATTGACGGCGAAAAAAGGCGTGCATTAAAAAATTGTCGGCAAAGAAAGGCGTGCTCCAACGATGGATGGCGAAAAAAGGCGCAATATATAAGATTTAACGCTCAATTTTATATAATTTTGTATATCTATATATGAGGCGTTTCGCCTCAACTCTCCCAGCGCGGCGCGCTAGCGTCAAATCATGCTATTTTCAAGTCATGTTTACGATATCAATATGCATTTCAAAAAATTATGTGATAAGCGTTTCCGACGTATTTTTTCCTCAGCTTTCCAATGGCGTAGGTGGTTTTTCCGAAATTTTCCATTTCCCCCCAACAAGTATAAAACATACTATATCTCGAAAAGTATATTTTTAATATTTTTTTTACCCCTAGATCGAAAGCTGAGCATTTTTTACGTCGGAAAGGATTTTTTCAGAATTTGCTCGAATGTTTTCTTAGAGAAACAGAACGCGAAAGAGCAGACGCAGCGTCTCCTTCGCGCGCGGTTTTCGGCGCGCTGTACACCGCGTGGACTAGATGCATTTCGCTCTCTAACAACCACTTAAAATTTTGATTTCCTTAATAATAGCAACAATAAACTAGTATTTATATTAATAATTCTTTTTTTTTAAAGTAGATAATTTTATTTTGTTTTGTTTTACGGGTTTTTTAGGGAAGATTTGATATTCTGAACTCATTGACGTTTTTTTAGTATTAATGTTGTTTTATTCATTGGAATAACGGCATGGTACTGTAAAGTTCCCGGTATAGATTTAATTTTACTTAACCTTGATTTTAGTTTCAAAACGGCTTTTTCATAGGTCTCTTTAGTGCTGTAAAAAACTTTAGTTTCTTTGCAATTACGTAAAGCCCAGTTGTAAAGGTCTTCTGGTGTTAAAATATAATTACTCGAAGAGAGTTGAAGACTTGCTCTTTTCGCCCCTCTTTTCAAATTTGCGCCTATACCATCGCACGCACCTTTACCGTGCGCTGTTGCATGAAAATGCCATTCAGCAGGAACTCTAAAATCTTTTTGATGAAACAGAAGATTTTGGAAGGTAGACTTGTTCTTAAAATGCTGACCTGCTCCATCAGTTAAGTAATAAATTTTCTTGACTATGAAATTACTTTTTAAATACGATATTATAATTTTTTGATATTCATAAACAGCAACAGTATCGTGATTTAGATTATCAGAAATTATAGCAATGCTTATATGTTTAAGATCTTGATTTTCGTTATAATATACCACTGTTGTAAAAACTGTTGCTTGATTATTGTTCCAGTGGAACGATTGTGTTGAATTTTGCACTATAAATGTATATATTATACATTTATTTTCGAGAACTATCATTTTAATATTTTTATATAATGTAGTAAATTAAAATATCAAAACGTATTAATAGTGCCATTTTTAGCCCCTTCTTTTATCTCTTTTTAATCTCAATTTTTTTTAAACTTGGTGGTCTGTCAAAGCTTTTTTTAAAATAGGTACGTAATATACTATTTTGCAAGAAACTGGTATAAGATCGGTTCAAAGTATTATTGAAATTCTTTAGCATTCCTTTTTATGAAAAATGTATTTTCAGAATTTCAATTTTTAATTAGGAAACGATGAATTAGTTTGAGGAAGCTAAGTGCCAAAGAATTGGCAGCGGTTTTTTTTTTGCGAAATAACCTATGAAAATGTCAATCGTGCATATAAGTGAAATTCGAAGTGCAAAAAGATATTCCATAAAGAATTAAAAATGATAAATAAAATTAATAAGGTTACTAGAGAGCGAAATACATCTAGTCCACGCGCTGTACAGCGCGCCGCATACCGCGCACGAAGGAGACGCTGCGTCTGCTCTTTCGCGTTCTGTTTCTCTAAGAAAAACATTCGAGCAAATTTTGCAAAAAATCATTTCCGACGTAAAAAATGCTCAGCTTTCGATCTAGATGATAAAAAAAAATATTAAAAATATACTTTCCGAGATATAGTATGTTTTATACTTTTTGAGAGTGAAAATGGAAAATTTCGGAAAAACCACTTACACCATTGGAAAGCTGAGGAAAAAATACGTCGGAAACGCTTATCACATAATTTTTTGAAATTCATATTGATATCGTAAACACGACTTGAAAATAGCATGATTTGACGCTCGCGCGCCGCGCTGGGAGAGTTGAGGCGAAACGCCTCATATATGAAAATAGCGCGGGACACGACTTACAGAATAAGGTGATTAGGAGAATGGACATCAACGAACGAGTTATTGTTTAAAAATTGATATATTTTTATTTTATTGATATATTTTAAATGGTTTAAAATATATCAATTTTTAAACAATAACTCGTTCGTTGAAGTCCATTCCCCTAATCACAAAATATTACTACGAACGTCTCATTTTCAAAATTACAGAATAAGACCCCAGGAATTGACGGCGAAAAAAGGCGCGCTGTACGATTGACGACGAACCACTACCAACACAGCACGCCCTTTTTCGCCATCAACCATATCAGCACGCCTTTTTTCGCCTTCAATTCCTGTAGTGCGCCTTTTCTCACCGTCAAAGTCACAGCATGCCTTTTTTCGCCGTCACTTTTTGTAAGCGCGTCTTTTTTCGTATGTACCGACGATATGTCATTGAAATAGTATATTCCGATACTAGTGCCATAAGTAGCCTATTATGGCACGGCGTGAAATTAACGCCCGACCGCAGTAGGGTGCAGTGGGCCACTGAAGGCACTAGTGTCGTACGATATTTTATAGTACGTTTATATAAATCGGCAGTCACGCCTATATCCGTGGCATAAGTAGTTTATTATATCACCGGGCGGTAGCGCCCACGCGCGAGCGAGGGCGATAAGCACGGTGCTATAACGGACTACTTATGCCACGGATAGGCGTGCCATAAGTTCAGATTTATGTCACGCAGTGCTATAATAGTACATTGCGATACTAGTGGCATAAGTTGCACTTTACGGCACGGCGTGTATAAGCGCCCGAGGGTAGCGAGTGCTCTTAACGCCGTGGTGCCATAAAGAACGACTTATGACACGTGTATCGTACATTATTTTATAGCACTGACTGCATAAATCCGCCATGTCACGCCTATTCGTGCCATTAGCAGTCCATTTTTACGCCGTGTAGTATCGCCCGAGCGATAGTGAGGGTGACAAGCACGGTGCAATAATGGACTACTTATGTCATGGATAGACGTGACATAAATGCGGATTTATGCCACGCAGTGCTATAAAATTAATTTTTTAATATTTAATTAGAGTGGACGATGCAATTACTGTGCCTCCATGAATTACTGTACCCTTGGCGCACTTTCATTCTTTGAGACAGGCAATACCATGCCATGTTATCTGCTTAGAAAGCACAGTAATTATATTATCTATCCTATTTATTTGATTTATAATATTTTGGAATAAAATTAAAGATAAAATGTTTATTGTTTGATGCTATTTATTACAAAAGTACAACATTTTTGAACACGTAATTTAAAAAGTAATAATAAAATGTTAAGATAAAAAAAAGTCGCAACAAAGATGAAAACAAATCTATTTTCATGAATCATCATCGTCTTTCATAAAATCATGTCTTAAGTCTCTGATTAGGGCACTAAGATGTGACGTTGCATCCTTTATTAATATATCTTTTTTTTCTATAGAACAATCTTTGTATATTTTATGGTCATTTAAATAGTCTTTGTATATACCTATTAAAAAACATATACATACATATACATAAATTATTTTATTCATTAATCAGTAAGAAGATTGATATATAGTAATGTCGTCTTACTTAAATATAAATCCAATTTTCTTGGTGAACATACTTTCACGGGACTTCTATTAGGAATAGAATTTCTTACTTTATTTAAAATAAAACATCGATTTTCTAATGTCCTTCTGGTCCATATTATAATTCCTAAGTCTTTTAGAAAAGCAGGATGTTTTTTATATTTAGTCAATCTCCATGTTTTTTGTCCAACATCAACATTCAATCCGAGGTATATCTACAAAATTAAAAATAAATTATAAGAACACTAATATGGATTTTATAGATATAAGGAAATTATAAATATTATAAATTTATTCGTCCGTACCTGGCGTTTACAATGTCCTCTCTTAAAAAAGTGATGGACGAAATCTGTCATCACAATAAGACTGTTTCGATTGGTTGTTGGTGGCTTATTTAATTGGTCTACATAGAATAAGCGCCAAAATCGAATGTTTGAATTTTGAAGATTAGATTCTTGCCTTTGAGTATTTAAAACTGAACAATTAAAATAGTATAAGAAAAATTTCGTGATTTTATTTCTCAAACTTATGTTACTATCATATAATTTAAACTATTTGAAACAAACTTTTAAAATGAAACTGACTAACTTGATCATGTTCATAACCTCAAAAAAAAAAAAAAAACAAAAAACAAAAGAGAAATAATACGCGCGAAGCGCGTTGAATGTATCTAGTTTTTTAAATAATATAAAATAGTATAAACTTTAGTATTTACTTTTTTAAGCGATAAACTATAAATTATTTAATTATTTATTATTTAATTATGATATTCTCTTAAGGTAATGTTAAATACCGGTATAATTTTTAAACTAGTACTTTTTATAGAAATACAAAAAAAATTTGTTTGTTATTTACATATTGGGAGCGCCTGACGTATATGTTTTTCCAAATAAACATTTTAACGTTAATTTATTAAATAATGAAACTGGGTTGGTTGTCAAATTAATAAATTTAATTAAATTAGTAATATTTAATTACCTTATCTTCAATCGCAGCGTAGCGTTCACGTTGATCCTGAAATACTAGCAGAAAAACAATTTTTAAATTTGGATATGGTAATAATGATTTTTAAATAGATTTTATTATTATACCTGAAACCAAATCGAATCCTTGACGTTTATAAAGCCTATAAAGTTTAGGTTTATACGTTTTTAACATTTCTAAATTATTGGAATCTGCAAAACGTTAATAAAAATGATATTAAAAATAAACTGAAAAGAATTATGATAAAACTAAGCAGTATAAACGATTTACTATTTCCATTGTTTCCATTCCTTAAATTCTGAAGCCTTTGCGGATCAGCAATTACAATATTATCGGATCGACGAGAATGCCATGTGCTTCGTGGTGTTTCTGAAAATCTTCCTCTTTCGGAATGTGTTGAACTTTGTGTGCTTGGTGGAGAATTTGATGGGGTAGGCAAACGCAATTCTCTTCCATCTACCGCGGGTGGTGATCTAGACCGTGACCGACTTTGTACTCGTGGGCATAGAGTTGGAAACGATGATTTCTTCGCACTTTCCATGCGTAAAGGTCGCGATGCTTTATCTCGTGATAAACTTGGGCTTTGTAAGGATGAAGTTGGAGAAACCGCTTCTCTATTAGTTTCCGTTCGTGACGATTGCAGACATCGACTTGGAGTCATTGAGCCAGAATTTTGTGAAGATGGAGATTTTTCTCTAGAATCTTGAAATTTTTGTAAGTTTTTATAACCAGTTGCATCTTGAACTTCAAAAATTGGTGGTACGAAATTCGTGCAATTGATCGAAGTTTCAATAGGCGAGGAAGCTAAGACCGGTTGCGTTGCTGCATGAGATTTCTTTTCTATTTCCTTTCCTTTTTGCACAATTAATAAATTTATAATAATAAATAAATAATTTTAAAATAATTTTTTATTACACTTTTGAAAAACAATAGAGATGTTCATTAATATGTATTGGATAATCAGTTTAAGGATTCTGTTTGCTCAAAAAAGAAGCTTTGTAATAGTGAAAAAATAAGCTTTTGTAAAAATATCACAGACAATATGAAAGATTCCATTGTACTATTTTAAAATATTTTTAACGTAATTTTTCAATCTTACCATGACCACATGGATTATTTTATAAAAGATTTGAGAATTATTTTTAATAATTCTTAATAAATATTTTCTGTATGTACCAGTGAATGGTGTCACATTAATCTTTGTGAAATACTTCCATAAAATTTTTACTAGAATACTTAAAAAATATTTTAAAAATATTTCAGCAAAATATTTATCCAATTTGTAAAACATTTCCAATTTTATTAAATAATTAAAGAAGGTAGATTTCATTTTAGCAATGCAATCTTCAGGGCTATAAATTTATTTTTTTTTTATTTAGTAAAAATATATACCATACTAACCTTTTTTCACTTCAGAAAGATTACTGGAGTTAATATTTTGTAAGATGACCGGCTGTTGTGTTTCAAAAAGATTTTCTGTTTCTTCGTCATTTTCACTGTCGCTACTAATAGTGAATTTTTTTCTACTCTCTAACAATAAATTTTTTTTATATTTCTGTTTCGTTCGTTCAGAATTTTGGTTATTAACAATTTTTTTTATGAGTTTACTTGTTTGCTGAAAAATAAAAAGAATATTAATCTTAACTTAAATTATTCTATAGATATAGTATACTATAAGAAAATAAATATATACTGGTTTGAGATGACTCTGTTCGTTTTCAAAAGAGATATCACTAGATTCACTAGTTAATTGTTTTGGAAATTTTAACCTTTTTGGTAAATTCTTTGCTTTCTCCATTACGTCAGTTTCTGATTCTATAATGAATAAAAAATTTTGATTGTACAAATCGGTATCTGTTACATCAAATGACGTAATTATAAAAATTTATACGAAAAGAGCAGTAAAATTACGTTATATACTGATATAATATATTGAACGAAAATATCATAATGAAAAATATACTAACAAAACTACTACAAAATTTCTAAATATAGTATTTGCATATATATGCATTACCTTCTATAGTTTTTTCAAATAAATATATGTTTAGACATTAGTTGTTAAATAATGAAATAGTACATTTCGACACGGGTGGGGAAGTCGAGTATTTAGCTCATGTGTCTTTTTGCACGAACGAAGCGAGTGCGAAAAAGTCACATGAGCTAAATAATCGACTTACACACTAGTTTCGAATGGTATTTTATACCATGAGCGCCGAAAAATCATACCAAAGTTGTGATTTTGATGTTAGAGTGATATATAGTATATTACGATACGTGGGCCGGAAATTGGATTTCCGGGCCGTGCGTGGTACGACGCCCGAGGCGAAGCCGAGGGCGTCATAACGCACGGCCAGGGCATCAAATTTCCGGTCCAAGTATTGTATACTATTTTTCTTACTCCCCGGCCGAAAGTACGTTCTGTAATTGTTAAATAATTGATAAAATTGCGTTGTCGTCTGCTAGCTGTGTTTGAGTGTTAGTTTTTCTTTCGGCCCGCTCGATAGTAGTGCCTCTGTCGGCCGCTTTGGGTAGCTCGGTCGATATTACCGACTGTTTTTTCTTTCGGCCCGGCGTAGAGAGCTGGTTTTTTGGGCGTCTGCTACTTTCGCTGTTACACAGATGGTCTGATGCCCGCCCGACATTTGCAAGACCGAGGCGAAGCCGAGGTTTTGCTGGTCGGGGCGGGCATCAGAAACATATTCATTAAAAAAAGACAACACCACTTTTCATTTCAACTAACTCTTTTTTCTCGTCACACGTGCACTTTCCTCTGTCTATTTCGTACGTGTCTAACCTTCACACCGCACAAACATATTTTCTTCGGCGCTCCCGTCCATACGTTTACTTAATTGTTTCTACACGACTCGAAAGTACGTGTAGAAAACAAGAGGAAAAAACAATAACCACGATCAAACAAAACCACTTTTTATTTCAACTAACTTTTTTCTCGTCACCCGTGCACTTTCCTCTGTTTATTTCGTACGTGTCTAACCTTCACACCGCACAAACATCTTTCCTCGGACATGCGCGCGGGCGCTGAAGCGCCGCGGGTCAGGAAATTTCGGCAGCCAATCAGAGCGCGCGGTTGGTCTAAAATAGGATGCGAAAGTTTCTCTTTCGGCCCGGAGATGCGGGCCGAAAGTACGTACTTTCGGGTGGGCGAGTAAGAAAAATGGATTTTATGATTCCACATCACGGTATTCCATATTCACACATGATGAATACAAATAAAAATATAAAAACAATAGTCACTATTGTATACATAAGTGTTATCTCGTGTGTGTGTGCGTGCGTGCG
The DNA here is from genome assembly GCA_036365515.1 of Torymus aiolomorphi. NCBI lineage: Eukaryota > Metazoa > Arthropoda > Insecta > Hymenoptera > Torymidae > Torymus > Torymus aiolomorphi. The sequence goes on from CM070873.1 coordinate 89,578,281, forward strand.
TGCGTGCGTGCACGTGTGTGTGGGTGGGTGGGTGGATGTGCAGGTGTGTGGGTGTGTGTGGTGTGTGTGGGCGCGCGGGTGTGGGTGTGTGTGTGTATTATAAATTGTAAAAAAATTAAAACTAACCTCCTAAACATACTACGTATGCTGGATACAAATCATCATGACCCCATACAACATAATATTTGTGTGCTGCATCAAAATCATCATAACTTTTGGGCATAACATTAAACTTATCCTTTTTATTGTAATATACTCTTTCGATAGTTCGTAGTAGTTTTTTCTTTTATCATCTAGATCATGTAGATATCTAACGCAAGCATAGTGTATGCTTCCTTTACTCATTTTTATTACTTATTTTTATAACCTATATACTTTTATCACAATTACATTGTAATGAAGCGTATCACATGTATATTTTTATTACAATCATATTGTAGTAAAATTCTACAATAATAATGAATATTATTGTATTATTCACTTCTAGTTTCACCGTTATTTTATAAATACGCACGATTATATTTGTTCCTCACCGATAAGTATAAACGCTGCATCATGTAAGTTTTTTTAACCTCTTTTGGTGTATCTGCAATAGACTTTGTCCCGCTTTGTCCCGACCAACATACTCGTAAGTATTAATATTAATATATATGGGTGTTTTCTCATGCGCGCGAGGCATAACGCGACGCTGGATTGGGCGGGAAAATGAAGGCGAAACACAACGCTGTAATTCGCTAAGAAGAATTTATTGGAACAGATACAATTAGAGAGAACATGAGGTTACTATATACAAACCAAATAATAATGTGCGTAATAAATAATAGGTGAAATGTCCTTCACGTGGCACCGTCGGTTGTGGAGATGTGTCCCCGGCGGAGACTCGAAGGCAAGAGAGCGCGAGCGTGCGCCGCCCCGCCTTTTATAGACGGAGAAGGGCGGGAGGACGCATACGCTCCGTCTGGTGCGCGCGCAGCACGCGCGCGCCGCTACGATGCCCTCGCGGGGCCTGCGCGAAAATGGCGTCCGCCCATGGGGTAGAATGCGCGGGATAATGCCCACGTGGTTGGGATAGTTCCCGTCCGCTCTGCCAAACGTACATCCCGCCCACCTTCTGTCGTTTATGACGGAATCACTTCGTCCACTGGGAGTCGACAGAGTTTTGTCGTGGGTCGCACGTATTCGCCCTTTACGGTGCGGACTGTTGCTACTCGGACTCGGTTGTCACGCCCGGGGTGAGTCGCGGTCACTCTCCCCAGCGGCCACCTCCTGCAACGTAGCAGCGATGGATCCAGAATAACTACCACGTCGTTAGCCTCAAGATCAGGCCTAGGCCGTTGCCATTTGTGCCGCTGCGTGAGAGTGTTCAGGTATTCTCGAGACCAGCGGGTCCAGAACTGATCTCTCATGGCTTTGACTAGCTGCCAGTGAGTAAGTCGGTCCAGCTTCTCGTCAGGATTCCCGATCGGTTCCGGTGGTGCACTTATGGCGTATCCGGTCAGAAAATGGCTTGGGGTCAGGAGGCTGATGTCTTCGATCTCTCCCGAGAGGGGAGTCAGAGGACGAGAGTTCAGATATAATTCGATCTGGACCATTAGCGTAGTCAACTCTTCGTAGGTTAGACTCCTTTGTCCGATGATCTTCTGAAGATGCGTCTTCGCGGATTTCACGGCGGCTTCCCATAATCCACCGAAATGGGGCGCGCTCGGTGGGATAAATCGCCAAGTGGTGCCCTCATCGGCCAGTTTCTTCCCAACGTGAGACCAATCCAGCTCCGCTTCCCTGAACATAGCGCGGAGCTCAGCGTCCGTTCCGTGAAATGTGGTCGCGTTGTCCGACCACATCTCGCTCGGGCTCCCTCTCCTCGAAGCGAACCGTCGAAGGGCCGCCAGGAAACTCGCCGTGGAGAGGTCTCCCACCATTTCAAGATGCACCGCCTTGGTCGCGAGGCAGATGAAGATCGCGAGATATCCTTTCGTGATGAGAACCCCTCGACCCTTAGCAGCTTTCACGCAGAATGGTCCCGCATAATCGAGGCCGGTGCGTGAAAAGGGGCGGCCGGGGGTGATCCGTGCGCTCGGAAGGTCACCCATCATTTGATTAGACGGTCGAGCTCGCACTCGGGCACAAGTCACACATTTTCGATTGAAGGCCCTCACTTGAGCTCGTCCTCCGACGATCCAAGTGGTATGGATTGCGTTGGCATACGTGAGAGCTTGTCCCCCATGTAGAGCCGCCCGATGCGCTTGGTCTATCACCAGACGACCCATATGGCATCCTTTGGGCAAAATCGGTGGGTGCCGTTGCTCATACGGGAGTTGAGCGTGGCGTAACCTTCCACCGACCCGAATGATCCCGTCGGCGTCGAGGAATGGGCTGAGGTCGCGGAGAGGGCTTTTCATCCCAACTGCGAGGCCCCTTTGTAGGGTCTTGATTTCTTTCTCGAACGGCCTTCTTTGAGCGTGTCGGATGCACGCGAGCCGTGCTTGCTGGAGATCAGTGGCTGACAACGGTGAAGCAATACCCTCCTTCCCTCCGGGACGCAAGAGGAGCTTCAGACGTAGGCATTGCGCGACAGCCCGAAGCAGATTGCTTAAGCTAGGGAAGCGTGTAGTAAAGTCCATGTCCTCACCGTTCTCTATCTGGTCCTGGAGGTCGTCCTGGAGAGAAGCCTGATGTACCGCGAGGGAGCTAAGTTCCGGAGGCCATGTATCCTTCGAGTCTGCCAACCAATGGGGACCGACCCACCAGATCGCTTTGGTTGATAGCTGAGCCGGGTCGACACCACGGGTGGCTAAGTCGGCGGGATTGTCCTCGGAGGGCACATACCTCCATGTAATTCTCGGGAGATGTTGCACTTGCGCTACTCGATGAGCTACAAAGACAGGCCAGCGGGTTGATGGCTCAGCTCCGAGCCAGGACAGAGTGACGCTCGAGTCCGACCAGGCAAAGACCTCTGAGACTCGTGCCTCATACTCGTCCATAGTCCTCCGAAGTAGCTCGGACAACAGCACCGCTGCGCAAAGCTCGAGACGGGGCACCGTCTGTGTCTTCATCGGCGCGACGCGGGTTTTCGCGATGAGAAGATGAGGCTCCTGGCCGGAAGTGAGATTTGAAGGAACCAGGTAGACTACGGCTGCGTATGCGGCCTGACTGGCATCGGCAAATCCGTGAAGAGAAATGCGATCTTGCGAGCAGGTTCTGACCCATTGGGGGATCCGGATCTCCTTCATCATTGGGATGTGACTGACGAATGTCTACCAAGGACGTTGAAGAGTTATCGGCAATGGCTCGTCCCAATCAATCTTGCAACGCCACATCTCCTGCAGAAGAATCTTCGCCGAAATGACGACTGGGCTGACCCAACCGAGCGGGTCAAACAATCTTGCGATAACCGAAAGGGCAGACCTCTTCGTGGCAACACCCCTGGTAGCATCCGAGATGCGATAGCGGAATTCGTCTTCGGCTGGATCCCATGCGATGCCCAGCGTCCTTACCGGCTGATCTGCCCCGAAGTCCTTCCAGAAGGGACGGAGACGTTGTTCTTGCGCGATATTCGCGGCGAAATCTGGATCGCTGGAGACCCATTTGCGAAGCGGAAATCCTCCTGCCTTCAACAATTGGACTAGCTCGTCTCGTAGTCGGAAGGCCGCGTTGAGATCATCCGTGCCGGTAAGAATGTCGTCGACGTAGGTCGAGCGAAGTAAGACCTCGGACGCTCGAGGAAATCGCTGACCTTCATCAATCACCAGCTGTCGTAGCACACGAAGGGCTAGGTATGGGGCGCAGGAGAGCCCGTAAGTCAGAGTGATGAGCTGGTAATGGTCCTGACGGCCGCTTCCTGGAGACTCCCACAAAATACGCTGAAGGTCGACGTCACGAGGATCGACACGGATCTGCCGATACATTTTCTCTATATCCGCGCAGATGGCGATTCTTGGGAGCCTCCAATGCAGGAGAACCGATACAAGGTCGTTTTGAAGCGCCGGCCCTGTGTACATCATAACGTTGAGGGATGGATTTGCGCCTGCTCGGAGGGACGCGTTAAACACTACGCGTAGTTTGTGATCTTGATCAGCCCGCTGCCAGATCCCGTGGTGCGGGAGATAAGATATCCGCCCACCGTGATTAGCAGCATCCACATCTCCGATCAGTCGCATGTGCCTCAGATCTGCGTACTCCTACATAAACTTTAGATATTCCTCCACGAAGGTCGGATCTTCGCGTATTCTCGCTTGCATTCGTTGCAGTAATCGCCGAGAAGCGACGAGGGTCGCTTCCGGGTGGAGTCGGGCGTGATCTCGAAGAGGGAGGCGAACTATATACCTCCCGGTTTCATCGCGACTATGTCCGTCTCGGAAAAGCTGCTCACACTTCAGATCGTCTGGGCCGGGTGGCGGTAGCTCGGGGATCTCTTCGAGCTCCCAGAACCTTTGAAGCGTATCTGTTAATGCGACAGTGATAGGTCCGTGTAGTGTGGAGGCATCAGGCTCATCAGTGAATCGACCGGCTTCCATCGCCCCCAACAGGATCCATCCGCGTTTTATGCCAGACCTCAGAATCGTGGCGTACATATCAGCCCCTAAAAGCATATCAACCTTAGCGGAAATGTGGAATTCGGGGTCGGTCAATTGTAACCCGGCCAGATGCGGCCACGGTCCTCCATCACGATCCCCGCGAGGAGTCTTAATCCCTAAGTCACGCAGGACGAGAGCGGAGAATTCCAGTGATTCGCGGCCGGAATCTTGGAGTCGGAGCTGCAGTATGGCAGTCCCTCGAGCCCTGCAAGGGGCGATGCCACCAAGGACATGAAGCGACACCCGTACGTGGTGAAGAGGAGTCCCAAGACGTCTGACCTTCACAGCCGATTGTCGGGTGTCGGCGTGATTGCCAGCGACGGGGGCGATTTTCGCCTCCTCATCATAAATAAACCCCAGGGCAATAGTGTACTGGAGCTCTGTGCTGGAGAATTGATCACCGGTGAAATAAACCTCTTCTCGGAGTGTCTGGTCGGCCTCCAGTTGTCGATGATGGGCCTGGAATTCGGTCCAGTACCGTTCCAGGCACTCGCGACGTCCCCGGAGAAAACCGCTGGTGATGGTTGCTCGGCCATGCTTCAGGGTGTTTGCTTGAAAATTGGCGATCAGTGATGCCAGCATTATCTGTCGGTCGATGAGTGCCATGCTGCTGGCTAGCTGCTGTATCTGTAACAAATTTACGTAAGCTCGCTACGCAGTTAGGCAGCCCACGGGGCCGAGGACCCCACGTCCTCGTCCTCGAGGACTCCAGTTAGCCTGCTGATGGAACGACAAGGATCAAGCTCGCCCCTCGCAAGCCGATCTGTCAACAATGCGTGAACGCCTTCAAGATCCCCCACTGCCCCGATCCGGCTCGAAGGACCAATGTTTTCTCATGCGCGCGAGGCATAACGCGACGCTGGATCGGGCGGGAAAAATATCTCTAGAACTTTTTAATTTCGACGAATCTACAAAGATTTTAAAAATTTGGGGGCACATCTTCGTAATCAATATAATCTGTTTTCTTTAGTTATAAAACATACGAAGAAACTATGGTGACTTATTTTTAAAACTCGTTAATACGTGATGGTGGTTTCTGAAAATATAAACTATGGAAAAACGTTTTCAACGTATATAAAATATACTTCCATTCAATAATAGTAGCTTTTGACACTCCGAGCACAAAGTGCCACTTTTATACGTGTATATTTCAAGCATGCGCACAAATGGCACTTCATACACGGAGTGTCAAAAAAATAATCTTCGATACACGCGATAAAAATGTTTCTCACATAAGTGTGATTGTCGCGCAAGAGTCATTTTTATTGTACTAGTATCGAAAAATAGAGCTTCAAGTGGCCCATTATTGCACGGCGTGAAATTAGCGTCCAAGTGTAGCGAGGGTGATAATTCACGTCGTGTAGTGGGCCACTGAAGGCACTAGAGTCGTAACATATTTTATAGCACGTTTACCTAAATCCGCTGCTAGCTACGCTCGGGCATTACCGCACGGTACAATAATGGACTGCTTAAGGCACGGATAGGGGTGAAGCGCGGATTTAGGTCACACCATACTATAAAATGCTCTATCCATATAAAGATTGATATAGTTACTTTCGATACAAGTGCAAAATAGTACATTACGCACCAAGGGAGGAAAAAACTTGGACAGTCCACAGCTCGTGTAAATTTTACTCCCGTGGAGCGTATACTATTTTTTTGCCTAGCGAGGCCGAAAATACAACCTTCGCGACCGGGCGCCGGGAGCGAAAGTGGTACTTTCGGCCCACTAGGCAAAAAAAGTGATTTTATCCCCGTGTGGACGTTTGTGCCCGAGCGAAACGAGGGTAAAATTACTTTCTCACTCGTGTATCGAACACAATTTTTTTGACGACGTGTGAAGAGCTTAATTTAGCGCATACTTTTTTATCAGAGCGTATGCGAAAATGAGCTTTGCGCACGGAGTGTTAAAAAATATAATATTCAATTTAAAAAAAATTTTTTTTAAATATTTTTTAAGGTGTAATTTCAAGAATAATACACTATACGTTATTCACAGAAAAGATTTATTTTTTCTATAAACATTTTGTTAATAATGAAAAATATTAATACAAATTTAATGATTTGTAAACTAAAATTTGACGATTCTTTCCAACATAAGAAATAAACATTTTTATCAACAAAAAAATTAAAAAATTTTTTAGAGCACACCTACCACACCATATTTTTTCGGTTCTTTGGGGGTTCCAGAACATGAGAAAATTAGTGAACACTCATTATCCGTTGCCAAGCTTTTTTGCCGACGAAATCAATTTTTCTTATGGAAATTTAACATGGGAAAAATGGACGAAAAGTAGTCATTAATGATTAACCAATAGCAAACGATTGAAGAGGCCAAACCAAATTCCACGAAAAAGTGATTAGAGTTGAAGAATAGAGTTGTAATTTGAAATGAGAATCGTTAAAATCCTCCGATTCTATGCAAAGCTACGTGAATTTGAAAATGGTGAAAAATGACAAAAATAAACGATTTTTTTCTAACCCACGTAATTCTTCAAATTTTTCAAATTGACGTAGCTTTGCACAGAATCGACCGATTTTAAAGATTCACATCTTAAATTGAAGCTCCGTTCTTTAACTTTAATTGATTTTTTGTAAAATTTGGTTTGGCCTCTTCAATAGCTTGTTATTGGTTCATCATCAATGACTACATTTCGTCCATTTTTCCCATGTCAAAATTTCCAGAAGAAAAATTGATTTCGTCGGCAAAAAAAGCTTGGCAACGGATAATGAGTGTTCACCAATTTTTTCATGTTCTGGGACCCCCAAAGAACCGAAAAAATCTGGTGTGGTAGGTGTGCCCAAAATTATTTATTTTTTTTTTTATACCCTTTTTTGTCTATTTCGGTAGAATTGCACATATATATGGGTAACTTCACGTCAACTGTGACAGGTCCAAATTTTAAAATGGCTAAAAATGGGGTTTTCTAGTTCTAAATTAGCTCTAAAATACAACCCTGGTGTTTAAGAGCGAAATATTCAATGGTTAAAAAGTTAGAATCAATTGAAAATTTGAAAATTTTGATTTTTTTCAAAAAACAGCAATTTTCATGATTTTTTTACTAAAAATCTTGAAACTTTTTGTATAGCATATTAAATGGGAAAAAGTTTACAAATTGTAAGTAGAATTGCTCAGAATTTTTTCAGATTGATGCCAATTATATTGTTAATTAATTTATACGTAAGAAAATACCATACAAAATATGCTTAAGGCGGTTGTGACATGATTAATATCCCTCGACAGAGGCTAAAAATTTGATACAAAATCTTACTTTTAAAACGAGACCTTGATGAAAGTGGAATGCAAACTCAGAAATAAGTAACAGACAATTGAAACTGTATATTGCTGTGCTCCCTAAGCAGATAACATGGGTTAATATATTTATAACTGTAGAAAAATTCACGCAACATAAGAAAATTACTACAATTGTATTCTTCTCTTAACTGTTGTCTGTCTCAAAGCGATTATAAAAGTTTAATGTTCGTTTACTTATGAAAGTACGTCAAGGGTACAGTAACTCTTGGAGGCACCATAATTGCATCGTCCATTCTAATTAGATATTAAAAAAATTAATGTTTCAATGACATGGTTTCATCATACTAATTACATAAATTGAAATTTCGTGACTAAATATGATATTTGAAAATAGTAAATTATACATGATTTCCACAAGAAAATCATGTGAAAATCATATGAAAATCATGTGCGAAATTGGCGTGATTTTCATATGACAATCACATAATTTTAACGTGATTTTTTTACCAGGGACAGACACACGTCCCCATACATACACGCATACACGCACACACAGGCACACACCCACATGCTCATTGATCACTTTTCGCGTCAATCTCCTTTTTTCTCTAGTACAATGGTCCGCGGTTCTCAATTAGAAGCATCTCTACTTCTTTTTCTGTCCCCTTCTTAATAACATGCCTGAAGTAGCACGCAATCTTATCATAAGATTTCGTTCCGCGCAAAGTGATTATGACTATTTTCTCTAGCTCTAAGAATGTTCCAATTCTCTGTTGCAGTTCTGCCTGTACCTCCATGTAGATAATGCAATGGAAGAACGCATGTTCCGCATCGTCCCATTCAGCGCCACAATCTTGGCAGGTTGGATCGCGCCGCCTTCTGTACTTGAAAAAGTAGGCGCCGAAGCAACCATGTCCACTGAGTTCCTGCCTGACCCAGTAACCAAGTGTTCCATTTTCTCACGTCGTCCATAATTTGACGTCCCTAATAAGTGTGTACGTCGACCTGCCTTTAGGGTATGTATCCCATTCACCTTGCCACTCTTGCTGTAGGATGCGCGGGCTTCTCCTTTGATATCTAGCCGGGTAGCTGTCTCATCCTCTCTCTGTTGCCTCACGGCGGACGATTTCCAAAGTCTCGTTGCATTTCTATTCTACTTCCTCTATAGTTGCATATAATGCATAGTTGCATATCCTACTATGGTCACGTCTTTGGGTAGTTCAAGCCACATCAACCTGTTGTAATGTATTCAAAGTAGATGCTAGCGATTCTCATAAGATAGTCAGGGAGTCTCCTCTAAAGGGCTTGATACATGTGTCCCCAGTTGGCCGTGTTAAAGAAAGAAGCCTCCCGGCTTCGGTTTAATGGAGTACGCTTTGTCTAGTCTTTTCTACACTTCCTGACAACGTACAAAGTACTTCTTCCTACACGAAACACGTATTGTATCTCCGATAGCCCTTCGTTCTCCGGGTCGTCCAATTCACTCTGCATGCGATTGAGAATAATTCTCTCATGTATAATGTTGCTCAAACACTTTCGCACTTTCGCTGGGCAAAATTGAAGTCACCATCGTGATTTATGGTGTACGATGGGCTGCTAGAGCGTTATCTAAGGGCCGTGTAGCGGTCAAACTCATGTCAGCTTATGAGCCTAATTTCTGCTTCACATTTTCAGCAATAGTACTCTCAAAACTCATCATCGTGATCCCCTACTCAGAATTTGCGAGAGAGCACTGGCCGCATATCTCCGACTTACTACTGGCGGATCATCACTTCGGACAACTAGCGCGGATTTGCAAAAAAAAAAAAAACGGTAAAAGATATTAACCTTGAATAGACAATTCTTTTACCTAAAGAATTTATACGATAAATATACAAACTCAACATTTCCATAAAATTTCAACACGATTAAAACATTTTCTTTCACTAGTTATCTGCGACCAAGAAATTGACTTTGTAAAATACGAAAATCTTCAATATCAAATATCTCAAAAAATAATGGTTCGATCTTGATGAAAATTAGCACACATATTACCTATATCACATAAAAAATTGTCTATAAATTTGGAGCTAATATATAAAGCCGTTCTCGAGAAATTCCGATTTGAAAAAAAGGTTAAAAAAATTTTAACCTCAAATATCTCTGAAATTTATAGACCAATCATATTGTCTAAAGAACACAAAGAATTTTGAAGCGATTACATCAATTTTACTCCCGTAATCGTTAGACATACAAAATTCTTTTTTTTTAATTTTCTATTTTTTTTTCTTAAAAAATAACCAACAGAATGAATTAAAATTTTTACAGATTATAGCTATTTATATTCTGCATTATCATGATTTTTCTCAAAAAATTGACCGTTCAGTTTGGGAGTTATAAGCTTTTTTAAAAAATGAACGTTTTTGTTAATAACAAAAGAACTGTGATAGCTAGAAATTTTTTTTTAAGAAAATATAGGTAATTTAATTCTCTTTCGAATGCTACCCATCTGATTCAGATACATAAAGCCGTTCTCGAGAAATTTCAATTTGAAAAAAAGGTTAAAAAAATTAAACAAATATTAACCTCAAATATCTCTTAAATTTATCGACCAATCGTTTTACCCAAAGAACTAGACCGAGAACTATCCAAAATCTACCTCTACAAAGAATTTTAAAGCGATTAAGTTAATTTTACTCCCGTAATCGTTGGACATACAACACTCATTTTTTTCATTTTTCAACTTTTTTCTAAAAAATTAACCAACAGAATGAATTAAAATTGTTACACATTATAGATATTTATATTCTTATTATCATGATTTTTCTCAAAAAATTGATCGTCTAGTTTGGGACTTATAAGCATTTAAAAAAAAAAAAAACACATTTTTGTTAATAACAAAAGAACCGTGGTAGTTAGAAAATTGTTTTTTTTTAGAAAATATAGGTAATTTAATTCTCTTTCGAATGCTGCCCATCCGATTCAAATATCTCGATTCTATCATTAAAAAAAAAGCAAAAAACAATTTTGAGAAAATCGAAAATTTGAAATAAAACAAAAATGCATCGGCCCAATCAAAAAACGGATTTTTGATCTGCAATCACACAAAAAAAACAAATGAGACCTGTCCGGTCAAAATCGACCGAGTAGAAGCTGAGATCCAGGCGTACACACACACACACACACACACACACACACACACACACACACACACACACACAGACATTTTTCAAAAACCATGTATTTTTGTTCCTAACACCTCGGAACACAAGTATAACATGTTTTTACAACAACTCAAAAATTTACTATCACAAAGCTTCCTCTAGGAGGAACCAATAAGGATAATAATAGAGTGAGAATTGGAAAAATAGTGATATTACCGTCACCATTTTCAGAAAGTCCTCGATCAATGAAACAAAATTTCTTAGATTCAATGACAAGTGTACAGAGACTTGGTAAATCTGATTATTTTATTACAATGACTTGTAATCCAAATTGGAAAGAAATTAAAGAAAATTTATTTAATAATGATTGGTGATTAATAACCTGATATTGTGCCAAAAGTATTTCATGGAAAAGTGAAGGAATTTTTGAACGAAGTAGTTAAAAAAGTCATTTTGGAAGATGTATTGCCTATACATACGTAATTGAGTTCCAAAAAAGAGGAGTGCCACATATGCATATCAAAACAATAAAACATACAATTCGAGTGATGTTGATAAAATTATAAGTGCTGAAATTCCCAATGAAGAACAATATCCTCGATTATACGGTATTTCCGAACAATTGAGAGGCTGCGTGCCAATAGGGGCTAAGTCGAAATTCACAGTTTTGAGAAAAAAAAATGTATAGCTTTTTATTGGGCCTGATAGATTTTGCTGAAATTTCATATATCACTAGTAACATCAGCTACTAATAATACATTTACTTGTCCCATAGATATTGTAATAAAAAAGTTATTTAAAAAAGAAAAAACACTACTTACGCCTAAAAACTCAAAAAATGGAAAAAATTATTGCTAAAAAATCAGTTTTTGCCATGAAAAAGGTACTTATACATAAAACCCTTAAAATTGCAACGCATAGGCCCATAACTGCATAAATTAGGAACAATTGGGACTTTGTCCCATGAAATTCCATCATGCGGTTTCAGGGAAAGGTTACAACAAACTGTTTTTCTTGAAAATGCTATATCTGAGGATAAAGTGAGTTTAAGGACCTCTGCCTTGGCTCATTTTATTCAAAATAAGTTATATTTACAATATATTTTCATTATTTTATTATAATAATATTTTTTATAATTTTTTTAGGTAATTTTGGCCAGAAAGGCCTACAGGTGTAAGACCGCTTTAATAAAAATTTAAATACTGCGTGAATGGCATGGTTTCAACTGAATCAAACTAATGTGGAAGCTAGACAATGTTTATACCCCGAGATTCCTAATTTTTATGTTTTTAATGAAAAAACCAAAACATATGGACCATGAGAAAAAAAACCGCTGCCAATTCATTGACACGTTGCTTCCTCCAAATTAATGTATCGTTCCTATGTGTATAGTATATATTTTAAATATAAAATATGTTTATATTATATGTTTATGTTTATTCATTATACTTTTTTTTCAATGATTTAATAATTCATTAATATTTAAAAAAATTCATATTTTTTCTTATTATTGAAATTATTTGTTATTATTTGACACTTATTTTATTTAAAAAAAAGTAATATTTTAAAATATGAATAATTAAAAAGTTGCTATCTACCCTGAGATCAACTTACTCACATTTTCAAAATCAGGTATAATAACTCCATTTTTTACATTATAAGTATATTATTATTCAATAATTGTGTATCTTTATTATAAATAATTGTGTACATATTATAAAAATTGAAATTATACTTCTAATTTTGACTTTTTTAATGTTCCGTTACAATGTTTGTCATCCTCTTCTTTTATTTTTCAATAAAATACCGTTGATTGTTGATTTTATCTACAATTCTTATTATTTCAATTTTTTGTCTTTTCACACTTATTTTATTTAATTTGTTAAAGACATAAATAGTTATTTTTAATATTAATTCTTTTGACATGCTCAGACGATAAAACAGGATTAATGATAAAGTCTACGTATTACACCATCTTCATAAAAAAGAAAAGCAAATAAAATATTATGTAAACACAAGTATTAGTGGCAGCTAATCAAAACATTTACATACATTTCTAAATGCAAAATGAGTGTTTTTATATGCCCATGAATCATAACGTTTCAATTTTAAAATTTTTATCTCAAAATTGAGAGAGGGTAATTCTTACTATATTTACTTCTTAAATCGCGATTATTCGAAAAATTAGTTGGAACTCAAAATAATTGGCCAGCGTATCTGACTAATTTCATGTTTCTGTAGAGCTCGCTGTAAATTAACCTCAATAAAAAAACAAAAGGAAGTAAATAACGCGTGTATATATCACGAGTCATTTGCATTTTCTAATATATAAAACCGTTCCCGAAAAATTACGATTTGAAAAGAAGGCTAAACCAGTTTTACCAGTTTTCCATCAAATTTCAAAGTAATTAAATTCTACTCTAGCTATTGTGCGACATAGAAAGTCGTTTTCAGAAATACCAAAATTTAAAATATCAAATATCTCAAAAACTAACCATATAATCTGGATGAAATTTTACATAGATATTGCCTATATCGCATACAAAATAGTCTATAAATTGCAACTGATACATTAAGTCGTCGTTGAGAAGTTACAATTTTGAAAAAAACCTAAAAAAATTTTAACCTTAAATATCTCTAAAAATTATGACACAATTCTTTTACCTAAATGACATATGATCAATATATATACTACATTTCCACAAAATTTCAACATGATTAAATCTATTATTTTTCTCTCCTTATCATGTGACAAAAAAAATTACTGCGTAAAATACGAAAATTTTAAATATCATATGTCTCAAAAAGCAATCGAACGGTCTTGATGAAAATTCGCACACATATTATCACACACAAAATTGTCTATAAATTTGGAGCTGATTCATCGAGCCGTTCTCGAGAAAATACGATTTGAAAAATAGCTTAAAAAATTTTAACCTTAAATATCTCTGAAATTTATTGACCAATCATTTAGCCCAAAGAACTTAGCAGAAATCTACCTCTACAAGGAATTTCAAAGGGATTAAGTCAATTTTACTCCAGTAATTGTGTTTCATACAAAATGCAATTTTTTCATTTTTCAATTTTTTTCTCAATAACTAGTCGACAGAATGGATTCAATTTTTTACAGATTATATCTATTTATATTCTGCATTATTTTTTTTCTTTTTAAATTTATGTTTATTTTTGGAGTTATGAGCTTTAAAAAAAACACGTTTTTGTTAATAACAAAAAAACTGTAATAGCTAATGTAATTTTTTTTTTGGAAAATATAAGATTTTTTATGCTTTTTCGAATGCTATTTGTCCGATTCAAATACCTCAATGTTATCATTAAAAAAACGTAAAAATAAATTTTGCGCAAATCGAAAATTCGAAATAAAACAAAAAGCATCGGCGAATCAAAAAGTGGATTTCCTTCCCGAATTCGTATAAAAGAAAATATATAAATATTTCTACATACTCAAAATGATAGCATTTATTTTTCAATAATGTCTATTTACTTGTATTATTGTATGCTATATCTGCTATATCTCTGCCAAATTTCGGGACGATTGGATAATTTTGACTCTTGTTATCATGCGACAACGAAAACGCAAATTTTTTCTAAAATAATTTTTTTTAAACAAATGAAGATAACCTCATGAAATTTTAAACAAAAATATTCTTCAATGAGTCTAGTAAGTGGTTAAAATTTCAAGTCGATAAATAAAATATTTTTTGAGAAATTAATTTATGAAATATAAAAACGTTTTCCTTAATAACAAATGACAGAGTGAAGATAATTTAAATATTAAAAAAGAAAATATAGGTAATTTTAATACCTGTCAAGAAAAGTTCATTATATTATGTAATAATATATAAATCATTTGTTGGTTATAAAAAAAAAGTAAATCAATAAATACATCAGGGTACCGAGTTTTTTTTGCGAGACGAAGAGAGTAGTCTTTGTCCGACGAAAATCGGTCGATTCGTTTCCGAGGTATAAAGAGTTTATATACACACGCACATACACACACGCACACACACACACACACATACATACATGAAAAATAGTATATTACATGCCTATGCCAGTAAAATAAGCGAAGCCGAGGTTGACAAACATGTGATCTGAGGCTTTCTTTTTTACTGGCCACGGTGTTTATACTATTTTTCTGCTCGACGGCGCCGGAAAGCGGCAACTTCGTTTTGCGCTGCGGCCGGGAAGTTGGCGCTTTCCGGCCGGAGGGCAGAACAAAATTTTCCCAAAATCAACAAATATCAACATATATCGCCTTAAAACATCTTTTTGAACATTTTTTGTCTCGAAAATTTTTGTCACCGTTACATAGCTTCCTTTATGAGGAAGCAATAGGAAATCAATATTTAATATTGAATGTATCTTGCAAATCCAAAAGATCGTGAACGATTTCACTTAAGATTACTATTATTACATGTAAAAGGAGCTCGTTCGTTTGCTGATTTAAGGACTTTAGAAGATATCACTTATCCGACTTTCTTTGAATTATTCCGACTGCTTATGCTAGGCAATTAATTACTACTGACAATGAATGGGACAAATGTTTAGAAGAGGCTATTCAAGTTCAATTTACGAATGCTTTATGTAATCTATTTGCCTATATCTGTATTTTTCATAACCCTATAAATAACAGAGAAATGTTTGATAAATATAAAATTTATTTCTATAATTCCTTAATACCTACCTGCAGAAATTGGAGAACACATAGAATTAAAAGAAATTAGTGAAATTATTAGTGATAATGGTTTTACATTAACTGATTTCGGGTTACCAACATGTATTGAAAATTTAGAATATGAAGTTAATTTCAATGCAATTGTTTTACCGTTTGAAAAAGATATTCAACGCTGTCAACGTGGGTACCCCTATTCCACTGTTGTCGTCGACACCTATCAAGGCAGTTACTATTGAATACTCGAGAGCGCGTTAGGACAAAAATTGTTGAAAATTGCGTTAAAAATAGTAAATTATGGTGTAATTTTCAGAACTTTTCTTTAAAAGATAATATGAGAATTGGAAGTGGCGAACAGAAATTCAAACAATAGTTATTAAATATTAGAGATGTTATATATTCTAACAATTTTGAAAGAGATAATGAAGTAATTGAAATTTCAAAGGGTATGTTAGTATCGGAAAATAATATAACAGAAGAAATTTTTGGTAATAATTTTGACCACAGTGATAATGACATCGACAAGAAGGTAATTTTAGCACCCAAAAATATCGATGTGCTTAATATAAACAACAATATCTTATTAAAACTTAATAGAGATGTTAAAGTATACATTAGTATAGATTCTTGTTTTGATGATAATAATAAAGATTCAAGTGAATTGCTACGTGAAGAATTTTTGAATACGTTAACTCCCAATGGTTTATCTCCTCATAAACTGACTTTAAAAAAGGGTGCTTTTATAATATTGCTAAGGAATCTTAATTTATCAGACGGGTTATGTAATGGAACTCGATTAAAAGTAAAAGAATTATTACAATATTGTATTTGTGCAGAAATAATTACTGGTAATAACAGTAGTAATACCGTTTTATTACCATCTATTGACTTAACTACATCGAAAGAGGAATTTCCATTTGAAATGAAAAGATGTCAATTTCTAAATTAGATTAGGGTATGCAATGACAATATATAAATCTCAAGGTCAGGCATTTAATAAAGTTGCAATCTATTTACCCGCCCCAGTTTTTAGTCATGGTTAATTGAATGTCGCATTATCAAGGGTAACAACAGAAAGAAACTTGAAAATCTACATTAAAAATAATACAAGTACTAATACTGATAAAATATACACAAAAAACATAGTATTTAATGAAATTTTAAATTAAGTAAAATTGTAAAATAGCAACAAAGTTCATGCGCTGTATATGAGAAATAAAAAGCAAAATCCATGCGATGTAGATGAGAAATAAAAAGCGGCAGCAACAATGATTTATAAGCATATGAAAATAGAAAAGCGGCATCAAAATTCATGCGTTGTACTTCGGAAATAAACAGCAAAATTTATGCGATGTATGTGAGAAATAAAAAGCGGTAGCAAGATTAATTTATAAGCATATAAGAGTTAAAAAGCGGCAGCAAAATGAATGCACTGTATTTCAGAAATAAATAGCAAAATCCATGCGATGTAGATGAGAAATAAAAAGCGGCAGCAACAATGATTTATAAGCATATGAAAATAAAAAAGCGGCATCAAAATTCATGCGTTGTACTTCGGAAATAAATAGCAAAATTTTTGCGCTGCATATGGGAAATAAAAACCGGCAGCAACATGCACATTAAAATAAAAAAACGATAGCAAAATATCAGTGACAGCAATAACACAAACTTTGTGCGCTATGAAAGTATTAGCGTCTAAGGCAAGATGTGTTATAAAATAAAATGCTTTACTGAAGAATTCAATAAAACAGATCTGGAACGAAAGGCTATTATTAATGCACATGACCTATTTTTAACCCTTTTTTAACCCTTTTTAACCCTTTTTAACCCTATTTTTAACCCTTTTTAAACCCTTTTTAAACCCTTTTTAAACCCTTTACTTATCCCTTTACTTAACCCTTTACTTAATCCTTCACTTAACCCTTTACAATATTGAGGGGGGGGGGTGAACGACCACAGCCCACTTAACCTTTTAATATAATAGGAGATTTTAAATTTTGGTATTTCTGAAAATGACTTTCTTTATTGTCGCACAATAACTAGAGTAAAATTGTTTTAATTTCTTTGAAATTTGGTGGAGATGTAGAGTTTGTATATTATTTATTATAAGAGTTCTTAGGGTAAAAGAATTCGTTTATGAATTTCGGAGATATTTGAGGTTAAAATTGTTTTAGTTCTCTTTTCATATCGTAATTTTTCGGGAACGGCATTATGTATACTAGAAGATGAAAATGACGTATGCTACACGAGCGTGTTGTTTATTTGCTTTTGTTTTTATTGAAGTTAATTTATAGCACGTTTCACCGAAACATGAAATTAGCCAGATACGCTGGCCAATTAGAGGCCGAGAAATACGTTTAACAATTCTTTTAGCTGCACTTCGATATTAATCGCGATCTCTCTTTTATAAATGGGAACATGAAATTTATAGACAATTTTGAGTGTACTATAGGCAATATATGTGTGAAATTTCATCAAAAAACATTATTTATTATACAGAATATTGTAGTACAATGATTGTGAGATAATAGGAATGTAGGGAAGGGGTTCTTATAGATGGTGTAGTGCATGTGTGTTAGTTGCACTTCGGGTAGATAGGTTTTTTTTTATTAATATCTTAACACAGTACTGTTGTGTTAACATAATATCAGTAGCAGCTAATAAAGGATTTCAAGAATAAGAAAATATGTGTAATTTTTGTAAATATTAATGAAGCTGTAAATCATTGAAAAAACATGTAGAATGAATAAACATATTTTATATTTGAACTATATACTATACATATAGGAGAGATAAATTAATTTGGAGGAAGCTACGTGCCAATAATTTGGCAGCGGCTTTTTATATATTTCTGCCAAATCTTCGTAATGATACACTAGAGCCTCAAGCGTAAATAGTTGATTTACATTTAATGGGAAATTTGCCAGGCAGGGGTTTTTACTTATCTATTTCGATATTCTTGTTTGTATTTTTTGTAGAAGAGTTTATTGTCATCGTATGCCCCGCTCCAGGCAATTATTCCATAATTTATCAAACTATGAAAGAAGGCATAGTATATTATCATTAGTGTTTTTGTATCCATATACTTTTTGGTTTTTGCAAAAATGTAAAAAATGTAACATATTCAATATGTTTATCCTATTTCATGTTATAATCAAATATTAAGCCTAGGTATTTGTTGCTTGTCACTCTTATGATTTTTTGTTTGTGTATATCTATTTCGATTTTTCTTGGCACACTATCACTACAGATATCCATAGTCATGTAGACAGTTTTATTTGTATTTAAGGTGATGTTATATACCGACATAATTTTAAAAAGAGTACATCTCATGAAAATACTAATAGAATCATCCACAAAAAATTCTGAGTATAGTATTTACATATACGGAGCGCCTGACAGACGTGTTTTTTCAAAAAAATGATCAGAGTTTATTTAATTAAATAAAAACCGTACTGTCGGTAAGTAGGAATCTGCAATTGACCTATTTTTAAAACGAGCACAGCTAACGAAAATACTAATAGAATCGCTCAAAAAAATTTCTGAATATAGTGTTTACGTGTCCGGAGCGCCTGACAGTCATCTTTTTCCAAATAAACGTTTGAATGTTGATTTAAGAAATATTGAAATCAGAGTATCACATCACCTTAAGGATATTTTATTTATGGCTAACCAGTTTGCTATATGCTCTAAAAATTTGTTAATTTTTTACCGGTCGGATGTCTGCATATGACTGAATAGTGTTTCTTTGCATATCTAACAATAGATCATTAACATATAGTATACAAAATAATGGTCCTAGTAGTTTTCTATCCTTTTTTGGTCTAGTATCCTAACTCTTTGTTTTCTATTAGAAAGATAGCTAGTTAATAATTCCAAAGTTTTGCCCCTTATCTCATATCTTTCAAGTATTTCAATTAATAGCTTATGGTTAACTGTGTTAGAGGCCTTTGTAAGGTCTATAAATGTAACTATTAGTGGGATACTTTTATCTAAGTTGGTATATCGTCGGTTGGGAGGAAAAAGGAGCTATTTCGAAAAAGCGTTGAAAAAGGAGCTATTTCGAAAAAGCGTTGAAAAAGGAGCTATTTTGAATGAGCGTTGAAAAAGGAGCTATTTCGAATGAGCGCCCAAGAAGGAGCTATCTCGGAAGTCATTTTTTTTTCTCAAAATTTAAGTTGGTAATACTGTAGTATAGAGAAGAATATGTTTAATATTAACGTGGTATTTTAAATATTAACATGCCATTGTATCTATTAACATATATATTTTAATAGTTACAATGCCACATTAAATATAACGTTTTGATAAAACATTTTTCTTAGTATAGAAAAACACACTCACACATTTTTAGAATACATTTACATACGATCAATTATATTATATTCTTTAACTGTTTTTATTTCATTAGTTCTACATAATAATTCAAGAATTCATGAGGAATAAAATTGTGATCAATCATATATTGAAGATCCTTTTTTTTGTCCGGATCTAGCAACAACTTTTCCTCATAACAATTCGTTAAGACAGCTGATTCGCTATATCAGCACATCAAATTTATTAAAGTTGTTGCTAGATCTGGACAAAAAAAGGATCTTCAATATATGATTGATCACAATTTGATTCCTCATAAATTCTTGAATTATTATCTAGAACTAATGAAATAAAAACAGTTAAAGAATATAATATAATTGATCGTATGTAAGCGTATTCTAAAAATGTGTGTGTGTTTTTCTATACTGAGAAAAATGTTTTATCAAAATGTTTATATTTATCGCGGCATTGTAACTATTAAAATATATATGTTAATAGTTACAATAGCATGTTAATAGTTAAAATACCATGTTAATATTAAACATATTCTTCTCTATACTACAGTATTGCCAACTTAAATTTTGAGAAAAAAAAAATGACTTCCGAGATAGCTCCTTCTTGAGCGCTCATTCGGAATAGCTCCTTTTTCAACGCTCATTCGAAATTACTCCTTTTTCAGCGCTTTTTCGAAATAGCTCCTTTTTCCTCCCACCAGGCGATATATAAAGTCCGAAATCCTGTTTAGTGCGAGGTGTATCTCTATCTTTTACAAATCCATATTGGGTATCTGATATTATATTACATTTTTTCAGAAAGTCGGATAATCTGTTATATATTATTTTTTCAAAAAATTTTGCTACGATAGAAACTAGTGATATAGGCCTGTAGTTACAGATTACAGATTTATCCCCGGCATTGGGTATAGGTCCTACTTCAGCACTTTTCAGAGCATTGGGCCATACTGCCAGTTCAATTAACGAAAAATATTTTTCCTTGTAGTTGATAACGTTCGTAGTATATGACTTAATGAAATTTACGAACACCAGACGAACTTTTGTAACAGTATTTATTTAAAAAATTGCCAACGTTTCGGAAGTATTATTACTTCCTTCTTCAGGGCTATACGAAAGCACAATAAATATATTTATTTTCAATATTTACAAATTTAGTACAAAATTACAATATTTTACTATATAAATTGTTACCTTAAATATTATGCGTCACATTATGCTAGTCTTATGCGAAATACAATAACTTTATTGTTATTCATGTCGAATAAATGGTACATACTAAGTAAACTCATTTTAAACGTTACATGTACAAGCACTAAAGAAAAAAGCTTTGCAACACCCCTATTTATACTGCTGATCGCAAATTATATAAAAAATGAGAGGACATGGGAGAGGGGAGGGAGAACGGAAGAGGGAGAAGTGCTGAGCGTAAGCTATAAGAGCCTGCCAAGCATCCAGCAAACATAGCCTCAAGAAGTGGCACAAAAGGTATCCGCTATCTCGCTATGTGTTACTGGCGCAGCGGACACCTACTCGATAACGTGCGTTCCTCATAGAGTCTTAGCGATAGGAATGGAATAATAATAGATTGAGGGGAACCACAATCCTCTCTTAAAAAAGTGATGGAGGAAATCTGTCATCACAATAAGACTGTTTTGATTGGTTGTTGCTGGCTCATTTGATTGGTCTACATAGAATAAGCGCCAAAATCGAGTATGTTTGAATTTTGAAGATTGGATTCTTGACTTTGAATATTTAAAACTGAATAGTATAAGAAAAATTTCATGATTTTATTTATGAGACTTACGTTATTATCGTATAATTTAAACTATTTAAAACAAACTTTTAAAATGAAACTTGATCATGTTCATAACCTCAAAAACAAAAAAACAAAGAGATAAATGATACGCGCGAAGCGCGCTAAAAGTAGCTAGTAAGCATAAAAATCCATTAGAAAATTTTTGTTATTATTATTACGTTATTTTTTTAATCTTGTCTATGGTTTTTTTGTACGACATTTTTAAAAATTGTGTGTCTTCTATACGGTTAATCGTATTGCTATGATAGTGAATATTTATCATTTCTGAAAAGGAACGTTTAAATAAATTTTCTTCTCTATCTAGAAGTTCAATATTTTCGAAATTAATAGAATGTCCAGTCTGTTGCGAGTGTGTAGCAAGGGCAGAATCTCTGATTTTAGTTTCACAGCTCTTTGGTGTTCATATTTACGTTTTTTTAATTTCCTCTTACTCATAACTACGTAAGTGGCAGAGCAATCTTTGCAACTGATCTTATACACGATGCCCTTAGTATCCGGTGGTTGTAGGTGATCTTTTCCTAATTTAATTATATGGCTAAACTTGCTTATTGTTTTATTAATCGGAATGAGATTGTGCGAATATAGAATGCGATTGATCTTCGGCGTGAGATTTTTTATAAAGGGGAGGATAATTTTCTTTTTTATGTGTACATTATTTGGAATGTTATTTGTAACGGTCGTTGTGTTATTGTTTTTGTTTTGAATCCGTAGAAGTCTAATGCCAATGTATTTTTGTATAAAGTGTAACGGATAATTATTACACAATAGGAAATGCCTGGTTATTTTTAAATTGTTTTCATGGAACTGTGGATGTGAAAGTTTAATAGATTTGTCGACTAAATTATAAATTATGGCTATCTTTTGTGAAATTGGATGATGAGAATGGAAGTTTATATAACGTCCAGAAGCAGTGCTTTTTCTGTACCAATTGGAAATTATTTTATTATGATCTGCTCTAGTGAGAGTAATATCTAGAAAATTTATGCTGTCATACGTTTCGTGCTCTATTGTGAACTTTAAATGGCTATTATAACTATTGTAAGTGTTGAATATTTCTAAAGTACGATATTTTTTTGTGATGAGAATGCAATCATCCACATATCTCTTATAAAGTGCGTATTCTGTTTCATGTTTATTGAGGCAGGAATTTTCCAATAGTTCAAGGACAATGTCCGCAAACCATGGACTTGTGCAAAAACCCATAGGTGCACCAAGAATCTGTTTGTAAAATTTATCGTTAAATTGGAAATAAGTAGAATCTAAGAGTATTTTTATGCCATCTATGAATTCTGATCTTGAAAGGTTGATTTTATTTTTTAAATATTTCCATTTTTTTATCAATGCGGCAACTATTAAGTTTTTAGGGATGTTTGTAAACAGTGACACAACATCAAAGGAAACAAATTCATAATCTGTACTCATATCTATTGTATCTATGATTTCTTTAAGCTCATTACTATTTTTTATAGTAGATTTTGGGCGAGGGAAATATTTCGAAAACAACATAGACAGGCTTTTATCTAGTGCATAGGTTGGACTGCCTATAGCTGAAACAATGATACGAATAGGATTATCCTTTTTCTGAATTTTTACTAATGCGTAAGCTCTGGCCGTTTGTGTCAATAATATTAGATTTTGAAATTGTTGAAAAACACGGATCTGTGTCAAAGACTCCTTTCCTCTCCCAATCTTTCACTAAAGTATTTATATTATTTTGTAGTTTACTGAGTGGCGATTTCTTGAGACTTTCATAATATTTAACATCCGCCAATGCATTTTCTACCTTCGTGATATAATCTGTTTTATTCAAGATAACTGTAACATTTCCTTTGTCTGCTTTTGTAACCATTATGTCTGGATTCTGTTTAATAAATTGCTTCGTTTCTTTCAAATTGCTATTAATACATCTATCGATGTTTGGGACATGTAAGGTTCTATTGTTTATAATATAGCTATCAAGAGCAGACAAAAGGTCATCTCTAATTTCCTGGTTGTTATCTATGTTTCGTATTCGTAATGTTGGCAATTTTTTAAATAAATGCTGTTACAAAAGTTCGTCTGGTGTCCGTAAATTTCATTGAATTAAAAATATGTCGTAGTGGTATCACTATATATGCGGCAATTGTTTTGAGAGTTTTGCACTAATGTTATCTACTCCTCTGATTTGTCTTTAAGATTCTTAATTATTTTATATATTTCTACTGTACTTGTTCGACAAATGAAAATTGTTTTTAAGTTTCTTTCTATAGGTTTTATGAAGGTGTTGTTTAGTTGCTTAATGTTTCTGCTTAGATTGGCACCAACTTCGCAGAAGTATGTGTTCATGTAATTGGCAATTTCTACTTTTTGTTCTATTTTTGTATTATTTTCATATATATAGTTAATCGTCTTTGTGGATTTCTTATTTTTTCCTAATTTACTATTAATTATTTCCCATAATTTTTTTGGATCCCTACTACTTGCTTCTACCCTGTTTTTTTCAAATTTGAATTTGGCATCTTTTATCACTTTGTTTAATAATTTTGAATAATGCTTGTATTCATTCTTTAGTTCTGCACAGTTTAGATTTTTTTTCCATAATGTATATAACATTTCTTTTCTATTGCAAGATATTATAATTGCATTAGTAATTCAGTCTTTCCTTGGTATCATCTTTCTGTCACTTTTTTTCGAGTTATTTTAACAGTAGCACTATTTAGAGAGTCTTTAATTTTGCTTATTAACGCATCGACAGCACAGTTTGGATCCATTATTGACAATATATCACTCCATTCCATTAATCTAGCTTTATTTTGTAGTTTACAGTTAATGACAATTTTTGGTATACTATTTTTTTTAATTCCGATTTTATCCAAAGCTACTAATAAAGGATAATGTTCACTATAAGGGTTTGTGAGGTTATATGATTTTGGAGTGATAGAATTTGATTTTAGGAATATATTGTCAATACTGGTTCCGTCAACATTGTCTTTTGCTGGTCTAGTTACTTCTACGAAACATGGTGTATATTCTTTCACTGCAACGTTATTTAGGAATTCCTGACTAATGTTGTCATCATATGCTAAATTTATGTACAAACTGTTTATATTAAAATCTCCCACTATCAGATTATTTTTAATATTTATGTTATCATTAAGATAGTTCTTGATAGTATTTACAAATTCAGTCTTCTTAATAGAATGAGGTCTATATGTTGCAAAGATCCTAATGGACTCATATTATTATTTATAAGGATATCGGTACATAGGATACTACTGTCTTTAATGTATGATGCAACTCCGACTGCTTTGTTTATTTCACTTTCGATGTAATACAATTTGTATCCAGATAGTTGAGGTCGCCACGTTTCCGAACACACAATAACACTTGGATTTTTTCTGAGTCTATTTACAAATAGTTCAAGCTTGTTGTGATTGGCATTTAAACTTCTCACATTCACGTATAAAATAATAAACTTATGACTTTTCCATTTATCATTTTTGTGTAAAACCAAATCCTGTCAAGTAACGAGGAACATTCGATTATTTTATCGATTATACCACTATTGCGTTATTATAAATATTGTTCGTAGACAAAAATGTTCAATGTAAAAAAACGTGTTTTAATTTGTTTTAGCAGATACATGTGCTAGATTTATACTGAAAATTAATTTTCGACACATTAAGCAAAGAATCTGTTTTTTCAAATTTTTATTTGCTCTGGCGTTTTTTTATTTTCTGAAGGATTCGGCTCAATATAGAACTGTCTGGTACTTATAATTAAACAAGTATCTGGCCCAAAATTCATTTGGATCCGTCGAAATTTTGCTGAGATAATCGAGGAACTTGATTACATACGGACGTACAAACATACATAGATTTCGGAAAACGCTTAAAATGGATTCATTTCGGGTGGAAAACAATTTTGATAATAATAAATTATTTGTTATTGAGGTGTAAAAATTTTCGATCTGGTGAAAATATACGGCTCTCTTGACTAGCGGTCGTGCCTAAAAAAATGAAAAAATATAGAATTTACCTATTACTCCATACTAAGAATTCTAGAAGTGGTCTATATTGGAAACTTTTGAGATTTTAAGTACTTCATATCGTGTAATCAATGAAAATATTTTAATTAAAAGCTAGATACCAAATGCTTTGTACTCATACTAGAGTAATACTTACGTACAATAACAGCCAATATCATTCACCTTTAATAAAGTACGCTCATTCGATTTTGGCTGCTTGAAAAATTTTGAGCTGTTGGGAACAAACAACTACCTTCCATAATTTGAGAATATATTCAATGGCTGTAAGACCATTATAGCAACTCATTTGAACACGAAATACATCTAATAAACCTACACGGAGAAAAAATAGCACTGCTGTAACTGAGGTTAGATGCGTCGTTTATACTGAGCGGTCCTCATGCAAAGACAACTACGGAGTTAGGTAAAATCTACTCAAGAGTTCAGTAAAATACTGCGACCTCGAGACGTAAAGAAATGTTTCTACTGATCACTCCAGTAACTATAACATAAAAAACTGACATTGATTTAACTGAATATCACTTACTGAACTAGATCAAGTTAGAGTTACGAGAAAGCGCAATCGGAACAATGTTATTTTCTTCTCCGTGTATTACCCAAGATTAGGACCATGCAGGTTTCAAAATATCGCGATTGTCCATATTAGGTGCTGAGACATGCTGGGGAACCTTATGTCTGAATCTTATATTGCCCATTCCTTTCTTCCATAGTCCCCTAGCGGTTTTCAATTGATCGACTCCTTTTGAAAAAGGCGCATGCACCCTGCTTTGCGTTTCGGACCAACGCCTACGTATCTATGAGCTTTTATGCCTAAAGCTCCTGTAAAAATTCTTTCTGTCACCCCCTCCCCTTCCTCACCGATCATGCAACTAGTCAAGCAGTGCACTTTCAAGTATTTCAGACGAAATTCACGATGCGGATAACGCACACAAGCGCTATATTATCCACACGTACATCTGTCGCGATAGTCTTTGGTGTGCTAGTATTAGCTGGCTTGTTAAGTGACGTCACTTTACCGGAAATGGAATGTAGGTAGCATTGCTTATTACGCTCTCTGAAGAGAGAGGCAGAGAGAGAGAGAGAGAGAGAGAGAGAGAGAGAGAGAGAGAGAGAGAGAGACAGAGAGAGAGAGAGAGAGAGAGAGAGGGCAGAAGAAAGAACGTGCAAGAGAGACACGCGTGTAAGTGGAAAAGGACGGGTGTAGCTAGGCATATGACCGCGACGAAGACGTGGCCGGCAGTACGGCCAATTGTTTCCTTCACACACGCTTGCCGCAAGTGCCAGCGCACACGTAGGTATCCACGTCCATTCTCGCTAGTGTGGATACTGACTATTAAATCAATGCTGAGCCACGCGCAAGCGCTGACGCTACAATTCGTTCACGCCTTCGCTAATACGGCTATCTAAGGTATGCCGATACCGATGCCGATGTCGATGCCGATGCCACGGCTGCGCAGGAAATGATGACGGCTCGTGCCGTCCGGGCGACTTATGTGCGCCCGCGACCGAGCCAATCTCTGCCTACGTCAATATTTGCTTTAATCAATTACCACATTCAGTGCAAAAATTATTGGTTACACTTACATATTTGTTTCTATTTATTTATTTATTTAACGACACTTTCAACACTTACAAGGAGAGTGCACACTCTCTAGGAAACGGATTTCAGCGGGCATTTGAGATTCGATTTCTGGTATCTAGAAATGAATCTCAGGGTTCCTAATTCCATCTCATATGCCCTTTTTCTTGGGATATGAGCAATCGAAGATCAAATATCCTCTATTTCGTTAAAAAATTATGGCTCTTTTATTGACTGTTACATTGCAAGTAGTAATGATACGAAACTGAGCAAAAAAATATTATAAAAATAGACAGCAAAAACTAAAATTTAAGCTCTGATTTCTTTGAAAAATATTGATTTTTCAGGAAATTATAAGCTATCAAAGATAGCGTAAAAAATGGTTTAAAATACGATCCATTGAATTGCTTAAAATGAAGACAAATATTTGACCGTTTTCATACACTATCTTTTATTGCTTATAATTTCCTGAAAAATCAATATTTATCAAACTTATCAGAGCTTAAATTTTAGCTTTTGCTGTCTATTTTTATAATCTTTTTTGCTGCTCGTTTTCGTATCATAAATACTTGCAATATAACAATCAATAGAAGAGACGCTATTTTTTAACAAAATAGAGGATATTTGAGATTATATTGTCCATATCCCAAGAAAAAGGGCCTATGAGATGGAATTAGAAACACTGAGCTTCATTTCTAGATACCAGAAATCGACTCCCAAATGCGCTAAAATTCTTCACTTTCCTTGTTAGTGTTATTAGTGTCTATAACTTACACTTAGAATAGCAACATTAAAAATACCCGTACAGTAACTATTTTATTAGTTTCTCTTACTTCGTCGAACTATGCGAACATGCATTAAAATAAATTGATGGATTATTTAGGATGGATTTATAGGTATTACTTTAAAATGTATTGTATAAGAATTGCAGTCTTAGTCAATCAAATAAACAGGCTTAAAACTGAAAATCACCCTTTGTCGTTCATTATTTCCGCTTCAATTTTTCACCAGCAAAAAGAAAAACAATCAACCTCGATTACCAATTAGTTTTAATGAAAATGTGAGAACTGATTTCGATAATATAACAAATAACTAGTTTTAGCTATTATACATTTTTTATAAGTTTATCTTATCATGCTAAGTAGCGTGCATGTGTTATAAAAAAAAAACCGCTGCCAATGCATTGGCCCGTGGCTTCCACAAACTTAATTTACTGATTCCTTTAATTAATTTTTAATAACAAAATTTATAATTTTTGCAAAAACTTATTACATAATTATAATTAAATTCATTTATGAAGATTAAAAAGTATTAAATTTTAAATTATGTATAAAATACGAATAAAATAATAGGTATGATTTGTTTTTTTTTTATGTGTGAAAAATAAATAAAATAATTGATTGTAATATTTTCGTCAAAACCTTTTAGAATTCCTAAATAACCTTTACTTTGAATTATATTTTCTTGTGAAATTTCACATGTAGGGTACTTGTCCCCAGTAGTGCGCCTGTCCGTATTTGTGTGCTCTTTTTGGAATTTCCGATGTAAGAAAAAGGCTGTAACCTTAAAAATAATAAATGGCTATTACAAGCAACAATAAAAAGATGATTTATCTCATAAATTACTCGGTTGGATGTATTATCAATTAATAATCGTTAGTTAAAAAGCGTCACTAATACGGACTGTCGTCTGCTTTAAGAGCAGACTAATACGGTAACTTACCCTATATTGCCTACATTACCCACAAAATTGTCTATAAATTTCATGTTTATACATAAAGCCGTTCCCGAAAATTATGATTTGAAAAGAGGACGAAAACAGTTTTAACCTCAAATATCTCTGAAATACATAAAGGAATTCTTTTGCCATATGAACTCGCATAATAAATAATATACAAACTCTACATCTCTACAGAATTTCAGAGAAATTAAAACAATGACGGCTTGATGATGAGTGTGCAAGAACGCGCTCGTCTAGTTCGTAGCCTCGATCGGCTATCTTCCTTTTCTTTTTTCTTGTTATCTTTCTTCTTCTTCGTTTTCCTGGTCTCCACCTGTTGCCATGCAGGGTCCCCTGTTTCCTGGTCTGCCTTTGGTGGATCCATCTCCATGTCCAAGTCGCACGGCGCTTTTTGGGCCGGCTTCTCTTTTCTGCTCTTAATCTTCCTCTTCTTTCGACCCTCGGGCTGAAGAGGCGAGATCTCCTTTCTCTTACTGGGTGTATCACTCACATCACCGACTTGCTTTTTCACCTTTGGAACGCTTGTACCCTTCGCTTAATTAATAGATAACTATTAATATTATAGTTGGTGTGAATTTGTTTTCTTGTTTTCTCTACTTGGTGCTTTAAACACTGTGGAGGTCAAGTTGTCCACCTCCAAGAGTTTATCTTCTATATAGTGTATGTGACTCTCCCCAAAATCCGTGGAGCCTGCACCGACCACTGGCGCTTTTACCCGATGGGAATCGATGGTGGGATTACCCCTTTACTGAGGGCATCCACTTGGGGTAATGCGTATCTCTCATTCATTACGTCCATGGTTGGTTTACTCTTCGGGGGGCCTTCCCCTAGCTAGTTTTGGTCTGCCCCGGATATTTTATTTCCCCGCTGCCCTTTATATCTGACGAGCTTTCCCCTATCCATCATCTGGGGAGGTACCAGATGCGAGACTAGCAACTCGACACGTGTATGTGCGTGTGTGTGTGCGTGTGTGTCTGTGTGTGTGTGTCTGTGTGTGTGTGTGTGTGTGTGTGTCTGTGTGTGTGTGTGTGTGTGTGTCTGTGTGTGTGTGTGAGTGTGTGTGTGTGTGTGTGTGTGTGTGTGTGTGTGTGTCTACACCTGGATCTCAGCTTCTACTCGATCGATTTTAACCGGACAGGTCTCACATTTTTTTTTTTTTTTTTTTTTTTGTGAATGGGAGAAGGAAATCCTCTTTTTGATTCGCCGATGCGTTTTTGTTTTATTTCGAATTTTCGATTTTCGCAAAATTTATTTTTGCGTTTTTTTAATGATAACATTGAAATATTTTAATCGGACAGATGGCATTCGGAAGAGCATAAAAATACCTATATTTAAAAAAAAATTACATTAGCTATTGCAGTTCTTTTGTTATTAACAAAAACGTGTGTTTTTTTAAAAAAGCTTATAACTCGAAAAATAAACGGTCAATTTTTTTTAAATGAATCATGATAATGCCGAATATAAATAGCTATAATCTATAAAAATTTGAATCCATTTTATCGACTAGTTTTTGAGAAAAAAATTGATATATGAAAAAAATGAGTTTTGTATGTTCAACGATTACGGGAGTAAAATTGACTTAATCGCTTCGAAATTCCTTGTAGAGGTAGATAATCGTTTGTTTTTTTTTCATATCTATATGACTACCTTATATGCGTGGACCTCATATCCCCCGTCTACTTGGGTTTAAAATTGTTTTAAATAATTGTCTTGCTTATTGTTGCACGTCTACGTAATTCCCTAACATTTGTGGACCTCATATCCTCCGTCTATTCCCCCCCTCTCTCTCTGCACTCATTTCATTTTAAATATTTTATTGTTACATTTTACTTTGGGGGGTCGACCCCCCCCTGGATCCGCCCCTGAGTCGATAAAGATGAAGATTTTTTACCAAGTACTCCAGAACGCATCGAAGAATTTAATAATGAACTAAGTTCATCTTTCTTAGGTTCTGTATCACCTCTTAAGAGAAAAGATATACTTTCAACATTGTCTAATACCCTCGATGTGAAGTTGAACAATGTTTATAACGTTTCTATAAAAGCAAAAGAATCAACTGCATGCCGTTGCACAGAATGGGTAAAAAATGTTGGTTTAGCCTTGCAAAACTGTTCTACGGTATCAGAAAAAATAAAAATTCTTGTTTTACTACCCACATCCTTAACGAAAAATGAATTTCATCCTTATTTCCAGACATAACAATGTACATGATAGAAAGAGCGAAAAGTTTTGCACAAGAAAAGAGGTTTTTCGGAATGGCAAGCATACACAGGTCATCCAATTGACGAAAGAACCGAAAAAATTGTTATGGAATATTATATAAATGACGATTTTAATTGTTCAAGACAGAGTCCTAATAAGAGTGACGTTATTACCGTTAAAATAAATGATAAAAAGGAGAAGAATGTTAAACGTTTTCTTACTCAAAGTCTGAAGGGACGTATGAAATATTTGAAAATGATTACCCCGAATTCAGAATTGGTAAATCGAAGTTTTATAGTTTGCGACCAAAATATGTCTTACTTAGCCCCATCAAAGAAGTTTGTCTCTGTATCTACTACGCAAATTATGATTTCTTTCTTACGAGCTTAATTAATTTCAGGGGGAGTAATGTTACAGAGTTGGATGAAATTCGGTCAGAAATAATAAACGCAACAATGTGTTCTGAGCCATCTGATTTATGTTATTTACAAGAATGTAAAATTTGTCCAGGTAGTAACGAAATTACGTTTCATGTTCTAAAACTGTAAGATATAAAAGGCACAGAAGAAATTACACATGCTTTGTGGGATAATGGTAACTTGATTAAAAAAACAGTGTCAATTTCTGCTTTTAAAGATGAACTTTCGGGTTGGACCATGAAGGTTAGTACTCATGTATGTAAAAATACACAATGCAAAGCTATAAAAGCAGAAAGAGAAAATGCTAAAAAAGACCCATATCATTTATTTCTTCAAATAGACTTCGCTGAAAACTGGGTTGTGATTCATAATAAAGCTGTTCAAGGAAATCTTGGGTTCATGATCAAATTTCTATTTTAACAACATTATCTTATCAAGAAGATTCAACACAAAGTTTAGCAATCATAAGTGACGACCGAAAACATGATTCAGCGTATGCTTTGCTAGCAGTAGAAAAAATTATAATCTACACTGACAAGGAGTGTATACCAGATCCGGGTGCCATATTCACCCAGGGTTGTGGGATAGCACTTCTTACATATAAAAATGAAAGGCTGTGCAATCCCAGACCCTAACGCATCCATGATTTTGAGTTACAAGAGATTGAATTATTTATAAATTAAGTGAAATTAAGTGATTTTTTCACCTTAAATTACTCATTTGACGGCTAAACCTTACTTTTATACCTGTAAACAAACGACAAAGCATTTTTATTTTTTACAATATCATATATTTTAACAAAACATATTATAATTTTTAACAAAAATGTCCATTGTTATTTTATATTATTTTATAATACCTTATTTCAATACATAAAATGCAATTTGTGCCAATATTCCAGGTTTAATCAGAATGAAACCAATTGCCGACTAGGAAGCATGGTTTATTGATTAAACTTATTCAATTTGAAGTCCATTGTGAAGAATATTTAATAGTTATATTGCACAATTAGTCTTTAATATCGAAAATCCCATTAGAAATAATTGATCCCATTAGAAATAATAGCTTCATGTTTTAATTTTGGCGTAACTAGCTGAAGTATCTTGCCTATCTTTGGAATCCTGGAACATTATAAAAAAAGACACAAAGTATCATTCTTTACATAATGAAACACTGTAAAAAAACAAAATTATACATATCTGATGGAGAATATTTATGAAATTCTTTTAAGCTGTCCTTTTCAAGTTAGTCATAGGCTTGAATTTGACTGATGTTTCACACACACACACACACTGAAAACTTTTTTCCTTTTTGCTCGTCTTTTATCGAGAAATGACTCTATTCATTGTTAACAAATTATCTGTAAAACACAAAACAATTAATTAGTCACAAATAAAAAACGTCAACTGTCAGCGGTTACGAAATAAAGGTTTTTGTTGTCTGCTGTTATTATGTTCTGAAGGGGTAGTCTAATCGATTCGACAATCGACTATAGTCGATGAAAGAATCGATAGTGTACAGTTTAATTAAAAGTGTAGAGATGGCACCACTCGAACGTCAACTGTACAGAGGATCTGGAGATGTGGATTCCATCGTAAAGAAGGTTGGGTTACGTGTAGCAGGTTATGTGGATTATACCTCATGCTTCATCAAAACATATGATAATACGATTTGTTGACATTCTGTATGTTTCATTTTTTATTATTTTAAAGTGAAAAAAATTATTTTTGTTATTAAATTATGGGCATTTTGATGGTAATTAAGTAAGTACGTCATAATTAAAAATATTACTTACGTCGAATTAAGTAAGTACGTCATATTATTATATTTATTTTTATATTGTAAAATAATTTTTTATTTGTTGATTTAAATGTATATAAATAAATAATTCAAAAAATTTCTGCTTAGGAAATTAAAAGAAATTTGTTACATGATTAAAAATATTTAATTTCTAATATTAATCTAATTTTTATCTAATCTGCAATGTATTAAAATATTTTTTTTAATTATTTCAAGATTATTGGAAAATTATTTAATAAATATAAAACAATTTTTAATTTAAAATATATGTATTTACAGAGAAAATATAAATTGCACAGTGGATATTAAACATTCCTGAAGAATAATTCACATTTTGAAGGATGGTACATGTCATAAAAACAATGGAAGCAGAAAGACGAACGACACCAAGAGCACTTGCTAAACTGAAGGGAGCCACATGAACATTTATTAAGTCTTTTTTCTAGAAAGCAGACTTCCTTCACATTCATAAAAACATCCCTGGCAGTGATGAGTTTCGACGCAAGCCAAGAATACTGGATCATACTTTGAAATATGGGTGCCGACAGTTGATTATGGATCAGTGCATGAATTTTGACTGCATCTTCTCTGGTATTTAATTGACGATTTGTCTGTCTCAAATCTGTACAGTTTTGTAATGTTTTCACAAAATACTTTATCTGCTTGGGCATGTATACATCTAGAGGTTGGTACAGTGGCGTACAATTAGGTGGAATTATCTTCAGACTACATGAAGATTCTCCATTTTCATTTTTGAAGTCCTCATGTAATGCTTTTTTGGAATGTCCACTCCACGAATCCAAGATAAGTGTGAAGTTTTTCTTCTCAACATAAGGTTCAATAATATGTTTATTAAATAATAATACCAAATTGGATGACAATTTTCCTGATTTGGAGCATATAATGTAAGTATTTTTATATGCATTAGAATACTCATTTATTTTTTTTTCTATTGTTGGGCCAAATGTTCCTGAAACCTCTTGGAGACAAATAAGGACTTTGGGGAGTAGTTTTCCAGAGGCAGTCACAGAATATTGTACTGTATAAGAGTGAGTGATCTTGTTCAAATCACCAAGATACAGTTCAACTCTTTTTTCTCCAGTGTGTTCAAGTGTTCGAAGTACATTTACCCTGTACTCACAGCCCATTTGGTCAGTATTGATGACTAAATCTAAATTAGCAGAGGATGTTACACTCCTAATTTCAGCTTGAAATTCTGCTGTAGTACGTTCAATTTCGTCAAATGATCTACGCTGTGTCTGTTTAATGTATTTAGTTACTCTTCTCTGGCTTATACGGAATTCCTTTTTAAACTGATTTAGCCAAGCAGGAGAAGCAGTTAACTCAAGTGGCACGTTTGAGAATTGCATGGCTGCCTGTAGAGCCCATGTTCTGAGATCTTCTGTTTCTACGTGCTCTTTTCTTTCTCGAGCTTCTACAAACCTGTCATATACCCACTTTTTAATAGATTGCATTTGATCGTACCGCGTACCACCATTGATAATTTCTCTTTTCCATCTTGACAGTTCATCTAGTCTAGGCACGAATTTACCTCCATGGACTTTCATCGTGCTGTAACTCCAATTCGGGTGCTCTCTTTTTAAATTGACTATCTCAATCTTTTTTTCAAGCGGTACAATATCATACTTTGACTTCTTTTCTTCAGGCTCGTAGTCAGAACTTGTCTCACTTGATCTGGTTTGGGATTCTATAAAAAAGTAATATCGATTAGTATGTGCAGTATTTTTTAACATTTGCAATATTGAATTTGAACAATTTTATTATTTTTTTTTGTAAATGTGAAACTGAAGATTTTAATTACAATTGGTAAATCAATAAATTGTTTATTTCAAATAATTAATAAAATGTTCTTACCAGAAGAGGCATTATTCTCTGAAGTTGAGTCAGAAGCGTTGGTCTCACAAAGCATGTTATCTGCTTCATTAGCTTCATCCAAATCGACGAGTTCGTAACTTTTCACAAGTTTAATGTTTTCTATATGCTCAATTACTACATCAGCTAACTCTTTTCCCAAATTTTGAGCATAATCAGACAGTGTCTCACTTGGCTCACAACTAATAAAGCCTTTGGCTTTCAATATTTCAATACAAACAAAAACACTATTAGATATAAATCCTTTAAAAATTTCAAAATTAAAAATCTCGTTTTCTTCCATTTTAAAAAACTTGATCAAATATAAAAAAATTAAGAAATAGATCAATAAATATGTATAAATCGAATAAATTAAAATTAAAATCAATAGATCAAATAAATAAAGTATAATTAATTTCAAATTTCTGAAAAAAATTTATGAATAAAAATGATTCGAAAAAAGTATGTGATAAAATGATATCAATAAATAAATAAATAAATAAATATAATAATAAAATAATACAATATGAAAATATTAATTAAAATATATAAAAGGAAAAGAAAATATAAAATATTATAGAAAGAATAAAAGATTTATAAGGTGCCTTTGCTTTTTAATGACTACTCACTCAATGCTACAATTATTGTAAACGACTAATTAGCGAACAAAATTTAAAAAAATTCGCTTTGAGAACGATGATTTCAACCGCGTCTAACAGATGTCGCTCAAGTCAATATACATCGTTCTATAAACGGTGTTCTATACCTATATATATATATATATACTTCTAAAAGAGCTGTATCTGTATTATGTATACTATCGATTCTTTCATCGACTACAGTCGATTGTCAAATCGCTTAGACTACCCCTTCAGAACATAATAACAGCAGACAACAAAAACCTTTATTTCTTAACCGCTGACAGTTGACGTTTTTTATTTGTGACTAATTAATTGTTTTGTGTTTTACAGATAATTTGTTAACAATGGAATGGAGTCATTTCTCGATAAAAGACGAGCAAAAAGGAAAAAAGTTTTCAGTGTGTGTGTGTGAAACATCAGTCAAATTCAAGCCTATGACTAACTTGAAAAGGACAGCTTAAAAGAATTTCATAAATATTCTCCATCAGATATGTATAATTTTGTTTTTTTACAGTGTTTCATTGTGTAAAGAA
Source organism: Torymus aiolomorphi (assembly GCA_036365515.1). Taxonomy (NCBI): domain Eukaryota; kingdom Metazoa; phylum Arthropoda; class Insecta; order Hymenoptera; family Torymidae; genus Torymus; species Torymus aiolomorphi. Next base: position 89,614,904 of record CM070873.1, read on the forward strand.
TGATACTTTGTGTCTTTTTTTATAATGTTCCAGGATTCCAAAGATAGGCAAGATACTTCAGCTAGTTACGCCAAAATTAAAACATGAAGCTATTATTTCTAATGGGATTTTCGATATTAAAGACTAATTGTGGAATATAACTATTAAATATTCTTCACAATGGACTTCAAATTGAATAAGTTTAATCAATAAACCATGCTTCCTAGTCGGCAATTGGTTTCATTCTGATTAAACCTGGAATATTGGCACAAATTGCATTTTATGTATTGAAATAAGGTAATATAAAATAATATAAAATAACAATGGACATTTTTGTTAAAAATAATAATATGTTTTATTAAAATATATGATATTTTAAAAATAAAAATGCCTTGTCATTTGTTTACAGGTATAAAAGTAAGGTTTAGCCGTCAAATGAGTGATTTAAGGTGAAAAAATCACTTAATTTCACTTAATTTATAAAAAATTCAATCTCTTGTAACTCAAAATCATGGATGCGTTAGGGTCTGGGATTGCACATTCTTTCATTTTTGTATGTAAGAAGTGATATCCCACAACCCTGGGTGAATATGGCACCCGGATCTGGTATACACTCCTTGTGAGAGAAATTTGGGAGCGCTACCGTACGTGCGCGTACCACAGAACCACATTTCGTGAGGTGGCAGGCGGTCTCGCTGTTTGGGCTGGCGGCAGTGTTGGAGGCAGCCGACACCGCTCTCTGTGTGAGAACGTCACAGTGCCAAACTGAAACCGCTGGCATGCCACGAGGCGAATAGTACAGCGCTCTCACGAGTTTAGCGTTGTGGCGCTCTCGTTTTGGGATCGCCACGATGCCAAAGTGAGAACGCGACAACGCTAAATCATGAGAGCGATGTGCGAGTAGTGGTAGTACTAACGCCCTCCCAAATTTCTCTCAATGTACTTGAAAGACAATTGTTGTGATTCTATAAAAGAAATTAACATTGTATCAGACGGCGACGCTAGCTACTTTAAAAATCGCTTGGGCTACACTGTACCGGAGAAGTTTGTACTATCACATGTGTACAATTGCAGCAGCGGAACTAGATCCTGACTCTCCAGAATATAACTTTAGGCTTGAAGCTCATAAGAGTAGTCAAGAGTGTAATGTCAATTATGAGGGTGCTTTGGGTAGTATGGAAGTCCAGGCTGCTGTGAAGATTTGGAGTCGCTTGGTTCGAAAGAATGGTATGAAGTATTTAACACTTCTGTCTGATGGAGATGCAAAAACTTGGACTCGGCTAAATGATCTGGCACCTTATGGAAAATCTATTTTTATAGTAAAAGAAGAGAGCATTAACCATGTGCAAAAGCGAATGGATAAAGGCCTCCGAGAACTTGCTACAAAAGTAAAGCTTGGTGGAAAGTCAGATGGAGCGCTTGCAGTTTCTAAAATAAACCAGATGCAGAAATATTATGGAAGAGCAATTGTCAATAATAAATATGATTTGAAGAGTATGCAAGATGCCATACAAGCTAATTTATACCATTGTTTGTTGGCAGACCAAAGACCTGACCACAGCAGATGTCCAAAGGGTTCTTCGTCGTGGTGCTTTTTTAATAAAGGAGAATGAAACATCAGCATCCATGTTTCCAAGTGTATGGACTACGGAGCTGGTGAACATTAACAGATAAATAATTGTTTGAAACACAATTTACACAATTTTTCATTAAAATATGTTCACTTACGTTTAAAGTCATTTTTAAGCATGATTAGTTTTTGTAATTGTTTGTGTTGTTTTACGCAACCAGTTTTGATGTACGGGTTTTTTGGGTTCATTTTCTAGAATATATGTACTGCAAAATTACATTGAGACTTTTAGGTTACACCTTAATTTTCAGTTCCTGTTCCAACATAAAATCATTAAAAATACAAGTTTTTTAATAAATAAATAGTAACTTATGACTTATTAGCAATAGAAAAAATAAAATCAGATTTTGAATAATATTGTAATGAAAATTTGTATATTTGGGTATTAAAAAACATGTATCTACAAACTGGTACACATTGATCGAAAGCTATTGCGTAGAATGTTAACTGAATATATACCTTTTTTACAGGTATTTTGGCCAGTGCAGCTTATAAAATCTCTAAAATTGGACCAAGAGAGGTTTTTGTGGTCTAGTTTTTGTCTATATTTGTATATTTCAATAAAAAAAAATTTCCCTGAATAGTAACAAAAATTGGCCTCTCCTGTACCTTCTTCCTTTAAGGAGGTTCGGGGGTTTTGATTGATGTCAGCTTAAACAATTTTTTACAATGATTTTTACATATTCCATGATACAAACAGCGATATAAATTGAAGGTAGAGGTGTTAAGATGACGAAAAAAAAATTTTTTAACGACATTTAAAATAACGAATCCATTTAATGATCACTACCCATTATTTATAACTATAGATAAATTAGAAATAAATCAGCCGAATAAATTCAATATGAAATCAATTAATTACAACAAGTTAAAACATGTTACAAATAATTTAAACTGGTACTCAATATTGTCTATGCAGGATCCTAATCTTGCAGTTAACGCATTAATTGACATGATAAATAATTGTATTGATACGTCCACTACCAAAAAACAATTTAAAAATAAACTTCCGAGAAAAAATTGGATTACTAGTGCTATTATAGTCTCGTGTACTACTAAAGAGACACTGTATATCTTATGGAAAAACAATCCCACTTCTGAAGCCCTAAAAAAAGAGTATACAAATTACACTAAGATATTGAACAAAGTTATTAAAGAAGCGAAAGTTAAATATGAAAAGGAAATGGTAAAACGAAATAGCGGAAACTCTAGGGAATTATGGAACATAATGAAAACTAAATTAGGGAAAAATAGTGTGCATGATAATCCAATAAAATATATATACGAAAACAATCAAAAAATCGAAAATAAAACTGATATAGCAAATGCTATGAACATCTATTTTTGCAAAATAGGACCAAATTTGAGTGCTCAATTTGCTAATATAAATAATAATAACCTGAAACTTCCAGATAGGAATCCTGAATCCATTTTCTTTCGTCCGACAGATTTTGCTGAGATATACAAAATAATTAATACATTGAAAAATAAATCTGGAGGTGTAGACAATATTAACGCTAAATCATTGAAAATTCTCTCTGAATATATGTGCCCTTAGAATATATCTTCAATTTATGTATTGTGAAATCTATCTGGCCTGACGCGCTCAAAAATGCTGAGGTCCCTATTTACAAGGCTGGTGAAAAATCTAATATCAGTAATTACAGACCAATCTCTTTAATATCGAACATTGCGAAAATTTTTTAAAAAATAATTTATAATAGATTATACCACTTTTTTGAAAAACATAACATAATATCAGAAAAACAATACGGTTTCGTTAAAAATAGGGGAACTACTGACGCATTAAATTATATATCAAATATCATATACGAAAACTTAGATAAAAGTAAATCAATAATTGTTGCTTTTCTAGACTTGGCCAAAGCATTTGACACTGTTAATCATAGAGTTCTTTTAGATAAGCTTGAACGATACGGAGTAAGGGGTAGTGCCTTAAAACTGATGACTAGCTATCTCACAGATAGGCGGCAAAGAGTAAAAATTCAAGACTGTAAAAGTGAATATAAAGAATTTACTACGGGTGTTCCCCAAGGAACTATATTAGGACCATTACTTTTTATACTTTATGTCAATGACTTACTAGGAAGTATGCAAAATGACACAATCATGTCCTATGCTGATGACACGGTTATCATATCAAGTGACAACATGTGGTCCTTAGTTTAGGAAAAAATGTGTGCTTACCTTAATCATGTGGCCAAATGGCTTGCACAAAATAAACTGTCGCTAAATATAGATAAAACGGTCTATATGACTCTCGGAAACTACTGTGATAGTGTGCCTGGCACACTAAACATCAAAATAGGAACGCAATTAATAAAAAGAGTTGAAAGTCATAAATACTTAGGGCTGTATTTCGACTACAATATGAAATGAGATAAGCACATAAGATATATTATTAAAAAAACCAAATACCTAATTTTTGTCTTTGCCAAGATAAAAAATATGGTGGATACAAAAACATTAATGATAATATATTATGCTTTCTTTCATAGTCTAATCAATTATGGGGTAATTGCCTGGGGTGGTGCGAACGATAATAATATGAAACTAATACAATCAACACAAAACAAAATATTGAAAATCATAAATAAAAATAAATTCTCTCAAACTAATCCACCTCTTGAAATAAAAAAATTATTCCAGTTAGAGTAAATATCCTTACATTATTCTACATTAAGAAATAAATATATAAACAGTGCGAGCAAGACCAGAAACAAAACAATTCAACTACCTAAATGTGATAAAAGAATTAGTGATAAAAATAGCTACAATGAAGCTATAAGGGTCTTTAATGGGCTATCTAAGGATCTCAAAGTTATGAATTTAAGTAGACAATTAGTGAAGAAAAAATTAAAAATGTTTATAGTAAAAGATGCAATATAATTTCAAAATAATAATTAAATCTTAACCAATATATCTAACAAATTATTTAACTGTTATTTATGTACTACAATGGATTTTATCGATGTTAACAAACACTACGCATATACCATTATATAGTTTTTAAGAATTTTGTAGTTTGTAATATTTTTTTAGTTTGTAAGTTTTCTATGTACCAGATCTACACACAGGCAATAATATTTGCCTCAGTAGGATTTACTTACTTATGTATATTTCGTATATAATAATGTAATGTAAATATTTTCTGGAAATAAATAAAAATTTAATTATTATTAAAACTACATATTATTAAAACTAGTTACCGTCACCTAGAAGAAAATTCAACAAAATATGACTATCATTTTGACTTTTTATCTAATTTAGATTTCAAAATGGTCATGTTGTTCCTCGTTCAATTTCAGGTTTATCAATATGTGAAAATCTCTCATAAATAATTGATTGTAACTTTCCAGGTTTAGATAATTTTCTAATCTTTCCTGTGGTAACTACCCCTGCAATTGAACACAAGGAACAACATGATCGTTTTGAAATCTAAATTAGATAAAAAGTCAAAATGATTGTCATATTTTGTTGAATTTTTTTCTAGGTGACGGTAACTAGTTTTAATAATAATTAAATGTCGTTAAAAAAAATTTTTTCGTCGTCTTAACACCTCTACCTTCAATGTATGTCGTTGCTTGTATGATGGTACGTGTAAAAATCATTGTAAAAAATTCTTTAAGTTGACGTCAATCAAAACCCCCGAACCTCCTTAAGGCTATATTGGCCGTAAAATCCCTGCCAAGAGCTTTTCACTTTAAAACTGCGATAAATAATTACGTAAAGTATTTGATCAATGATTAGTTCTCGCGATCAATGTATTAATGTAATTGGAATATCATAAGCTTTAAAAATCAAAAATCAAATCAAAATTGTAAACTCGGCACTATTTTCTTTCACTTAATTCATTTTGACGATTTAGAAAAAATAGTGCCGAGTTTACAATTTTGCTTTGATTTTTTATTTTTAAAGCTTATAATATTCCAATTACATTAATACATTGATCGCCAGAACTAAATATTGATGAATTGCTTTACACAGTTATTTATCGCAGTTTTAACTTGAATAACTAACTTTTGGCAGGGACCTTACGGCCAATACAACCTTAAATGATAAGCGAAAATTATTAATGATAAGCGATTATGTAGGCGTTAAAAATCGTTTTTATAAGTTTATTTCCTTCGGAACTGATTGTACATGGAAATGTTAAATGGAAAAAGTTTTGTTTCAATGTTATCTATAACTTTTGCATCTAACATTTTTGTATAAAATCACATCCTGCTAAGTTATAAGTGAAAATTGACCACTTTAAGTACATTTCGGCGTTAAAAATCATTTTTATGGATTTAAATGGTCAGCATTTCATTGTGCAAAAAAAATGTTCAATAGGAAAAAGTTTTGTTTTAATATTAATTATATCTTTATTATTTCTTTTAATTTATTTATCCAGATTAATTACATGCGCGTAATTTTATAGAAGTAGACATAGCTACCTGTAATTGATTGAAGGAATACATTAGAATATAATAACTTATATAACTTACATACTAAAATTGTATATATATTTATATAATAACTAACTTACATACTAAAATTTTAACAAATATAGAATTTATATATTCAAACAAACAATCAGTATCTGCCCTTAAAATTAATCCTATGTTTACCATGTTTTAAATATATTTTTTTCGCATACCACGCGTACTCCCTGACGTCAAACGCCACATGTACTCCCTCCTAGAAACTACAACGCGTATGCTCGTGTGTCTACTTTTTTCCGATTAGTGCCGCCTGCAGTGACTTGTGGCCCGGAGCGAAGCGAGGTTATGTGACGTTTTCGACCCTGAAATCAGGGATTAAGTACAAATACTTTCCGCCGGGCAAGTGAAAAAATTGTACATTGCCCTCGGGAGCAATGAGGGCTATGAACGTCCGCGAGTTGCTGCCCTCGCTTCGGTCGGGCATCAAATCCCTCAGGGGCGTACGTAGCCTACTTTACTTCCTAGGTGCATAATCTACTATTTTAATTTACTCCTTAAATTTTTAGTCTTATTCTTTTTACCATAAAGTTTCTTTAGTTCATTAGGTAGGGTATTAAAAGTTTTTTGGACACTCTGTGCGGGAAGTTCGATTTCCCGCACGCTCGGCAAAAAGCGTGTGCTCAAAATCGAACTTTCCACACGTCGTACCAAAAAGTTCTGTACGATACATGTTCTGGAAAGAGATTCTCATCTCGTGTGCCTTTCCACCCTCGCTTCGCTCGGCTGTAAACGTCACATGAGACGAAAATCTACTTTCCCGCACTAGTATCGTAATGTACTATTACAGCTACTAAATGACTATTCTTATTACTAATAGCCTTCGTTGATTTAGGTAATTGGATATACTTATTTCTAGTCTTAGATTTACTTTTTGCTTCCTCCTAGAGAAAGCTTTATAATAGTAAAATTTTAAGTTTCGTTAAATCGGTCTAGAAACATGATTAGAGGTGTCAGAAATTTGAATCATATGATTTTAGAAAATGTGATAGAAATATGTATGTGTGTGTATAACTCCCAAACTAAATGGTCAACTGTTTTGAAAAAAATCACGATAATACAGAATATAAATAGCTATAATATCTCAAAATATCAATCGGTTCTGTCGACTAGTTTTTAGTAAAAAATTGAAAATTGAAAAAAATTAGTTTGTTATGTCATACGATTACTGTAGCAAAATTGAGTTAATCGCTTTCAAATTGTTTTAAGGTGGCTCCGGTGATTTTTGTATGACTTATATATACACATTTTTTACAATGCTTACTTCACATATTATAATTTGAGAAAAAATATAATATGAAAAAATGGTTCTTGAAGTAACGCCCCGTGTGTCGTATGTGTCGTATATTTACGATTTTTTCTTATACCCGTGCCGAAAGTTCATCACATACTTTTTATTCTACAGCATAGTTGTTAAAGGACTACTTCGCGTGCGCGTAGTAATGTGACCGCGCGACGCATTTGAGCCTCTCTCTCTCTCTCTCTCTCTCTCTCTCTCTCTCTCTCTCTCTCTCTCTCTCTCTCTTGCTTTCACGCTGAGCGAAGAAAACAAAAGAAGAAGTCAGGATACTCGGGCTTGCTTAATGTGCTCGTTAATCAACATTCTTGAATCAAACTTTTTAGTTTATTATTCATTTGTTGCTAGCTAAAAGTGAGTGCAAGTTACACTCTGTGTCTACAAACCGATTTTGCTACAATTTATTGTAAGGTAGGTTAAGTTATTATCGCTTTTTAATGCTATAATGTGGCTATAACCTCAATTTCTTGTTATTTTTTTTTTTCAGTAAACATGGATTCATCAGTCTCATGTGATAGTGAGGATATAGAGGAGAGGCGGAGGATAACAATTTGTTGCCACCGAAATAAATGCTTCGTTATAACCAGGTCCTTAATATAAATTGAGCGATCGATATTCGTTCGGTTTTCGAGCGTTTTTGCGAGGTTTCTCGAAATCTCGAATCGATCTCGAAACTCGAAAGAAATCGAGAAACAGCGAAGAGAAGGCGCGCGTAGCGCGCCAAATTAACGCTAGTTTATGATCAATCCATGAAGTGGACAAATCAGAACAAAGTTGAATTGAACGCAATTAAGGTGGCCCTTTCCGTTTTTTCGGAGTGAATATTAAGATTTATTAATATCATTTTTTCGCGTCCTGTAATATAAATCCCTTCTTAAGGGGGTCAGACCTATAGGCCTTTGAGGCTAAAACCACTTGAAAAAATAAAATAAAATATAATTAGTTACACATATTAATTATGAGTAGGCACACTTTCTGATAAAATAGCCCAAGATATAATCCGTAGACCAATTTTACTCAGAGATATTGCATTGCCAAGAGTTTTCCTTTGGCGTAGTTTTTAAAAACAAGTACTCCACAAATTTCATGGGACAAGGCCTAAAATGCTCTAAATTCATCCAGTTTTCTACCTAAGAGTTGGAAATCAAATTTCTTGAAACAAATATTTTTTGAATGGAAAAAACTACTTTTAATTAATAAATTTTATGAATTTTTATGTTTTTTTGTGGATTTTCAAAAATATTAGTTTCCAAAAATGTTATATTTCCAACTCTTACGTAGAAAACTGGATGAATTTAGAGTATTTTAGAGTAGATAAGCTAGGCCGATTCTGGATCACCAGTAATTATTCAATGGCCAATAACCCATATCCGGTCAAGACCTATTTGATACAGAACCGACCTAGAATTTCTGGATCACCCATAATTATGCAATGGCCAATAACCCATATCCGGTCAAGACATGTTTGATACAGAACCGGCCTAGGGTTTCTGGGTCACCCGTAATTGCCTAATGTCCAAGACCTGTCTGATCTATAACCGACATACCGGTTCTGGCTCACCCGCACGCCAATAAACCAGTTGAGTTGAGCCAGAACCGGCCTACTGATTCTAGATCATGTCAGGTCTAGTCGAAAGTCAGGCCCTGTCCTGGAGATGGGAGAGGACGACGGGCAGCGAACGGCCAGTGGCGAGCGGCACGATAGCCTGCTGTAAACCAGTCGGCTGCGGGCGGCCAGCGGCGGGCGGCCAGCGGCGGGCGGCCAGCTGCGGGTCAGCTGCTGTTCTCAGCCGACGGCTCTTATCTACTAGTAACCATTTAGAACTTTTTATAACCCTTTTGCTCAGGCAAAGAATATGTGTTTGTGGAAATTTTTTCCGAACATTTTTTCCACTGCGACTTTTTTGTGTCGTTTTGTATCAGTTGTTGTTGCTCAGGAGCAACGGTCGAGCTGCTTTGACCCATTATTAGGGAATGAAAGCTTCTAACGACCGCAACACGCTTATATATGATCAATGCCTCGTCTGACTACTTGCGAGAGCCACCTAGTGGTGAACTATATGACTAAAAAATTTAAGGAGGATAGGAGCTCCACCTCGCTCCTATCCTGTGAGGTTCTACCTGTCTATCACCTCTCCATTACCCTTAAATTTTTTTATTCATCAATATCTTTCCATTCCATAATGTCTTCCCACTCCATGTTTGAATCGTTGAGGTAAAACTGTTTCATGCGCTTTACGTTGTATCGAGCACAAGTAGTTTTGTACGCTCCATTATGGTTAGTACATATAGTCACTGATCTTGGATAACCGAACGCCAGATAGCTCATTTCGGTGATATCAGTAACTTTAAAGTTGAAACGCTCTAACCACAACTTTTTTATCTCACCAATGACAAAAATTCTGTTAGCATCTTTCAATGCATCTTGAAGAATTTTTCCGATTTCAGTATAATCGTAATCACTACCATTCCACGATAGTCCATGGTAGCAAAGTTCTAACCACAAATTTTCACTTTTATACTTTTCTGTCAGTCTTCGCCAAAGAAATGGTGGCTTGAAGAAGTGCACTACTGGCTCATCGCCGTCGTTCAGAGATCCGAAAGCCAACTCTTTTAAAACAAAATCATTGCCAGGCCTTTTAAAGCCCTGTATATCCACTGCGTAGTCCATAGCTGTACACAATTTCACTTTGAATTCCAAATGACGAATGACGAGGAGCCGGAGACTCGCTCCCCTTATATACTCCTTAAAGATTCTGCACATCGCCGCTTACGGGGCTGTATTGAACTATGCGATCGTGCAAGATCAAGCAGTAAGCTGAAGGTCCAGCAGAAAAAATTTCCTTTGCTTCAAATTCCAGACGAATGTCTACAGGGGCGCTCTTTAAGGACTCGTTTTGTTTTGAGCAGTCTATCACTATCAGCTGTATGTAAGTGAGATATTGCGACTTTTTCAACATAGGTTCTGGATCTTTGCCATAGTAAGAATTTTGAAAATTAGCGTACATATCGTAGAGCATGGCAAATTGATTACGATTCACATCGAGGTTAAGATTACCATAAGGATATGACTGAGAATTGAGAAAGAGTTTTACATTTGTAAGATTGCAGTGGTCAAAGCGGCTAGCGTTTACCGCCTTTTGAACTTTTCGACTAGTTTGAAAACCTAAGACGACGAAGCGTGGTTTTTCAAGTTGATTTGATGTTTTTACAGTCCACACCTGTCTCGACGTAATCGGAAGTAGTGGGTACTCGTACAATTCCCACGTGCAAAAACTCATAACAATAGGACGGTCTTTTCCTACAAAATCTAGTAGGCGAATTTTCTTAGAGTTCGATGCAGACACGTATGGCATAAGCCATTCGATTCTAGTTAATTCAATTTTAAAGTCCTCATAAACGGCTTGTTCGGCTGCTCGTGTAGCTCTTTGTACAACAGCGTTCAAGTCGTTTCTTGATCTCATGAGAACGAGTTCATGCTTTGCGTTTACTACAATTTTACGATAGTCCTCTGCGAAGCCAAAAATTAGACTCAATGGAATCGATACATTGAAGTTACCAGTATTATCAACAATATTCTGTGTTTCTTCTACATCGATTCAGCCCGCATTTTCAATGATGAAACTCTGAGTCGGATTGATTGGACCCAACCTTTCATGAGAGTGGTTAAGCCAACATTTTTACACTTGTCTATCTCAATGGCGTTCAACTCATATCTGATTTCTTCAAACAAATGACAAATGGCATTATTCATAAGTTTTGTATTTGCAGTAGGAGTATTATTAGTTTTAACCAATCACCCACAGATATGTAGTGCACTGCGGGAAGGTAAGAGACATAAATCTTGATGTTGAATAGATATTCGAATTTCGTCGCTGTTGTTAAATGATGCTGTATACGGTTGGTGAGCGTGAATCTCATAGTGCGCTACGGATTCATCGAAAGTTACAGGTGTTTATATGCTTAGAATTTCTTCCATTTCGTTGAAAATTTACTAAATCTCCGTCTTGATCGATGATGCGTACTTGCAAATGATCTATACGCTTTACGGCAATCGGTAGGTAAATGACGTGTGAGGGAACTTCGATGATTTTATACCCCGGAGGTACTGGAGGAAAAAACTCGTGAATTGTATATACTTTTCGATCGTTTATATATGCTCCTGAAGTTATATTACACTCGACTCGCAAAGCGTTGATTTTGAGAATTGTAACAGGTAAATCTGAATTATGAACAACGTTCGGTTCGAGAACACGTCTGGTGAAGCCCAGTAGTCGACTAAGAGAATTTTCAGGTCGAAAATCTATAGGCTGACTACACTTGATTGTACAGCAAAGAGTATTATTATTTGGCTTTAAATTGAAAGTAATGTCGTTGTGCGCTAATTTTTTACGGAGGAATTCGTCAATATCCTCAATTTCATAACTTCCTATTGGAAGAGGGACACCGTTTCCACCTACGTAAAACTTATTATTGTTACTGTCAATATTGGGGATTGAATTAAATGTTAAAAGTTCTACAAGCCTTAAAACGTAATTTTTGTTTGGCGGTAGCTCGATTGGTGGAAAATACTGTGCTTCTAGTATAGAAGACGTATCTGAAAGCGTCAGAGTTAATGAATCTTCCGTGACACCTTAAATCAGAATGACACAATGCTTCCCACACCTCTCCGTATATAGCCCCGCACAAGAATTTTAGCAGGGGTGACCGCAATTGTATGTATCAAAATCTTGATATCTTTCATGATTATATTTAACTTCGCCTACTCCGAGGTATAATATTAAATCTAAAGGTCGTCGGAGGTCGCCAAAACTATCGAAGTATATAACACTTTTGCCTCTTTTTCTATATCCAACCCAGTATGTCCCAGGGCCGCTAGCGTCATCAAGATTAACTATAGCTAATTCGTAATAGTGTGGGCCAGAAGCCGGTAATTCATTTCTCATAAATACTCCCCGAAAATTAGATATTTTTAAAAGTTCTGCATATTTTAACATGTCGACATCGGTAAGTGCTCGCTGAGGTAATTTCATGAACTTTTTTTTTTTAAATGCAGACCTAACCCTACTTTGTGTGGTTTAATATATAAGACATTGCTCAACGCTACACTTTCCATAGTTTTATTATGCCTTTTATTTTCTTCCAACTGCTTCTTAGCGGCTTTTGCGTCGTTTACGGCTTTTACTATTCCAGTAGCATCACCAGCTAGAGCGCCAGTTGCACTCAAACCTGCAAATAGAGGTATGAGAAATGGCAGCACACCACCTGTTTTCGCAGGGACTGGTAAAATACGTGGAATTTTAATATTCTTTTTACCTCCAGCTTCTTTAACAGCGCTCCGAGCTTTTTTCAAAGCTGATCGTATGACTGTTAGAGCACAGTTACTTGACGCTGATTTAAAGGCACCAGCTTTGATTATTTTCTTAAATGAAACTTGGCTTCTCTTCTTTAAACCCATTCCTAATTTAGATTTTTTAACTTTACTTGGCTTTTTTTTCTTTAAGCCCAGATTTTAATTTCATATTAGTTATCACGTGCGCAGCCGCTTTTTCGCCAAAATTAGCGTCTTTTGATTTAACGCGATTCCAAGGTTTTTCAGCTAAAATTTTATCTGCGACGTTTCTCGCTTGAACGTTTTCACGATTTCTAGAGTAAGCTATATCGTGTTCTTTACAAGCAGCGTCAAGAGGATTAATTCCAAGATCTCCTCGAACTAAACATTTTGCCAACTTAGTGCCTGGACCACAGTACTGATAACCGGGTATATGAAGCTCAAATGGAAGTTTATTGATAATTTTATTAACTAAACCACGTCCGCGTTTGTGAATGATCATCACTCTTCGAAAGTCAACGGGCAACTGATGGTGGAAGCTATATAAGACCGCTATTTATACTCATAGCAATAAGTCGTGATTTGGATGTCATAGAGTAAAGATCATGAACTTCAAAGAGCAGTCGGTCAAGTTACCAATAGAAAATTTTGACGCACTTGTAGAACATGATAAAAGAGCAAAACGGCACGGCGATCTACTTCCTGATAGTATACGAGCCGTCTTCTACGGCCCGTCAAACTGTGGAAAAACAAATAGTTTACTTGCTCTTATAACGCATCCTAATGGCGTTAGATTTGAAAACATATACGTATACTCAAAGTCTCTCAATCAACCAAAATATAAATTTTTAAATGAAGTCTTAGAACCTATAGAAGGTGTACAATATTTTCCGTTCAGCGAGCACGATGCGGTTATCGATCCTGATCACGCACTTCCGAACTCTACCATAATATTTGACGATATTGCTTGTGAAAAACAGGATAATGTTAGAGCCTTCTTTTGCATGGGCAGACATAAAAAGGTTGATTGTTTTTATCTATGTAAAATTTATGCTCATGTTCCCAAACATCTTGTCAGAGATAATGTAAATTTACGAGTACTTGCTATTTTTCGACAAGACGAAGTAAATCTAAAGCATATCTATGACGATCACGTAAATATCGATATGACTTATATACATTATAAAGAATTATGCTCCAAGTGTTGGAGAGATGATAAGCATGGTTTTCTAGTCATGGATAAAGATCGAGGAATAGATGATGGCAGATTTCGTAAAGGCTTTTACAATTTTGCTATAAATATAGCATACACATAGGTAATAATCAGCAGTTTCAGACTGAACGTTGAAACGACAACATGGCCGAGTTTCAACGAGAAAAAAACGTGCTTCGTCAACTCGTTGAGGCACGAAATGCGATTAAACGCAAATATAGAATATTAAAATTTAGAAAAGACAATTCAGAAAAGATTTTTAGTGAAACTTTTAAGCCAATAGTTGATCCGCTTCAAAAACTTGTAGCTCAGAAAAATATTGAACAAAGTGTTGAACATAACACAGTCGAACAAAGTTTGGAGGATGTCAAAAAGAAAAAAAGTTCTGACAGTGAGTTCAATAATACGTTACAGAACGTCCATGACACATCTTGCAAAACAGCAGGTAGCGATACCGATAATGGCTCCGATCTGTATATTCAGGCCCTCAAGCTCAATCAATCTCAGTATCTTGACAAAATTTATGGAATACGAAATGAAAACGGTAAACTTTTTATTGGTAATTTACCGATTAGTTTTCATAATAATAAAATTCAAGTTAATGGAGAAGAATACCCGAGAACTACAGGATTACTCGAGTTACTCATAGCGAATGAACCAAGTAAAAATAATATAAGTTCAGATAATTAAAAAAATTATAACAAAATTTTAAAATTATCGTCTGCTCATAAAAAGCAGTATAACAAAAACGAAAGGATTCGTTTTCATAATAGTAATAAATTTAATACTATTATTGCTCCAATGTTCAATATTACCTCGAAAAAAACTCCCGATAAACCTAAGAAAGGTGGCTCATTACCTCGTTATAAAATTGCGAAAAACATACTGCTTTAGACTATGTGTACTGGGACGATCCAAACGAGCTCGTTGACCGGCTTCACTTACTAGTAGCTGAAAGATCTGCCCGAAATCCAAGTCATGTAAACGAGATACACTCTATAATCGAGGAATTGCGAGAAGCGGGCTATATATATTAAGTACACAGGAATAAACGAATCATTCTCAAAATGAGCGTTGACGTGTTTGGACGTAATCTTGGAAAAACTGAAGGTAGTTGAGGGCCCCCTGGCGTTGGCTTAAGTCACGTCTGACGGCCACTACGACATAGAAAATAAAAAATTATGCAATGTTGCCGATCCTCAACAACCGAGCGATGTTGTAAATTTAGAGACACTACGAAAAATTATTCAAATAGAAATTCAAGGAATGATTGATATAACTACAAGACTTAGAACCAGTCTGGATGACTTGAGTATAACAGTTAATAATCATAGAGATGAACTGGATGTCCAGATATCTCAAATAAAAGCTGACATTTTGACTATAAAAGAAGCTACGGCACAGCTAATCGATCATTAATTCCAAAAACATGGAACACGAAAGACTAGTTGAAGAACTGCACAAACCTGCAAGATGCAACTATATACGTTGTAACTTTGACGTGCGCGGTTTAGATGAAACTTGGCAAGCAGATCTCGTCGAAATGATTCCATATGCTCGCGACAATAAGGGCTATAGATACTTGCTCACTATAATCGACATGCAACAGGCAAAGATGTTTCGGAAGCTATGAAATCTGTGCTTGTTAAAGGCAGAGGGCCGAAAAATCTTCATACTGATCGAGGCAAAGAATTTTATAACACAGATTTTCAAAAACTTATGAAAACATACAAAATAAAGTTATACTCAACCTATAGCAATCTAAAAGCAGCGATATGTGAACGCTTTAATCGTAAGCTAAAAGGTGCAATGTGGAAAAATTCAGTTTGAGAGGCAACTACAAGTGGCTAGATATTTTACCTGATTTACTTACACGGAAAGAAATTTGGTCGAACCGACGTTCAGCTAGTCGGCGAACAGCGCGCTCAGATCGCCCAATTCTTCGGTCGCCTATCTTCTCACTCGCAAAGAGCTCTAACCTCAAAATCATAACTTTAATATGATTATTCGGCTCTCGTGGTATAAAATACGGTTTAAAACTGGTGCGTAAGAGGATTTTTACCTTATGTAACATTTGCACCTGCTTCGCTCGTGCGAAAAACGTCACATGAGCTAAATAATCACCTTCCATACTCTTATAGGTATCGACCACCACAGCTCATCAAAAACAAAGGAGAGCAGCGCCCTTAAACTTTCGTTTGTCAGAGGCCGAAAATTGAGCGAACAGATCGCCCAATTTGGAATTACAAACCGCTAAACCGTTGGATGTTCCGCTTATATCCAAATTGGCGTGTCCGACTTGCACCGGTGGACATCGGTTCACCCAAATTTCTTTCCGTTTACCATATACAATAATCGTAAACATCGTACTATCGGTGCGAAACCTAATGATGTAACATCCAGCAACGAAGCAGATATATTACGGAAATTTACTCGTAACATAACTAAGAAGATTAAGCCAAAATTAAAAATTAGTGACAAAGTCCGAGTGAGCAAGGCTAAAGCAGTATTTGACAAAGGGTATACTCCTAATTGGTCTACAGAGATATTTACAATTGTACGTATAGCAGCTACAAATCCGACGACTTACCATCTGAAGGACTATCAAGATCAGCCAGTCTCAGGCTGTTTCTACGAGTAAGAACTACTCAAAGCCAAGTATCCAGATATTTATCTTGTAGAAAAAGTAATTAAGAAAAAAGGAAGTAAAATTTTTCTAAAATGGCTTGGCTTTGATAATGCACATAATAGTTGGATTGAAAAAAAAGATATGTAATCATGCAATATTTTCACGCAAATGTAAGAATATGGAATTTTTTTTTAATAAAAAATTTTTTAAAGTTAAATAAAGAGTTTGTTTATTAATAAATTAAAAACAAAAAATATGTACATTGATGCTTAACTGTATATTTTTCGCAATATTTGAACATTTTGCAATACTTAACTATTTATTTTTCGCAGTACTTAAACAATATTTTCGCAATACTTAACTATTTTACTATATATATTTTTTGCAAATACTTAAACATTTCGCATTACTTAAAAAATTATTTACCGCTAAACTCAACGCTTGAACTGCCGTTGTACACTATAAACAGTCTGTACTTATTCGCTGCACCCTGGAGATTGATGAAGAATTTCTCATCTGGATGAAGATCATCTGACACTCTCTTCGGCATAAAAACATCAAACTCGCTCTTCAGTTCAGCCACGACTTTTTCACCAAATTTTGTAGTCGCAGCCTTCAGACTTGTTACCATGTAACGCTGTCCCTTGGTTAGATCGACCAATCTTTTTGTTGGAAGGAATTCTCCACGGGCAACTGCGTTCAGTTTTGTAAAATCTATCTGTAACAGAAAATTAGAAAAAATGATTAGTTTGTAAAATATGAAAAAGAAATGGAAGAAAATTAATTTTAAAAAAATACCAACCTTAGATTTCTCTCCGTTTCTTATTACTACCAGTAGTTGTCTCGCAAGGTCTTTTCAAGACGAGGAGCGATGCTGCAGAAAGCGGCTACGTGACAGCGAGAAGCGGCTGTGAGACAGCGAGAGGCGGCTGCGAAACAGCAGGAAGCGGGTACGAAACAGGTATCTGCTGCTGCCAGGCTGCAGAAGGCGGCTGCTGATGCTGGTGCTGAGGCTGAAGACTGTCTTGGAGGCTCGACTGATCGAATGAGCTCCTGCTCCAGCACCGCCTCATTATGTAGAAACTTTCTGCGGTGTTCGGCGGCTCGCGTTCCCCCTCTCCAGCAACTTTGTCCTCATTGGTCTGCTCTTCCACCACTCTTGCTCTGTAATGGCCCCAGGGCAGTGTATCAGTAGTTCCGGGCTGTAGGTAGCGTTTATCATCGTGCACACTGAGAGCAATTTTTCTCTCTTTCTCAGTGTGGATGTTGTGATGTCGAGACCTGATGTTTCGCTGCACACGAGTAATGATGACATGTTATCGAAGGCACTTGATGTAATCGTCAAAGCAGATGGTGGCTATGACTACAGAACTTTTCTCCTTTGGCCTTCTTTATGGGTTTTTGGTTCTGTACTTTCACGCTGTACATCTTACTCCGCATCCCGACAAATTCCATCATGATTTCGCCATTACACTCGTCCTTCATTAAACCAATGATCTTCTTGTTGGCTTATGGCATGTTGAATGGATTGGTCTGCGGATAGTCTGATGTGTCAAACTCATGGTTGTCTTGCCGCATCACGTTGTACATGTTGACACCCGTAACCTCGTAGATCAGACTATCCGTGTCGGTGTACAACAATTTGCCGCTGTCTCCTACACGATCTCGCATATAGTCGTAATGGAATCTGTACACGAGTGTTTTCGACAAATACAATACGCTCAAGCCGATGTAAATTGGCTTTTTTATGCAAATCTCCGTTCGTAGCAGTTGTACAGCAACGAGCTCCTCTTCAAAAATATCACTGCTGTGAAAATTCGGTTTGGCGATGAGGGCTTCGGCTCCATAGCGTCCTTTCCATTTGCTATCTAGCTTCACGTCAACACGTTTTCTCTCGTTCTCCATTGTTTTTCCATAAACAGCGTTGTTGAAAAGTTTAAAAAGCATTTTTTCAAACTCATTCTTGGCTTCCTTCAGTTTTGCACTATTTAAGTCAATGTACTTTTTGAGCCAAGGACTCTGATTGAATCGAATGGCTCGATATGCTTTGACTAAAACTAAGCCATGTTTCAACGCTTGTTTCAGTGCTCGACAGTGTAGCACGTAACGATGTTTGTCGTAAAGCGTAGTCATCAATTTCTTTTGCTTGGAACCTGGTGGTGCCATGTGCTCAGAACAGAACAGTAGATCCTTGTGAATATCATGTAGTGACTCGGGATACTTCAAGTCCACTTCCAGGAAGTATCCAAAATCGCAATTGTCGGGGACGTCCATGAAGTTAAGATTTTTTACGTTGTCCACCCACTTGAAGCCGCTGTAGGGTAAGGGTTCAGTCATTGCCCATCCATACAAGTTGTTAACGTCGAAGTACATCAAATATTTTTCGTCTTCATTAGTGTTATAACCATCCTTCATGTATGAGTTGTTCGCTTTTGCATAGTGATTGCAACATTGGCTAATCCCTCCCCGTATGCCTCGCCCGATAAACAGCAACATATCAACATCGGTGAGAAGTTCGAGTTTTATCTGGAAAGAAATTAATCGCGAATGTTATAAATTATGTAAATGTTATAAACGTGAATTTCAATAATTAAAAAATAAATAACATCGACAAAAAAATACCTGAGTATATTTAAGCATGGCATCCCAAGTCAATCCGGGCGTCGTGTAATAATGAGCAGGATCCAACTCACAAGCCTTAAGACAATTGTTTCTGAAATTTTCAAAAATTTCAGCCAGCAGTATAATGCCTGTCTTGAAATATAAGTCAGAATATTGCCCAAGGTCTTGAACGTTAAAACTCTGCCAAACGTTTCGGGCATGCTCATAATCCTCATCGCTGTATGAGTGTTGTATAAACTGCTGAAGAAAGCATCCTTTGAAGGGAGATTTGGCTCCTTCAGCTTTTCAAATGATGAGACATAGTTGTAAGGGAATACTCCTTTCCTTTTTAAAAGTGTAATCTGTTCATCGGATAGGCCATCTTGCTCGAACATGCACTATAAAGTATCGAGCTTCTCCAAATATGATGATAATTTATCCAGAGACGAGGCCATCAATTTGAAAGAGTCGATAAATCTCAAATTTATGTCTGTACCTTCCACAAACTTTGCAAAAGATATATATTTCTCTTTTGTTTGTGGAAGTATCGAAACTAGTCCTGAGAAGCATGTGGCTATTTCTCTTATAAAAAGATGAGAATCGTATCCACTCAAGTTATGAAAAAAACTATGGGGATCGTTCTCGAGTCCTGGAAGCCAAGATTGCATTTATTGTGTGCTCGATATGTGTAAAAATTATAATTTTTTAGTTACGAGAGAGAGACTATGAAAAATATAAAAAATAAATACTCACTTTTCCGTGAAATGGCAATGGTCGCGTATTCTCTTATCATCCTTAGTAAATGGCTTCTCGCAAATGTGGCATAGAAGTGCTCAGTCAAACATAATTTTTTCGAGCGATGTTAGGTTATTCATTGGCTTTGGATTTTTGTACGAGTCATTCAATTTCACAGCCAGTGAGTGAAGATTCTGTACAAACCATTTGGCTGGAGATTCGGCTTGTTCGTCCTCTTGTCTGTAACTTTTATATTCAGAGACTGCCATCATAACTACATTTAATGAAGAAGCCTACACTAAATGGCATATGATGCTGATAAGCACGTTTATCGTCAATCACAGGCTTCAATATACATTCAAAGTCAGCGTATATTACGAACGGTACGCGATTCTTAAAACCAAAGTTTTTAAACTCTAAAGTATTATTTTTCACTGTTGGAAGTGTAATTTTGCACTGATTAATTTTTTCACAGTCAATCACATGTTTTGTCAAGTTCTCTTCAGTTCGAAAATAATGCATACATCGATCACAGATGAAAGTTTTATGGTTTCGAGAAGATAGCTGTTTCCTGCACAGTCTTGATAAATTTTGTATCCATACGTAGTGGAATTTAAATTCCATGTTAATATTATCATCATCGAGAGACGAGCCATCTTCATCTTCGTCAACGTAATTATTTTCAATGAGCAGCAAATTAACATGTTTTTCTTTTTTGTCAGCTGTCAAGTGCCGTGGTAAGACATCAAACGCTTCTCCTTTTTTCTTTAAATAGTACACATTTCCAGAAACGTCATTTTGTTTTTCAAACTTAGTCACTTTTCTGGGATCAACGGGAAAATCGATTCCCTTAAAGTTGAGATCGTTTTGATGTGATATATAAGTCACCACTCGATTGGAATTTAACTTAGCAGGGTGTAGAGCCGATAGAATTGCCCATTTAAAACATTAATCATCTTGATTTTCTACGTTTATACAGGCCTTCTTGTTCTTGATGAATGGCGGCAAATCAATGTACGAGCTTCCTGTCATCGGATTAAACTTGTAAATATTCACAACTAAATTTAAAATTGATTTAAGCGACCAGCCCGACTCATCGTCTTGAAATTCTTCCATATCCACTCATTTAAGTCCGTAGTCGAATATATCGGAACGGTTTTCGTGTTGAAATATTTTATTTCGATTATCTCTTCACCATCTTTAACTATTACGTACTCGGCCGTTAACACTGTATTCACTTTCAAAGGTTCTTTTAGTGCTTCACGATACCAAGACAATACGAGACTTTGTAAAAATATTGTCTTGGTCTTGATAAGTCTTCAGATTATCTGTCTTGTCTTGGTCTTGTATATAAGTCTTGAGATTATATGTCTTGTCTTGATCTTGGTATTGTCTTGGTCTTGACAAGAAAGTATTGGTTTTAATTATTTTGACAATTGAAAAAACATTTAATTAAAAAACAATACAGACAATTACAATATTTTAATTAATAATAATTTTCCATATCAAAACAATTTTAACAAATGGTTTCAAATTAATCAGAAATATAAATTTCAGAGAAAATTATAAAAAATTATCAAAAAGTAAATAAAAGATAAGATATAAAAATAATTTTATTATATCAAACTTGTACATATATTAGTTTTTAAACTACTCTTCATCCATTGATTAATACACAATAAAGTTCTTATTGATTCGTCTTTTAATCAGCATCTACGCTTCCACATTATGAGGCTTCCGCTTGAAAAAACTCGTTCGGAGGGGACCGACGTAGCCATCGTCGCAAAAATATCTCTTGCCATTTTCGCTAATTTAACGTATACTTTACTGTGAGCTTTCCACCAGGCTAATACGTTTGTGTCAGCAGAAGCTCTTGGTGAATTCAAATAATCTATAATTTCTTGGTCCCATCTGATTGATCGGTTACTCTGCACGTACAACGCATTGCTATTAATTGAGTCATCGTTTGACCTTCTACGTTCATCATTATTACTTTTGTTTCCTTCGTCAGAAAATGGATCACAATATTTTTCTTTAAAAATATTCTTAAATTTGTTCAAAGTTTCAGTTTTTAAGTCTCGACCCCATTGAGTTAAATCAAATGATTCTAATTTATGACGCGGATCTAATACTAAGGAAACGCAATAAACCCAATTACATTTTAAATAGTGCTTTAATAATTTGTCTCGACCGCCTTGAAATGCCATCAACAGTTTTTCATAATTTCTGCTTCTATCAACTTACAAATCTAGAGCCAAAATTGCATTTTCAATTTTGTCCAATAACATATTGAAAGCTATAACGGCTATCGGTAGAACAACGTATTTTTCGCCAGAAATTATTTCAGACACTTGTTTAAAATATTTTAATAAACTTAGAAGACTTTGAAGTACATCCCATTCGCCGTTACTTAAGGGGGCTAGACACCTTTTTTCTCTGAAATAAGAAGTCACATTTTAATACATAAATGTAAACTAATTATTTCATACTTTTTACATATAAAAGTGGCTATATTTACCTTACCTTAAAACTTTCTCCGATGGGCCTTTTATATGGTCCAGAACCATAGTCATCGATGAAACAAGTTTTTTCACTAACCGTAAGCTTTGAAATTTTCCTGTGAATGGATTGACTCCAGATTTGAACTAAATTACTCCTGAATAGTATAATTCTCATATGAGTGTAGGGATTTTTGATCTAATGAGAAAAAAAAATTGTGGTGTTTTTCAAGAGTTTTTTTTTTAATTTTTTTTAATTTTTTATATTTTTTCATAATTTTTCTGATGTAAAAATTTTTTCCGACATTTAATCCTAAATCTCTACACTCATATGAGAATTATACTATTCAGGAGTAATGTAGTTCAAATCTGGAGTCAATCCATCCACAGGAAAATTTCAAAGCTTACGGTTAGTGAAAAAACTTGTTTCATCGATGACTATGGTTCTGGACCATATAAAAGGCCCATCGGAGAAAGTTTTAAGGTAAGGTAAATATACCCACTTTTATATGTAAAAAGTATGAAATAATTAGTTTACATTTATGTATTAAAATGTGACTTCTTATTTCAGAGAAAAAAGGTGTCTAGCCCCCTTAAATCAAATTTTTTTAATTGGGCACTATTGGTAATAACCATTTGTGATGCCGGTTTTAGTTTCAGAATAACTTCTAACATATTACAGGTGATATTCCAGCGCGTTTTCACATCAAGAATAGATTTAATAAAAGAAATGTTAACAGCATCGCAACAACTTTTCAACTTATTAACTAGTATTTCAGAGAACCTTATTTTTTTAACCATGTTTCTAATTTTAGAAATCATTTTCACGAAAGTTTGATCTTCGTCTATTTCGCTATCGCTATCGCTAGACTGACAAGAATCATTCGAATCTTCTACTACAGAAAAATCTATGCTATCATTAACTTCTACGTTTATTAATTTTAATATATCTTGAACACCCAAATTTAATATGTGAGCGAAACATCTGAAATGTTGGTCATCAATATTAAATTGAACATTTTTTTTTAGCATAATGTTTCTCAATTCCTTTATAAATGTCGAATTCGCTGCTGCATTGTCCATTGTGATACCTTATTTACCAAATTGAAATCTTGCAAAGTTTTAAAAAATATTTGAGCGATATCTTTGCCAGTATGCTTTCCTTTTGATGCGACTAAATCCAGAATTGCTGACACGAGGTTCCAATCGTCATTAATAAAATGAATGGTTATTGCATAATATGAAGAACCATTTTGAGCGGTCCAGGCATCCACTGTATAAGAAAATCTTAATTCATTCTTTTCTAAAATATCTTTTAAGTTTTGCCTTATTTTTAAAAATTGACTCGTTACTTTATCTCGCATGGTATTTTTTTAGGCAAATTTTTTGAGCCGACCAATCGAAAAAAATGTTGTGTTTCGTCATCATCAAAAAAGTTGAAAGACAGATTTTTATAAGCCAACCAGCATACTATTGTTCTATCAAAGTCATCTTCTGAAAGAGGCAACTGAAAATTGGAAGAAAAATACTTTATTTTAATTTTTTAAGTAAATTTTAGTAAATAAAATTAAGTTAAATAAATGACTATTTGAGTTCATAATATAAGCTAATAATTTTTGTTTTGGTTGGAAGAAAAATACTTCATTTTAATGCTTTAAGTAAATTTTAGTAAATAAAATTAATTTAACTAAATAAATATTTGAGTTCATAATATAAGATAATAATTTTTGTATGCAGATAAAAAAGATTTGCGCCCGAGCGCACAAAAAAGATTGGTTTATACGACAGCGGCCCCGAACATGGAACGTATGTACAGCGCTACTCAGATTCAGTGCTGCGCGCCCGGTTTGAAAAAGCTGCATGCACTCGTTTTATTCAGCTCTAGCTGACCTTTTTCACTGCGGCTGGCCGTGTGTTTTCAGGCTTGTATACACCTATACCGCGATGTTTCAAAGGGGGAAGAAATACATGACACGAGGAACGGCCCGGTGATTAGCTGGACTAATAGCGGCTGTTCAGCTGTATTTCTTAAGACAATGAATAAAGTTCACTTCGAAAGAAGTTTCACGGCGTTAGTCATAAAAAAGTAGATTAAATGTATACACTTTTCATGAGACACTGGTTCTGGGAAATCGACTAATATCGTTGAGATCGTCTGCTAATATTACGAATACGTGAATTTTCGCGATAAATATTATTTGATTACACTTATTGAACAGTTTTTTGAATTTCGTAATTTAAAAAATAGTATAAATTGTTTGAATTATATTAATTAAAAGAATATTTTTTATATACTTACTTTTAAAAATTCGTTCAATGTTTGTTGATGGGGGTTGGCAGATGAAGCATTATTTTTATTTAAATTAAACATAATATCAAATTTGTGTGGGTGATATGTTTTCAAATGTTTCTTCAAACCGCTTGTGTTGCAGTTTTTCATTTTTATAATTTTTAGTATCTTCTGTTCTTCACGTAATAGACAGATTCCTTGTTTTCCATCTTGAATACGATCAAATCGAAAAGATGTTGAATAACTAATTTGCTCTTCAGGACTGTTTGTATCACCAATATCCTCCGCCATCCTTCACTCAATATAATTACAGAAAAACGGTCGTAAATATTATAATCACTTGATCAGTCAACTTAAATATAATTAATAACAGTCAATCATGAATTGTATTAGTACAATTTCATATGCACAAAGCAACTGGAACGTTTTTCCACGTCCATTTCCCCCGCCCCCCCAAATCACTAATCCTAAAATAAGCAATTGGATAATTTTGTACACTTTTTTTACAATTAATTACAACCACAATTGATTTTTTTACAAGTGTATAAACAAAGTTATAAACAAACAAGGGGGGGGGGCGAAATATTTCGCCAGTCCCCACATAAAAAAACCACAATTTCCAGAACGGTAACGTAATCTACGATTTATTTACAATTATTTACAACCACAAAAACTGGTAAAAGTCGATTATTTATAACAATTTTGAGCAATAATTTCGCCAGCCCCCCATACGCCAAAATCAATTTTTCAAAGTGCTAACGTAATCTACGATTTATTTACAATTATTTACAACCACAAAAACTGGTAAAAGTCGATTATTTATAACAATTTTGAGCAATAATTTCGTCAGCCCCCCCATACGCCAAATTCAATTTTTCAAAGTGCTAACGTAATCTAGGATTTATTTGCAATTATTTACAACCATAAAAACTGGTAAAAGTCGATTATTTATAACAATTTTGAGCAATAATTTCGCCAGCCCCCCCCCCCCATACGCCAAAATCAATTTTTCAAAGTGCTAACGTAATCTACGATTTATTTACAATTATTTACAACCACAAAAACTGGTAAAAGTCGATTATTTATAACAATTTTGATCAATAATTTCGCCAGCCCCCCATACGCCAAAATCAATTTTTCAAAGTGTTAACGTAATCTACGATTTATTTACAATTATTTACAACCACAAAAACTGATAAAAGTCGATTATTTATAACAATTTTGCGCAATAATTTCGTCAGCCCCCCCATACTCTAAAATCAATTGTTCAAAGTGCTACCGTAATCTACGATTTATTTACAATTATTTACAACCATAAAAACTGGTAAAAGTCGACTATTTATAACAATTCTGAGCAATAATTTCGCCAGCCCCCCCTTCGCCAAAATCAATTTTTCAAAGTGCTAACGTAATCTACGATTTATTTACAATTATTTACAACCACAAAAACTGGTAAAAGTCGATTATTTATAACAATTTTGAGCAATAATTTCGCCAGTCCACCATACGCCAAAATCAATTTTTCAAAGTGCTAACGTAATCTACGATTTATTTACAATTATTTACATCCACAAAAACTGGTAAAAGTCGATTATTTATAACAATTTTGAGCAATCATTTCGCCAGGCCCCCCATAACCCAAAATCAATTTTTCAAAGTGCTACCGTAATCTACGATTTATTTGCAATTATTTACAACCATAAAAACTGGTAAAAGTCGATTATTTATAACAATTCTGAGCAATAATTTCGCCAGCCCCCCCTTCGCCAAAATCAATTTTTCAAAGTGCTAACGTAATCTACGATTTATTTACAATTATTTACAACCATAAAAACTGGTAAAAGTCGATTATTTATAACAATTTTGAGCAATAATTCCGCCAGCCCCCCCCCCCCCCCATACGCCAAAATCAATTTTTCAATCGGCTAACGTAATTTACGATTTATTTACAATTATTTACAACCACAAAAACTGGTAAAAGTCGATTATTTATAACAATTTTGAGCAATAATTTCGCCAGCCCCCCATATGCCAAAATCAATTTTTCAAAGCGGTAACGTAACCTACGATTTTTTTACAATTATTTACAACCATGAAAAATGGTACAAGTCGATTATTTATAACAATTTTGAGCAATAATTTCGCCAGCCACGTCATACGCCAAAATCTATTTCTCAAAACGTAAATAGTCTATATTGTTTAATATATTTTTAAATCATAATTTTATTATCCATTGTTGGGCTTTCGTTTACCAAATAATATTGCCTGTCAGGCTAGGTGCGGTTGTGATTTTGTATGACTATTGTTACTCGGAAAAAATGTATGTGTGTGAGGAAGTATTGCGGTTGATCGATGATAGAAAATGGAAATTTTTACCCTCGCAAATATTTAAATGACTAGTAGCGGCTTAGGGTTACAGATGACAAATTCAGATGAATCGGAACTTGGAGCGAGTACGCCGATTTGCGAGTATGATACTCTATATAGTATAACTGTTATTATAACTGTTAGAGGCCTGCGTTTATTACAGGGATGCAACTGTCTTCTCTATTTCCTCTTTTTTTCAATCCTCTATTTTACCCTTTTTCCAAGTTACTCCTCTATTTGCTCTATAATCAGCGATCTCTCCAATTTACCGATGAATTGCAATGAAAAAGATGCGCGGACTACAATTTGAAAAGACTTGGTCGTCTCTTGTAGGTAGGGTTGCCATCTTTTACATTTGAAGTTGCTGGCCGACTGATGACTGGCGGCGGCGGGGAGGCAATTAGGCGGGGGATATGGGGTCCATGCATATTAGGGAATTACGTAGCCCTGCAACAATGAGCAGGACAATTATTTAAACAATTTTTAAACCAAAGTAGGGTGGGGATATGTGGCCTACGTATATTAAGGAATTACGTAGATATGCAACAATAAGCAAGAGAATTATTTAAACCATTTTTATACCCAAGTAGGCGGGGGATATGAGATTCACGCATATAAGGAAGTCACGTAGCCATGAAAAAAATAAGCAAAACGTTTATTTAAATAATTTTTAAACCCAAGTAGGATGTGGGAAAACGTCTATTAAGCTAGCAGATCACTTTTATGACACGGGCTTATAAACAATGCCATAATTTTCTGCTAATTTTCTGCTAATTTTCTACGCCCACCCGGATTTTTCTGCTCCAGCCGTTTCCGAGAAACATGCGATCTGCTAGCTTAATATTAAGCTAGCAGACCATTTTCGGGGATCTTGGCGCGTTTTTGCCTTAGCCAATTTGGAGAGGGGGCATATTTTGGTGCTAATTTTCTGCTGTAAGATGCTCGGAGCCAAAAGTCCCAAAATCCTTCGTAGGTCCCAGAACTGGACATAGACCCAGATTGATATTAAGCTAGCAGACCATTTTCGGGTATCTTGGCGAGTTTTTGCCTTAGCCAATTCAGAGAGGAAGCATGTTTTGGTGCTAATTTTCTGCTGCAAGGTGCTCAAAGCCAAAAGTCCCAAAATCCTTCATAGGTTCCAGAACTGGACATAGACCCGGATTGATATTAAGCTAGCAGACCATTTTCGGGTATCTTGGCGCGTTTTTTCCTTAGCCAATTTGGAGTGGGGGCATATTTTGGTGCTAATTTTCTGCTGCAAGATGCTCGGAGCCAAAAGTCCCAAAATCCTCCGTAGGTCCCAGAACTGGTCAGACCCAGATTGATATTAAGCTAGCAGATCATTTTCGGGTATCTTGGCGAGTTTTTGCGTTAGCTAATTCGGAGAGGAAGCATGTTTTGGTGCTAATTTTCTGCTGCAAGATGCTCGGAGCCAAAAGTCCCAAAATCCTTCATAGGTCCCAGAACTGAACATAGACTCTGATTGGTATTAAGCTAGCAGACCATTTTTGGGTATCTTGGCGAGTTTTTGCCTTAGCCGAGGTTTCTCGAATTTCGGAGCTGTAATCTCGTTTCAAACTATGACCAGCTAACGAAACTGCGGGAGAATGTTCTTCTGATGTAGACGAACACCTCCGCGAGGAAAATAAGCGGCATTAATTATTTAAATAAACAATTAACCAGCTTACTTGCATAAAAAGCAGACATATCCACGGATTTCGAATTTTGGAGCTGTAACTCCGCTTCAAATTATGACCGGCTAACAAAACTGCGGAAGAATGTTCTTCTAATGTAGGCGAACATATCAGCGTAGGAGAATGAGCGGCACCAATTATTTAAATAAACAATTAAGCAGCTTACTTGCATAAAATTTCGAAAAACTGCGAATATCTTTTATTTTTGTGCAAACTGATTAATAGTTTATTTAAATAATTGGTGCCGCAAATTCTCCTACGTGGATGTGTTCATCTACATCAGAAGAACATTTTCCTGCAGTTTTGTTATCCTGTTATAATTTGAATCGAAGGTACAGCCACCAAAATTCGAAAAACTGCGAATATCCTTGCTTTTTATGCCAGTAAGCTGCTTAATTGTTTATTTAAAAAATTGGTGCAGCAAATTCTTCAACACGGAGTGTTCGTCTAGATCAGAAGAAAGTTTTTCCGCAGTTTCGTTATCCTGTCATAATTTGAAACGGAGATACATCTCCAAAATTCACAATGCCACGGATATCCTTGCTTTTTATGCAAGTACGATGCTTAATAATTGTTTATTTAAATAATTGGTGCCTCCAATTTTGCTACGCGGATGTGTTCGTCTACATTAGAAGAACAATCTTCTGCAGTTTTATTAGCCGGTCATATTTTGAAATGGAGTTACAGCTCCAAAAATTCGAAAAGCCACGGATATCCCTGCTTTTTATGCAAGTAAGCTGCTTAATTGTTTATTTAAATCATTGGTGCCGCTAATTCTCCTACGCGGATGTGTTCGTCTACATTAGAAGAACATTTTCCCGCAGTTTTGTATCCTGTCATAATTTCAAATGGAGTTCAGCCACCAAAACTCGAGAAACCACGAATATCCTTGCTATTTATGCAAGTAAGCTGCTTAATTGTTTATTTAAATAATTGGTGCCGATAATTCTTCTACGCGGATGCGTTCGTCTACATCAGAACAACATTCTCCCGCAGTTTCGTTAGCCGGTCATAAGTTGAAACGGAGTTACAGCTCCAAAACTCGAAAAACCGTGGATATCCTTGCTTTTTATGCAAGTAAGAAGCTTAATTGTTTATTTAAATAATTGGTGCCGCTAATTCTCAAACACGGATGTGTTCTTCTACATCAGAAGAATATTCTCCAGCAGTTTCGTTAGCTGGTCATAATTGGAAACGGAGTTACAGCTCCAAAATTCGAAAAACCGCGGATATCCTTGCTTGTTATGCAAGTAGGATGTTTAATGGTTTATTTAAATAATTGGTGCCGGAAATTTTGCTACGCCGATGTGTTCTTCTATATCAGAAGAACATTTTCCAGCAGTTTCGTTAGCTGGTCATAATTTGAAACGGAGTTACAGTTCCATAATTCGCAAAACCACGGATATCCTTGCCTTTTATACAAGTAAGATGCTTAGTTGTTTATTTAAATAACTGGTGCCGCGAATTTTGCTACGCGGATGTATTCGTCTACATCAGAAGAACATTCTTCCGCAGTTTCGTTAGCAGGTCATAATTTGAAACGGAGTTACAGCTCCAAAATTCGAAATGCCGCGGATATCCATACTTTTTATGCAAGTAAGCTTCTTAATTGTTTATTTAAATAATTGGTACAGCTAATTCTTCTACGCGGAGGCATTTCTCTACATCAGAAGAACATTTTCCCGCTGTTTGGTTAACCTGTCATAATTTCAAATGGAGTTCAGCTACCAAAACTCGAAAAACCACGAATATCCTTGCTTTTTATTCAAGTAAGCTGCTTAATTGTTTATTTAAATAATTGGTGCCGTAAATTCTCCTACGCGGATCTGTTCGTCTACATCATAAGAACATTCTGCCGCAGTTTAGTTAGCCGGTCATAATTTCAAATGGAGTTCAGCCACCAAAACTCGAAAAACCACGAATATCCTTTTTATGCAACCCTCTTAATTGTTTATTTGAATAATTGGTGCCGCAAATTCTTCTACGCGGATGCGTTCGTCTACATCAGA
This sequence comes from Torymus aiolomorphi, assembly GCA_036365515.1. Taxonomy (NCBI): domain Eukaryota; kingdom Metazoa; phylum Arthropoda; class Insecta; order Hymenoptera; family Torymidae; genus Torymus; species Torymus aiolomorphi. The sequence continues at coordinate 89,645,683 of CM070873.1, forward strand.
AGAACATTCTTCCGCAGTTTCGTTAGCCGGCCATAATTCGAAACGGAGTTACAACTCCAAAACTCGAAAAACCGCGGATGTCCTGGCTTTTTATGCAAGTAAGATGCTTAATTGTTTATTTATATAATTGGTGCCGATAATTTTCCTACGCGAATGTGTTCGTCTACATCAGAAGTACATTTTTCCGCAGTTTTGCTATCCTGTCATAATTTCAAATGGAGTTCAGTCACCAAAACTCGAAAAACCGCGAATATCCTTGCTTTTTATGCTAGTAAGATGTTTAATTGTTTATTTAAATAATTGGTGTCGCAAATTTCGCTACGAAGAACATTCTTCAGCAGGTTCGTTAGCCGGTCATAATTTGAAACTTAGTTACAGCTCCAAAATTCGAAAAACAGCGGATATCCTTGCGTTTTATGCAAGTAAACTGCTTAATTGTTTATTTAAATATTTAGCACCAAAAATTTTTTGACGCTGATTTATATATTTTATCATTGCTACTATGGGTTGTCAACACTTGTATGTGACTCGCATGCTTGTAAACAATATTTAATGCGAAATTTTTACATGTCTCATTTTGCCCCACTATTTCAGTACGGGTCTTCCGGCGGATAGAATGTGTGGCGGGTAACTTCAGCTTCATCAATTGTTGGCCCCCGAAGGATTTTGGGATTTTTGACTCCGACCATCTTAAAGCAGAAAAGTAGCACCAAAATATGTCGTCTCTCCGAATTCGCTATTGAAAACACTCGCAAGATACCCGAAAATGGTCTGCTAGCTTAATATCAATCCGGGTCTATGTCCAGCTTTGGGACCTACGAAAGATTCTGGGACTTTTGACTCCGAGCGTCTTGCAGCAGAAAATTAGCACCAAAATATGCGCTCTTCCCAAATTGGTTAAGGCAAAAACTCGTCACGATACCGACAAATGGTTTGCTAGCTTAATATTAAGCTAGCAGATTGCATGTTTCTCGGAAACGGCTCGAGCAGAAAAATCTGGGTGGGCGTAAAAAATTAGCAGAAAATTAGCACTAAAATTCTGGTTAGTTTTTTTTTTCGCTAGAGATGGTCTGCTAGCTTAATATCAATCTGGGTCTATGTCCAGTTCTGGGACCTACGAAGGATTTTGGGACTTTTGGCTGCGAGTATCTCGCAGCAGAAAATTAGCACCAAAATTGCCCCCTCTCCGAATTGGCTAAGGCAAAAACTCGCCAAGATACCCGAAAATGGTCTGCTAGCTTAATATCAATCTTGGTCTATGTCCAGTTCTGGGTCGTACGAAGGATTTTGGGTCTTTTGGCTCCCAGCATCTTGCAGCAGAAAATTAGCACCAAAATTGCCCCCTCTCCGAATTGGCTAAGGTAAAAACTCGCCAAGATACCCGAAAATGATCTGCTAGCTTAGTATTAATCTAGCAGATCGCATGTTTCTCGGAAACGGATGGAGCAGAAAAATCCGAATGGGCGTAGAAAATTAGCAGAAAATTAGCAGAAAATTATGGTATTGTTTATAAGCCCGGGTCATAAAAGTGATCTGCTAGCTTAATAGACGTTGTGGGAAATAAGGTCCACGCATATAAGGGAGTCATGTAGATATGAAAAAATAAGTAAAGAGATTACTTAAATAATTTTTAAACCCAAGTAGGCGGGGGATGTGAGGTCCACGTATATAAGGGAGTCATGTAGACATGAAGAAATAAGCCAAACGATAATTTAAATAATTTTTAAACCCAAGTAAGCAGGGAGTATGAGGTTCACGCATATAAGGGAGTCATGTAGATATGAAAAAATAAGTAAAAAGATTACTTAAATAATTTTTAAACCCAAATAGGCGGGGGATATGAGGTTCACGCATATAAGGAAGTCATGTAGACGGGGGGGGGGGGGGGTCCAAAGTTTAGACGACTCACTTGAAAATTAAAGTCAACTATAGACATGCTCGGTTTCGATATAAGCTACTGCAGATTGTGCAAAATTTCGAAATTCTAAATTACGAAAATCATATTCTCGAATGTAACAATTCACCTATTGTCCAAAACATCGAATTTCATTAATAGAATTTTAATAGGGATACAATAAACATATTTCGAAATAAATCATTAAAAACAAGTTATCTTTGCTTTGAAATCGTATTGATGAAATTCGATGTTTTGGATAGTAGGTGAATTGTTAGATTCGAAAATATAATTTTCGTCTTTTAGAATTTCGAAATTTTGCACAATCTGCAGTAGCTTATATCGAAACCGAGCACGTCTATAGTTTACTTCAGTTTTCAAGTGAGTCGTCTAAATTTTGGACCCCCCCTCCCCCCCCATGTAGACATGGATAAATAAGCCAAACGATAATTTAAAAATTTTTTAAACCCAAGTAGGATGTGGGAAATAAGGTCCACGCATATAAGAGAGTCATGTAGATATGAAAAAATAAGCAAGAAGATTACTTAAATAATTTTCAAACCCAAATAGGCGGGGGATGTGAGGTCCACGCATATAAGGGAGTCATGTAGACATGAAGAAATAAGCCAAACGATAATTTAAATAATTTTTAAACCCAAGTAGGCGGGGAATATGAGGTCCACGCATATAAGGGCGTCCTGTAGACATAAAAAGTAAGTCAAACTATAACACAACCCCACAAAAAAATGAAAAGGTTCTATACTTTAGATCGGATTATCATATCTCGGTGTATTTTGGCCCCCTAAATATGATTCCAAGGTCAGAATTCGTTCATCACGTCTGAATTTAGAGATATGATTAGGTATAAGATTTTTTAAATATCTCAAAAACAAAGTAAAAACAATTTTTTTGTTAATCTTTTCTACAAAACAATGTAGCATTGTTTGCGCCTTTCAAGACCAACTTTACCATCCCTCTACAGTTTTTTATCTCGGAAATCTGAATATATAAATTTCGAGATAGAAATGAAGAATTTGATTTTAAGAGATATGTGCGAGTTTACAAAATTCAGGTATTTAGATCTCGGAGAAAAAAATTGTAGAGGGATGGTGTAAAGTTGGTCTTTAAGAGCGCAAACAATGCTACATTATTTGTAGAGAAGATTATCAAAAAAAATTGTTGGTACTTTGTTTTTCAAGATATCTCAAAAATCTTATACGTAATGATATCTCCAAATTTAGAGATGGTGGACGAATTTTGACTTTGGAATCGTACTTAGGGGGCCAAAATACACCGAGATATGATAGTCTAATCTAAAGTACAGAACCTTTTCTCCTTTTTTGTGGGGCTGTGTAATTGAAATAATATTTAAACCCAAATAGGCAGGGAGTATGAGGTCCACGCATATAAGGGAGTCATGTAGACATGAAAAAATAAGACAAACGATAATTTAAATAATTTTTAAACCCAAGTAAGCAGGGGATATAAGGTTCACGCATATAAGGGAGTCATATAGATATGAAAAAATAAGCCAAACGATAATTTAAATAATTTTTAAACCCAAGTAGGCAGGGGATATGAGGTCCACGCATATAAGGGAGTCATGTAGACATGAAAAAATAAGACAAACCATAATTTAAATAATTTTTAAACCCAAGTAAGCAGGGGATATAAGGTTCACGCATATAAGGGAGTCATATAGACATGAAAAAATAAGCCAAACGATAATTTAAATAATTTTTAAACCCAAGTAGGCAGGGGATATGAGGTCCACGCATATAAGGGAGTCATGTAGACATGAAAAAATAAGACAAACGATAATTTAAATAATTTTTAAACCCAAGTAAAGTCACCCGGTTACTTGGGTTTAAAAATTATTTAAATAAACGTTTTGCTTATTTTTTTCATGTCTACGTGACTTCCTTATATGCGTGAATCTCGTATCCCCCGCCTACTTGGGCATAAAAATGGTTTAAATAATTCTCTTGCTTATTGTTGCATATCTACGTAATTCCTTAATATACGTAGGCCACATATCCCCACCCTACTTTGGTTTCAAAATTGTTTAAATAATTGTCTTGCTCATTGTTGCAGGGCTACGTAATTCCCTAATATGCATGGACCCCATATCCCCCGCCTACTTGCCTCCCCCGCCGTCAGTCATCAGTCGGCCAGCAACTTCAAATGTAAAAGATGGCAACCCTACCTACAGGAGACGACCAAGTCTTTTCAAATTGTAGTCCGCGCGTCTTTTTCATTGCAATTCATCGGTACATTGGAGAGATCGCTGATTATAGAGCAAATAGAGGAGTAACTTGGAAAAAGGGTAAAATAGAGGATTGAAAAAAAGAGGAAATAGAGGAGACAGTTGCATCCCTGTAATAAACGCAGACCTCTAACAGTTATAATAATAGTTATACTATATAGAGTATCATACTCACAAATCGGCGTACTCACTCCATGTTCCGATTCATCTGAATTTGTCATCTGTAACCCTAAGCCGCTACTAGTCATTTAAATATTTGCGAGGTAAAAATTTCCATTTTCTATCATCGATCAACTACTTCCTCACACACATACATTTTTTCCGAGTAACAATAGTCATACAGAATCACAACCACACCTAGCCTGACGGGCAGTATTATTTGGTAAACGAAAGCCCAACAATGGATAATAAAATTATGATTTAAAAATATATTAAACAATATAGACTATTTACGTTTTGAGAAATAGATTTTGCCGTATGAGGTGGCTAGCGAAATTATTGCTTAAAATTGTTATAAATAATCGACTTTTACCAGTTTTTATGGTTGTAAAAAATTGTAAATAAATCGTAGATTACGTTAGCACTTCGAAAAATTGATTTTGGCGTATGGGGGGGCTGGCGAAATTATTGCTTAAAATTGTTATAAATAATCGACTTTTACCAGTTTTTGTGGTTGTAAATAATTGTAAATAAATCGCAGATTACGTTAGCACTTTGAAAATTTAATTTTGGCGTATGGGGGGGGGGGCTGGCAAAATTATTGCTCAAAATTGTTATAAATAATCGACTTTTACCAGTTTTTGTGGTTGTAAATAATTGTAAATAAATCGTAGATTACGTTAGCACTTTGAAAATTTGATTTTGGCGTATGGGGGACTGGCGAAATTATTGCTCAAAATTGTTATAAATAATCAACTTTTACCAGTTTTTGTGGTTGTAAATAATTGTAAATAAATCGTAGATTACGTTACCGTTCTGGAAATTGTGGTTTTTTTATGTGGGGGCTGGCGAAATATTTCCCCCCCCCCCCTTTGTTTGTTTATAACTTTGTTTATACACTTGTAAAAAAATCGATTGTGGTTGTAATTAATTGTAAAAAAAGTGTACAAAATTATCCAATTGCTTATTTTAGGATTAGTGATTGGGGGGGGGGGGGGGGGGTGGACGTAATTATACCAGACATCGTCGTCCACATAAACGTCAAGGCTGAGGTAACACTAAAAATTATAACCATACTTGGTAGATAATAATAAGAATTATTTGATAATTGAATCAAATGAGAAAAAGACTCTACATACTTTTTCACCGATAACTACACAACGCTCGACACCTTCTGTATTAAGATTGAACTTTGCTGCAAGAATAAATTAATATTTTACTAAAAACTATAAAATATTTAACTCTCTCTCTCTCTCTCTCTCTCTCTCTCTCTCTCTCTCTCTCTCTCTCTCTCTCTCTCTCTCTCTCTCTCTCTCTCTCTCTCTCTCTCTCTCTCTCTCTCTCTCTCTCTCTCTCTCTCTCTCTCTCTCTCTCTCTCTCTCTATATATATATATATATATATATATATTAGGGGGGCTGCGCCCCCTACTCGCTCCTCTTGTCAACCCCCAACTTTGAAAAATAAGACCTTGAAGACTTTGAACCTATTTATTTATTTATTTTCAAGGTAGTGATTTTTTTGAATATATAAGAGTACATTTACGCTATCAATTTTGATTTAAAAATCTTTTGTTGTATTTTATTTTTATTATTTTATGTATAAACTGAAACTTAAATAAATTTCGTATACCGATTTCATTTAGCTATTGATTTAGATCTCTTATAATATTGTTTAAACAATTTCTCATTTATTTTATACTATTATTGCGTATATTTTATATTGTGAAATTTGTTTTTTGAAAATATAAGAGAATAATCACTTTAAAAATTTTTATTTAAAAATCTTTTCTTTGATTTTATTTGTATTTTTATATGGATCAAATAGAAACTTAATTAAATTTTATATACAATTTTCATTTAGCTAATTATTAAAATCTCTTATCATTCAAATAATTTCTCCTTTATTTTATACTTTTATTGCGTATATTTTATATTGAGAAATTTTGTTTTTGAATATATATGAACATATTTTTTAATAAATATATGCAATAAATATATGTACATATTTACTTATATAACTAATTGTTTTTTTTAATTATCAAGAATTTCTTCCCAAACAATATTTTCAATTTCTAATGAATTTTCTAAATTATTATGTATATATATGTTATCTGGATTTCTACATCGTGATAAAGCAATATATAATTGACCGTGTGAGAATAATTGCCTTTTGATGTATAACCCTACATAATCAAAACTTTGTCCCTGAGATTTATTAATGGTCATGCAAAATGCTAATGTTAATGGAAACTGTTTTCTATAAAGAATAAACGGTAATGAAGAAGATTCTCCTGTATTTAATGTAATTCTTGGAATAAAAAATCTATTACCTACTTTTTCTCCTGTTAATATTTCTGCTTCAATATTATATCTAAATAATTTGGTTATTTTAAGTCTAGTACCGTTACATAAACCTTCGTGTATACTCAAATTTCTAATTAACATAACAATAGCATTAACTTTTAAATCTAATTTATGAGGTGGCAAACCTTCATAAATATTGTTTAATGTTTCTATTGGAAAAAGTAGATGAATGTTGTCACCACTTTGATCAACACCTTTATGAGTCGCATAATCTGTACTATAATAAGTCTTCTTATCTATGAAAGTAGAAGTCTCGAACGTTCGTGGTGGAGGTATTAGTTTAGTTTGAAATCAATGATCAAGACGAACAAAGATTCGTTGCAATTATTTATTGCCGACGTTTCGACGTTTTTATTTAACGTCTTGATCATTGATTTCAAACTAAACTAAAGTCTTCTTATCACCATTTAATAACATTAAAATTTTTTTATTCAAAAATTTAATGTCTTCATTATGTGGTGCTAAAATAACACGATCATAATCATTTATTTTATTAATATTTTTATAAATTTGTAAGCAAACATCGTTAGTTGTCCAATTATTAGGTATTATAAAAGGATTTATATTAAATTACCGTCTCCAATTTGTAATAATAATTTTGAGAATTCATTATTCTGAGAACGAATATTGTGTTTTAATTTGAAAATTTTAAATAAATGCCAAAGTTCAGAATATTTAATAGTGTGTTCAATTATAGCACTTCTAAATCCGTTTTTCATTACTGGGAGTATTTGTCGAAAATCACCTCCTAAAATTATTAATTTTCCCCCAAAAGGTAAATCGTTTGTACATAAATCTCTTAAAGTTCTGTCAATAATTTCTAAAACTTTTTTGGGTATCATAGATGCTTTATCCCAGATTATGACTTCTGTTTCTCTTAATTTCTTTTTATCTGATTCTAATTTTAAAAAAGAATTTTCAATACTATTTAAATCTAATGGTAATATAAAGGTTCTATGAGTAGTCATTCCTTTGGGTAATAGAATAGACGCTATACCAGTCCAAGCCATTGATATAATATTTTTTCCTTTTGATAGAAAATAATAAATTAAAGTTTTATATAAAAATGTTTTACCCGGATCTCCAGGACCGTCTATAAAATTTATTTTATTTATATTTTTTATAAGTTGTTCGAAAATAAATTTTTGATCTTCATTTAATTTTGTAAACATATCTTCGAATATTTCCTTACTAATTGAAATTATTTTACTATCGTATTTTATATCATTTATGATGGGGTCAGGTTCAGGTAATCCAAAATCTGTACAAGATAAATCTTCCAACAATAATAATTTATTTATATGATCTAAAGCTAAGTTATCTTTATTTTCATGAAAATCTTCACTAAAGTATTTTTAAAAATTTTCCCAAATAATATTGGCTTGAATATTTTCTGTTAGTAGAAACGAAGTAAAAAATTTACGTAATTGAAAAGGTAACATGATACGACATGCTTCTTCAAAAATTTCTAAAATTTGTAAATCGTTTTCTATTAAATCCATTGCAGTCGCAGCTTCTTTATGAGTATTATACGTTACATTTTTATATGTACGTAAATCTTTAAAGGAAGTAGCGCCTTTTATACGACTTAATATTAATTTTAAAGCGAATCTTTCAGAATCTTTTGGAGGTACTATGTTTAAACGTCCAATAGCATAATGTTTTTGTTCACGTTCACGTTTTACCCAAACTTTTTTTGCGTTAAATATATAATAATGCGGTATATTAACGTATTTTATATTATTTGCAAATTTATCATTTTTATTCAAGTCAAACCACGCTGTTAAAGTTGTTTTCCAATTATCAAGAGCATCTATTTCATAATTTTCTTCAAAAACAATTTTTTGTTGATTTTCTGTATGAACTGCTAAACGGATAACAGTAATGACTCCTTCCACATAAGGGAAATTTTTGTAACCGCCATGCTGCTTCCAGTGGGCTCAAGTACCGACCATCAATATATTCAGTAATTTCATCATATATTCCATTTCTTTTGTCATAATTTTTTTTTAATGTACAAAAAACTCTATCACTACCTTTATGTATATAATCAAAAATATATTTGATGCTTTGAATTGAAGCACAATATTCAACATTAATATGACATTTATATTTTTCTAATAAAAATTTATTGTAAGGAACTACCATTGAATTATCTACTGGAATAATTTTTTTACTTCTTTTAAGTCGATATGTGTAATTATCAGAAGAATTATTTGTTCGTTTATACTGAGGATAACCATTTTTTTTAATGTTGTTGACGATTGAAAAGGTTTAGGAAAATTTTTTTTACAAACGTCTTTACATTTATCGTAACACGGAGAATTTTCACTATGTGGTCCATGTAACAATATATGTTTTATAACTAATTTTTAATCATTATTTTTAATCATTATTAGAAGATATCTCATTTTTAATCATTATTAGAAGATATCTCAGCAGAAATGTGTTTATTAATAGCTTCTAGTGTCATTAATTTATTTTTATGATCTAATGTTACTACAAGATGTGCATGCGGTAATCCTGTTTTCTGAAATTCAATAGTATACACATAAGCTAAAGCATTTCCAAAAATTTTATGGTTTTCTATATCATTAAGTAAACACTTAAATTTTGTATAACATAATGTAACTGTAATATTTGGTATATCATTGGGCGTAGTTCCGATAGGAAATGTCGTTAATACATTTTTTAATTCTTTCCACTTCTTTCTACCAATATTTCTTACTATTGCCATTGCATCTTGATAATGTTGCTGCATATGTCTAGGACTACCTATATAAGTTGCTGGTAGTACAAAAATATTTCCTAGTCTTTCTTTTTTTTCAAAATTTTGTGATATATTTAATGCACTATTTATAACATTATCCCTCAAACCTTGATAACATTCAGTACGTACTTTTTTTTGTTTCTGCCTAAAATAATTCATTCTATTGTTTTCTATCATAGTATAGGCATGTAAAAAAATTGTTGGGTTAGTCTCCCTCCAAATAAAAGTGGATTGAAATTTTCTGAATTTGGTCTGTAAGCTAATCTATAAGAATAGTGCTGTAATATTGTTAGAAGGTTTTCTTTTGAATAATATGGTTTTTTTAGTATAACCAATACTCCAGACTAAATCTCCTGAAGGAAAAAATAATGGAAATACCATTGGGTCAACATGATGTGATAATTTATTTAAATATGTGTATTCTTTTTCATTAGAACTATTTTTCGGATAAACGCATAGATCATAATTATGAGGGATTCCTGATTTGGAAATAATTATAGCTGCACATTCCGACGTTAATGGTTTAGTATAATTATGTTTTTGATTATTATTCTTACGAACAAAATATCATTTATAATTTGAAAGTTTCTCTGTATTAGTTATTTCGTGTAAATATTTATACTGTTTAGCATAAGGATTACTATTTAAAACTTCAGTCAATAATTTTAAATGTTCTTGAGTTAAATCTTTATGACTCTTTATTTTCATTTCAATTGCAGTATTGTCATCATATATATATAATTGACCACACGAAGGTTCTGCATTTTTTTTTGGTAATAAAGTATTTGGCGTTATATGACAAACCTGTCTTTGAATTTTTATAGTACATTTCGACATGGGTGGGGAAGTCGATTATTTAGCTGGTGTGACTTTTTGCACGAGCGAAGCGAGTGCGAAAAAGTCACACCACCTAAATAATCGACTTACGCACTAGTTTCGAACGGTATTTTATACCACGAGCGCCGAAAAATCATATCAAAGTTGTGATTTTGAGGTTAGAGTGGTATAAAATTATAAATAGCTTTTTTCTTTTCGTATTTTACGTTTGCACTAAATGTAGCAAAGCAAAATAAGTTCTTATAATATCTGATTAAAGTTCGAAAATTATTATCATATAATAATAGATTCTTTAGTGTTTTATTATATATACTTAGTGGAGTCAAAATTATTTTACCCTTACTACAACAAATTGATTTATTATTTTCTTTCCAATATACTGCCGAACAAAATTTACAAACATAACTCATATTACCAAAATATGATTCATACTCTAAATTTTTATTTTTACTACATTTCTGTTTATTTACTTTTAACGTAGAAAAGGATGATGACGCGAGATGTTCGAGGATGAGCTCGGCAACGCCTCTCCTACACTATATGTATATAAGAGAAAGAGAGAGAAGGAGAGAGAGATAGAGAGAGGGGGAGAGAAAGAACTAACGAATGCACTCAATCCGTCTCTCGCCGTTTTCTCATGCTCTGTTTGTAGTTGCTGCACTTTTCTTTGGGAAGAAAAAATATGGACAGCGTTCGACTTGTAATTGAACTGTCAAATGAATGCGCATACGCCGCGCTGCGCTCGTGTGAGTTTGGCGTTATCCTTGATTTGAATAATTAAGAAGTTTCCTTTCAAAAAGTTGCTCTGTAATTAATTGATCTCGTTAATTGCGGAGAAAAGGCGCGTATTATAATAAATACGCGAACGCGCTTCTTGCGCTGATGGTAGGAGGGTGGCATAGTTTGCTTTCAGAAAGCAGCCTGTTATTTGTGTATCGAGGTGAAGAACTGACAACGGAGCGATGCAAAAGTTGTCGACAGAAGTGTCTTCTGCATCACAGATAGTTATCATTAGAAGGACAATGCGGAGGGACAATGCGGAGGGACGCGGAGGGATGCGGAGAGACGTGGAGGGATGCGGAGGGACGCGGAGGGACGCGGTGGGACGCGGAGGGACGTGGAGGGACGCCGAGGGATGCGGAGGGATGTGGAGGGACGCGGAGGGACATGCGGAGGGACAATGCAGACCCCAAATAACGCAAAAAAACAGTGAATTTTACGTTATTTTGTGGAGGGCACTTTGCGGAGGGACGCGGAGGGACGCGGAGGGTTCACGACTCAATTCAGCTTACAACTATATAGTATAGTAAGATATACACACTTACGTTTTGGATCATATTTCCTTTTTTTGGGACGTCGTAAAAGTGTTAAATCTCCTACTATTCCTGAAAATGAAATAAATACATTAATGTGTAATGGATCGATCTGACGGAGGCAGGTAAAAGAAAAAGAAAAACAAAGTTTTTTCTTTATATTTTCTTTATATTTTTGCAACGTTTCGTTGACATGATCCGCCAACCTCTTCAGGCTGTGATTTATTAATAACAAAAAATAATTTTTTTTAAACATTATGAAAAAAAAATACACTATCACTTTGGTTACAAGAATCATAAATACCTTATTCATATAGAGCACATGGCATCGATATAAGCGATACAGTGGTGTACAGTCGTATTTATAGTCGAAAGATGCGTGTGTTTACTCTTATGGACTACAAACCAAACGACAACTAAAAGATTGGATTAATTTAAATTATCAACTTGCGGAAGCAATACCACAACGCTGGTTCCTGTTGAAATGCAGATCCAAAGACATCGTACCTCAACATATCCTTAATATAAGTAAGCGATTTCGTACGTTATTTTTCCATAGTCAAAAGTGTAGACAAAAAATTCTGAATGTTGAAAAACAGTTATCTTTTAAACTTATAAATCTTGAAATTCGTGATATTAACTTTCGCATTAATTTTCTGAACAAATCATTGATAATGTTAAAAAATTTCATCATTCGACGTAACATTGACAGTTCAATTGTAAAAAAGTTTTTCAGTTATACAGACAAAAAAGTTAATATCATCATAGCCAAGTACAGTAGTAAGTTGAAAGAAAAGTTTAAATTCTTAAATAACAGACTATTACAAATCTCGGAGCCAACTACATCATCCAAACGATTTTTCAAAAACCTTACTAATGTACAAATACCGACTGATGTAATTGAAATAGTCTCCTTAGGACCAAAATTTAGTATTAATGAAGACATTTGTAAAAAAGACATTATTGACACACTCAAAAATGTTGAGTCCAGCTTAGAAAACTCCGAATTACCGTTTGGAAAAAAAATCAGAAATTAGGGAAAAAATCGTTTCTAATCTAAAAATGGGGTTTAAAAAACAAAAACATATAAACACTCAAGATAGAAATATGAAAATTAAGTTAAAAAAAATCAAAGCTTTTATTAAAAATAATCCGGACATATGGTTCACTACTTCTGATAAAGGCAATGTGACGGTCTGTTTACTTAAGTCTGAATACTATGACAAAATGGAAAACCTATTATCTGATAAAACCACTTATGAACTTTTCAATAAGAATCCTTTAAAGAAATTACAAACAGACACTTCTACGATCCTAAAATATCTAAATAACAATAACCATTTATACACGAAATTCCATAATAATGCACTTTCCTGTACCAATACTACATTAGCAAAATGCTATGGTCTATCCAAGATACATAAAAAAGATGTACCATTTCGCCCAATAATTTCGTTGATCAACAGTCCGACCCATTTTTTAGCCAAAATAATATACAATGAGATCAGATATTCTATAAAAATACCCACATCTCACATCAATAACAGCTTAGATTTAAAACAAAAATTAGAGTCAGTTAGAATTCCGGATGACTATATACTACTCTCTTTAGATGTCACTTCCTTATTTACAAACATACCACTACAGTTAGTATTAGATAGCCTAGACAGAAGATTTGAATATATACATAATCAATGCAAAATTCCCTTCCATGATATCGTTACTTGCACAAAATTTTTATTTTCCAATACGTTTTTCTCTTTCAATAATAAGTTTTATCGACAAATTGAAGGTACACCCATGGGTTCTCCCATTTCACCGTTGTTCGTAGATATGGTCATGGACGATTTAGAAATAAATTACCTAAAAAACTTAGAAGAAAACTATAACGTCAAACCTTTGTTTTACTATCGTTACGTAGATGATACTATCATGTGTATTAACAAAAAGCACATTGATTTAGTTATAAACATTTTTAATTCATATAATAAGCGTTTGCAATTTACGTATGAATTAGAACAAGATAAAACAATTAATTTTCTAGATATTTCTTTAATTCGCCACAACAATTATATTATTACTGATTGGTTCAATAAACCTACTTCTTCTGGTAGATTAATCAATTATCTCTCTAACCACCCCACTCAACAAAAAATAAACATAGTTTATAACCTGGTTGATAGGGCTATTTCTCTTTCACATAAAAAATTTCATAGAAAAAATCTAAAAAGCGTCACTCAAATTCTCAGAGTCAATAGTTACCTTAATAAATTTATCAACCGTTATACACGCATCAGGATACACACTATCAAACATAAACAATCACATAAAATAGTACCATTACGCAATAGATCTTCGTCATACATTTCTTTACCGCTTAATGATCAATTTAATAAATTAGCAGCAATTTTAAAACCCTTCAACTTCCGCGCTCTACCTATAGTTAAAAAAGTTTCAACTCAGTTATCAAACTAGGAAAAGACGATACCGAGAAATGGGATCGGACTAACATAGTATACAAGTTCTTTTGTAAATCATGCCCAGCGTCATATACAGGAGAAACCAAAAGGACTTTAAAAACTAGAATTAAAGAACACCAAAAAACCAATAATCCAGAAGCAGTAGTGAAACAACACATGAATAAGTTTTCACATGATTTTGACTGGGAAAATAGTAGAATTTTAGATTACGAAGTAAATTATAAAAAACGCATTCTATCCGAAATGATTCACATTAAATGTGATAAAAACAATATAAACAAAAAAGAAGATGTAAAATGATTAAATAGCTCTTATTTTCCGTTACTCCGCCTTTTAAATTGAACTATGCATTACTCTGCTTATTTTCTCCTTGTTTGTAAACACACGCATCTTTCGACTATAAATACGACTGTACACCACTGTAACGCTTATATCGATGCCATGTGCTATATATGAATAAGGTATTTATGATTCTTGTAACCAAAGTGATAGTGTATTTTTTTTCATAATGTTTTTTTTTCATAATGTTTTCTTTTACCTGCCTCCGTCAGATCGATCCATTACACATTAATAAACAATTGGAGTGCAATATTAAGCAGCGCGGGAGCGCTCCGAAGGCAAGTATAGAAGAAGCCTAAAGGAGCGACCCGTGCTACATATACATTGAAATGGGTGTACGAAAAATTCAATGCGCTTTTGCGTATATTGCGTTAGTTTTTACTATATAACAAATCTCTCTTAATTGAAAGCCATTTCATTACTCTACTCAAATCAAAAGATTTTATTTAAAAATATTATATCGTTCAAAAGATGTAGAGAGCTGAATTTTTTTATGTGCTGTTTCCTTTCCGAACGTTTCTTCTCCTTGTTCAGATAAGGTAAAAGCAGGGATACCGGGACAAAACTTAATGGAGACGAGTTCACATGCAATTTTTTAAATAATTATTCATATATACGACTTTTTCAGCTATTTAATAATGAGCGCGAAGTTTTGAGGAATAAATATGTTATTTGTTTTCGACATTTAAGTTTTTATTCAATTAGTAATAAACATTTTTTATTAACTACTAATGCAGTAGTAGTGGGACAATAAGATTAGGAATTGCAGGTATAAGTGGGACAAGGATGATGGTATAACGGGACAAATGATATAAGACCATTATTTTTTAATATTAATCTTTTATTTATATTTAAATGATAAAAATACTTAAAATTAACGTAATTTTAAAGAATATAATAATAATAAATCACATTTATTTCATATTTTCTTTATATTCTATCTTTGCCTGTAAATCTTGCTTATCTAAATTAAGTATTATTTGATTTATCTCTGATAAATGACTTTCTAATTCTATTTTTTCATTATTTAATGACTGTAAATTTTCTTTATTGGCTTCCTGTTTAATATTTTTTTGAAGAGTTTTTAGTTTTGTATTAAAATCTCTTTTTCTTTCCAGTAGATTCTTTTTTTCCTCCTGATACTTTGTGCCTCGCATACTTTCTTTTTCTTTAATAACTTTTCTTTCTCGATCTTGTTTTCTTTGCATTAAATCTCTCTGTTGTTGCTCCTTTTTCTGTTCTTTCACCGAAAGATAGTGGATCATCTCATCAACTGTTGCACCTGATGGAATTCTTTCTTTTTTCTTGTTTGTAATATCGACATTTGGATAAAAAAATATTTCCTTAAATGGAGAAGTACTATTGGCTGCAATAATACAACGATTTTAATCTTTTAAAACTGTTGGTGGACCTTTTCTGCATTTTATCTGTGAATAATTCTTGGCCTTGTTAAAGAAAGTACTCTTGGGTATACCATATCTTGAAGCAATTTAACGCAAAGTCTCTCCATTGCCCATTGCGTTAAGAGCTGCTTCTAGATTTTCTTGAGTGTAATGTAAAGAAATTTTTGGTAATTTCTTTTAAATCCCACAGACCTTTTTTTTCACTGGCTTCTCATCTATTTTTTTAGTTTTTGCCATTGCACAAAATGCTGAAAAATGTTAAAATTAAGTATTAATTTTAGACAGTAAGTATAACATAAATAAAAATTATTAATAAGCAGGTACTTCAATACTTATATTTGTATAATTACTTAAATAAACTACTTTCAGGTTTTAATAAAGTGTACATACTAACCTTCAACGTAGGGTATAGGTTAAGTAATTACTTAACTTCAATTTTTTCAAAATTAGAGCTATTATTAAGGCGTCTTTTTTTAAAAACAAATAGTTGACCGTATTCGTTTTTGAAACATAGTGAAAATAATGATTAAATACTTAATAAATGTTAATATAAGTAAACTTTTCAAGACTGTCCATCGATGTATGCACGTGTTGCTCGCGGCGAAACCCGATGGTAAGACTGGGACGAGATACCGACGGCGTTCAACGTTACCATCACATCATTCACCGATGATGTTATAGCGGGACAAGCAAAATTAAAAAGAAACTTCCTTATTTTCTTTTTTTTTCATTTAATTTGATACTTTGAAGCATCCTTTACCTATAAATGTTTTGTTTTAATGAATTTTTTATAAAAATAATCATTTCATAGACTTTATTAAACACATGCAGGCACCCAGAGCTCAGTAATTTTGGGCTACAAAAATAGCAGTGTTTCAAAGCTTCAATTTTATAAGCTTGTTAATTAAAATAAATTTTTCAAATACTTAATATATTTTAGAAAATGATACGGATTTACGTAAATATGGAATTAAATCCATTAACTACTTGGAAGTATAAATTGCTCTTAATATTAAAGGTATTTTCTAAAAGTGTCCCACGACTCCTACCAGTTTTGCATTTGTCCCAGTACCCCTGCTTTTACCTTATCCGGTTTGCAGTTCTTACGACACTTCCGGTTGTCGTCTATTTTACGCTTGTATATCTATATATATTTATATATATAGTACATATACACACCCGTATCTGGTCGACGCCTAACCTTACATATAACATGTCAGTATTTTTATATACAAATGTTATCATTTAGTGAGTTAGTTAATAATAATATATTTCAAAGATCTCAAGAAATCAACTAATTATGAGAAGTATTATGTGTATCAATCAACGGGGAAAATAACTTTTATTAGTTAGATAAGTACTTATTATATATATATATATATATATATATATATATATATATATATATATATATATATATATATATATATATATATATATACCCGGTGACCCATTTTAATCGCTACACCCGGATTTTTCGGATCCTAAGACAGATAGGAAAAAATGATTCAGACAAAAGTTGTAGGGGACGAAGGGGGCCAAACGATGGTCCTAACAGCTTTGACCTTGAACTTGACCTTCAAGGTTATTTCAAGGTCAAGTGGTTTTTTTTAATAGGAACACCTATTTTTGACCCCGGATTCGGAAAGAGCGGGAAATTTTACGTTCAAAATCATATTGAGACATTTTTTTTCAAGGTCATTTCAAGGATTTAAGTGAGTCCCTTCGCCTCTCACTGATCGGGGTGCTTGATTAAAGTGAGTCCCGTTGCCTCTCACTGTTCAGGGTGCTTGATTTAAGTGAGTCCCCTTGCCTCTCACTGTTCAGGGTGCTTGATTTAAGTGAGTCCCTTCGCCTCTCACTTATGTGTTTATCTAACCTCGAAGAAAATGTTCGAAATTACGACCATTTGCTTCCAGGCACATAGTCAAACGCCTTTGGAAGTGGCGAACGGTGTTTAGCCAAGTTTGCCTTGGAATGGCAGCGCATGCTCGACGAATTCTGTCCATCATGTCTACTCTTGTGGTGGGCCTTTCCTCAAAAACGGCATTTTTTAAATACCCCCATAAGTAAAAATCTGGTGATGTAAGATCTGGTGAGCAAGCAGGCCATTCAACCGGACCACCTCGACCAATCCATCTGTTACCATACTGTTCATTCAAAAAAGTCCTGACAATTCGAGCGAAATGTGGTGTTGCGCCGTCCTGCTGGAGCCACATTCTTCGTCGCGTTTCTAAGTCAACATCTTCCATCAATACAGGTAGTTCATCTCTTATTAGCGTTAAGTACGTGTGTTGATTAACATTTTCTTCGAAAAAATAAGGGCCAATCACACATCCATTAATAATCCCACACCATACCATAATACTCCATCGTCTTTGATGGTTTACAGTTCTGACCCAATGAGGATTAACATCAGACCAGTAATGACAATTATGTCTATTCAATTCCCCATCACTTTGAAATTTTGCCTCATCAGAAAAAAGAACAAAATTAAAAAAGTCTGGATCATTTTCTATCATTTGTAAAGCCCATTGACAAAACACAATACGCTGTTGAAAATGAGCAAACTGTAGCTCTTGGACCAGAGTAATATGATACGCATGATATCTAAGCACCTTCATAATTCTTAAAAATGTACTTTTTGGAAGACCGATTTCCCTTTCGATTCGACGAGCACTTATCTGTGGATCAAGATGAATTATTGCCAGAATAGTCACAACCCGATTATCATTTTCATCATATTGATGGCGCCTACGTTGACGAACCATGTGTCCACCACGAGCTCTTTGAGTTAAACGTCTGATAGCCATAGCGTCAGGGTGTCGTCTGTCTGGATAGCGTTCAGCATAAATTCTTGCCGCAGCACGATAATTACTTCGGCTTTCTCCTAAAGCCAACATCATGTCAACGATCTCGTTGGGCGGATAGTCAGCCATTTCAGAGCCAGCTATTAATTACTATTAAATTTGAATAGTGAAATGGTATAAAAAATATTAATAATTATAATATTTGCCCGTATACGGTCGCGACCAAAAAAGAAAAATGTTCCTAAATTATGGTAACTTTATCTGACTAAGTGTATTTGCCAAAAGTACTCCGATTGTCACACTTTTGTAATTGTAAGTTTTATAATAAAGTAATAATCATTAAATTATTTCTAATTTGAACTGCACATAATACTAAAACTTGCTTTTATTTTAAATATTGTGAATTATTGCCGTTCAAACTTGAGAAATACTAATATTGATAATGTAATCATTAAAGGCACATTTACAAATAATTTCTGTTCCGTCAAGATTTTTGTACAAAAAAGAAATGTTGTATCTTTATTCTTTTGAAAGTTATGAGTAAATTAAAGATATGAGCTGTTATGACTGTTATGAAAGTTATGACTTTTCTTTTTAAACAATGACATTTTTTTACAGCTCATATCTTTAATTTACTCATAACTTTCAAAAGAATAAAGATACAACATTTCTTTTTTGTACAAAAATCTTGACGGAACAGAAATTATTTGTAAATGTGCCTTTAATGATTACATTATCAATATTAGTATTTCTCAAGTTTGAACGGCAATAATTCACAATATTTAAAATAAAAGCAAGTTTTAGTATTATGTGCAGTTCAAATTAGAAATAATTTAATGATTATTACTTAATTATAAAACTTACAATTACAAAAGTGTGACAATCGGAGTACTTTTGGCAAATACACTTAGTCAGATAAAGTTACCATAATTTAGGAAAATTTTTCTTTTTTGGTCGCGACCGTATACGGGCAAATATTATAATTATTAATATTTTTTATACCATTTCACTATTCAAATTTAATAGTAATTAATAGCTGGCTCTGAAATGGCTGACTATCCGCCCAACGAGATCGTTGACATGATGTTGGCTTTAGGAGAAAGCCGAAGTAATTATCGTGCTGCGGTAAGAATTTATGCTGAACGCTATCCAGACAGATGACACCCTGACGCTATGGCTGTCAGACGTTTAACTCAAAGAGCTCGTGGTGGACACATGGTTCGTCAACGTAGGCGCCATCAATATGATGAAAATGATAATCGGGTTGTGACTATTCTGGCAATAATTCATCTTGACCCACAGATAAGCGCTCGTCGAATCGAAAGGGAAATCGGTCTTCCAAAAAGTACATTTTTAAGAATTATGAAGGTGCTTAGATATCATGCGTATCATATTACTCTGGTCCAAGAGCTACAGTTTGCTCATTTTCAACAGCGTATTGTGTTTTGCCAATGGGCTTTACAAATGATAGAAAATGATCCAGACTTTTTTAATTTTGTTCTTTTTTCTGATGAGGCAAAATTTCAAAGTGATGGGGAATTGAATAGACATAATTGTCATTACTGGTCTGATGTTAATCCTCATTGGGTCAGAACTGTAAACCATCAAAGACGATGGAGTACTATGGTATGGTGTGGGATTATTAATGGATGTGTGATTGGCCCTTATTTTTTCGAAGAAAATGTTAATCAACACACGTACTTAACGCTAATAAGAGATGAACTACCTGTATTGATGGAAGATGTTGACTTAGAAACGCGACGAAGAATGTGGCTCCAGCAGGACGGCGCAACACCACATTTCGCTCGAATTGTCAGGACTTTTTGAATGAGCAGTATGGTAACAGATGGATTGGTCGAGGTGGTCCGGTTGAATGGCCTGCTTGCTCACCAGATCTTACATCACCAGATTTTTACTTATGGGGGTATTTAAAAATGCCGTTTTTGAGGAAAGGCCCACCACAAGAGTAGACATGATGGACAGAATTCGTCGAGCATGCGCTGCCATTCCAAGGCAAACTTTGCTAAACACCGTTCGCCACTTCCAAAGGCGTTTGACTATGTGCCTGGAAGCAAATGGTCGTAATTTCGAACATTTTCTTCGAGGTTAGATAAACACATAAGTGAGAGGCGAAGGGACTCACTTAAATCAAGCACCCTGAACAGTGAGAGGCAAGGGGACTCACTTTAATCAAGCACCCTGATCAGTGAGAGGCGAAGGGACTCACTTAAATCAAGCACCCTGAACAGTGAGAGGCAAGGGAACTCACTTTAATCAAGCACCCCGATCAGTGAGAGGCGAAGGGACTCACTTAAATCAAGCACCCTGAACAGTGAGAGGCAAGGGGACTCACTTTAATCAAGCACCCCGATCAGTGAGAGGCGAAGGGACTCACTTAAATCAAGCACCCTGAACAGTGAGAGGCAAGGGGACTCACTTTAATCAAGCACCCCAAAGGAAACAATCCTTACTACGTCCACGTCGTTGTTTCTGGGTAGCGCTAAACGTAAGGTTGACACATTTACAACAGAAGCTTTAATGATCTTGAAGTTTCCGTTAAACAAACATCAGACATGGGGTAGAGATGTGTGGGACTGGGGGATGTCTGGTGTAACAGTTTAGCATGTGAGGCTATGAAGAGCATGGGGTTCGGATGTGCAAGTTTGATATTTGTTTACTAGGATGTGAAAGTTTTGAGTGTGTAGGTTTCCCTATTAAACCTACGATCAGTTTGAACCACTTAAGCCTGTGACTCATGGAAAAAACGACTTAAAATGGATTTTTCGGAGTTCGACCTTCATTTGGCCTTGAAATGACCTTGAAATGACCTTGAAAAAAATGTCTCAATATGATTTTGAACGTAAAATTTCCCGCTCTTTCCGAATCCGGGGTCAAAAATAGGTGTTCCTATTAAAAAAAACCACTTGACCTTGAAATAACCTTGAAGGTCAAGTTCAAGGTCAAAGCTGTTAGGACCATCGTTTGGCCCCCTTCGTCCCCTACAACTTTTGTCTGAATCATTTTTTCCTATCTGTCTTAGGATCCGAAAAATCCGGGTGTAGCGATTAAAATGGGTCACCGTGTATATATATATATATATAAATGTAAACTAATTATTTCATACTTTTTACATATAAAAGTGGGTATATTTACCTTACCTTAAAACTTTCTTCGATGGGCCTTTTATATGGTCCAGAACCATAGTCATCGATGAAACAAATTTTTTCACTAACCGTAAGCTTTGAAATTTTCCTGTGGATGGATTGACTCCAGATTTGAACTAAATTACTCCTGAATAGTATAATTCTCATATGAGTGTAGGGATTTTTGATCTAATGAGAAAAAAAAATTGTGCTGTTTTTCAAGAGTTTTTTTTAATTTTTTTAAATTTTTTATATTTTTTCATAATTTTTCTGATGTAAAAATTTTTTCCGACATTTAATCCTAAATCCCTACACTCATATGAGAATTATACTATTCAGGAGTAATTTAGTTCAAATCTGGAGTCAATCCATCCACAGGAAAATTTCAAAGCTTACGGTTAGTGAAAAAACTTGTTTCATCGATGACTATGGTTCTGGACCATATAAAAGGCCCATCGAAGAAAGTTTTAAGGTAAGGTAAATATACCCACTTTTATATGTAAAAAGTATGAAATAATTAGTTTACATTTATGTATTAAAATGTGACTTCTTATTTCAGAGAAAAAAGGTGTCTAGCCCCCTTAATTATTATTAATTATTCAAGTTCATCGAAAAAGTAGAGTAGGCTAACCGAATCTTCTGTATGTCCATGAGTCTCAAGAAATTTTTAAATCTTCAAGTGGATTGGAAAATAACCTATGTAAGCAGCTGTGAATATCAATGGGCAATAGCAATATATTATAATCAGATAAGTAGCAAACTTTTATTATCAAGTTATAAATCAATAAAGTTTATAATAAGTATTATTACTTGGTAAAATCTTGTTTTTATTTTTACAGAGTATATCAGAAAATATAAGGATATTACCTACCAAGTAAATAGATAACTGTTAAAAAATATTTTTTAACAAAGAAGAATTCATTAATTATTATCTTACAGATATTATACCAGAAGATTTTTTCGACTCATTTTGGAAATATGGAGATATATGTAATATAGCCAATTGAGTTCTAATTGTGTACTGTCTGAAAAATCTAATTTTGAATTAGCAAAAATGAACGAGTGCCCTCATGACCCTGGTGGTTATTTTATTATTAATGGACAAGAAAAAGTTATTTTAATACAAGAACAGACGCTTAAGAATAGAATAATTTATATTAAAGAAGATAGTAAGAATATAGTACTACTCAAGAAAGAAAAACCAAACCAATATTATTATGGAAGAGCAGGCAAATACTATTTACGACACAATATTTTTCAAGATGTATATCTATATATTCTTAACATGAAAATTTTTCATATGAGATATAATTTTAGAAGAATGTTAAAAATTTGTCTTCATATTTGACAGGGCAAATAGAGTACGTGGATGTCAATGAAGAAAATGACAGTTTCATTGCTTTCAATGAATCACACATAAAACAAACAACAACTAAGATGTTTATTTAGACAGTATTGGACTCAAAGTACGAAAGAAGTATTATGTTTTGAAGTAAGTTTTTCAAAATAAGAAAAGAAAATTGTGATTTTCATAGCTCGTCTATCTAGTTGAAAATTATATTGATAATAAAAATGTTGTGATTATTAGAAAATGACATCTAATCAGTGTTTTGTGTAATAAATAAAATAAAATACCAATATGATGTGTTGCATGAAGTGCATATATAATCAAATTTTATTGATAACAAATAACATAGTGATTAAAAAATGTCATGTAATCAGTGTTTTGTGTTAAATAAAATAAAATGCCGGTATGATGTGTTGCATGAAGTGCACATATAATCAAATGTTATAGATAACAAATAACATAGTGATTAAAAAATGGCATCTGATCAGTGTTTTGCGTAATATAAGAAAATAAAATACCGGTAAAATGTGTCGCATGAAGTGTTATATCAAATTTTAAAACTTCTACTTAAAATCAGTTTGAAATGTTTTGAAAATAGCTCAAGTATGTATTAATAAGTAATTACGTGTTATGAGGTTCATAAACTTCATAATACGCTTTTGCATAGAAGAAAATATTGCTGAGTGATACACGAGGTTATAAATATACAATATAATTTTCAGTGTTTTGTGTAATAATAAATAAAATATAGTATGACGTGTTACATGAAGTGTTTATAATCAAATTTTAAAACTTCTATTAAAAATCAGTTTCAAATGTTTTGAGAATAGAACAAGTGTTTATTGAATAATTATGTGTTATGAGGCTTATAATTTTCATAATAAGTTTTTGCATAGAAGAAAATATTGCTGAGTGACATGTGATGTTATAAATATACAATATAATTTATGATGCCGATTTGAAATATTGTTCTGAGCCTTGGTTTAAAAAGCATCTGTCATCTTCAAAAAACTTAGTCGATATCAGTGCTGTGCTGTTGTACATATTTATTCAAGTGCCAATAAAAAGATTATACCTAATGAACATGGGAATACTGAAAAAAGTAAAAATGATATGTTATTGTGAAAATTTCAACGAATAAAAGTGCTCAGTTAATCTAATATATGATTTCTCACCATGGGAGACGTCAAAATGTTTCAGAGTTCTTAGTAAATATTTTTCTAGACAAGATTCAGATAATAATTTCAAAAAGTTTTATCTATACAAGAATGTCAAGAAAGCTTTTATTCTCAGTGATTCTTAGTTCATAAACTGGTTGCATTTTTAATTTTACAAGATTATGTGTGGCAATGATGGGTTATTAATTTAAGTAGTTTCAATAATAATTTCAAGAACTTATATCTCTACTATAAAAGAATATCGAGAAAGCTTTTTTTCTCACATTTTACAAGTCGTGTAGCAATGATGGGTTATTATTACAAGTGGTCTAATCTAATCTACTGAAATCTGTGTAAATCCACCCGGATCCAACTGGATTTCCCATGTGACATAGATCCAACTGGGTTTCCTAGCTGGATATTTTTGACCGGATTCTAGTGATAATTTCAACAAATCCAAGTGTTGAAAATAATATAATTAATTATTGGCTCATGGTGCCAATAATTAATTGCGAAGCTACAAAAATAATTAATAATATTATCATACAGCAGTCTTATAGTAGAATTAATTTAAGGCTTTAATAATCAATTTCTAGTACCAAAAAATGAAAATACTTATAATATGCTCTGAAAAAAAATTATAAAAATATGAACTAAAAGCTTCGTTTTAAGATCTAATTTGTTCAAAAAAATATCGATCCCTTTAGTATTTATGTAATTTGTCTTCTTAATAATAATCTTTGAAAGTATAAAATAAGGTATGTATATAAGTTTTTCCTGCAAACTGAAAACATAAAAAGAATGATATTTTCATATGACTTTACAATAATTAATAGTATTGTTAAATTATCATCATACCTAAGAATATACGCGTTTGATTATATTATTTCAAAAAATTTTACTAATGTAATCATTTTTCGAGCTCCTTGAAGAAACATTCAAATTTAAAACTTTTGTGAATAACAATACTATCATTTACTAATGATATTAAAAATATACTATACTATAATAAACCCTCATAATGTTATCACACTGTGTAATTATTATTTTCTATTAAAAAGTTGTGAAATATATCTAAAAAACATTTTACAAAAGTTTAAACTAAGACAAGTATTAGTCTCTCCCACCTTCCCTCTCTCTCTCTCTCTCTCTCTCTCTCTCTCTCTCTCTCTCTCTCTCTCTCTCTCTCTCTCTCTCTCTCTCTCTCTCTCTCTCTCTTCCCCTCCCCTCTCTCTCCGTCTCTCTCAACTTCCGTGAAAGTGAGTACCAACAACTTTAATGAGAGCTTAAATATTTTTTTTAAACAATCATTCTATAACAACATAATTTGTCTAGTCCTTTTAATTCTTCTACTCTCTTCTATTCAATGAGCACTCTTTACAAATGGTAATAATTTTTTTCATGACTGTACAAATAATAATATTGCTAATATAAAACTTTCTACGAAAGTATAAAATAAGGCAAGTATAGACGTTTTTTCTGGATAATCTATAAAAAACAACCCATTTTGTCTAGTCCTTTTATTTCTTCGAATCTCATCTATTCAATAAGCACTCTCTACAAATGGTAATAATTTTTTTCATGACTGTACAAATAATCTATAAAATAATAATATTTATGATTTTGTAAAAGAAATCAAATAAATACGAATGAAAAAATCTTATAATTCTTTGAGTCATTGTATGCTGAACAAATTATATGTAAGTAAGTACATTCAAATTGTTCACTGCAAATCAAACAAACGAAAGTTGTGAAATCAATTATCGATAGTCAAGTAATGCAAACAACTCTCGGAAACTACTGTATGACTGTTCTCAGAAATATATTCAAATTTGTTCATCTTTCTGAGCTATACAAATTAAACACACGGAAAAAAATTTGGAAGCCTGGGATGTCGGAGGTATGGAATTAACAGAAATCCAAAAAATACCGTATCTGTACGCGTCCAAAATTGAATGTAGTCACTTCCAAATTGAATTGCGTGGACTTCAACAATTTCGGTTGTGTACGGATCTCAAAATGGGATTATGTGTATGCCATGTTGGAATGGCGGGGACTCCGAGACTTTCGGTACCGTAGGGATCCGCCCGATGGAGTCCTCAGGCCCCCATTCTTGGTATCTCGGCGGGTCGACTATACATTCGGACGTATTTCACGCGCGCCGCTTCATAAATATACTAATATAATATATATAAACGGTTCAAAACGTGTGTGCTATATTATACTATAATAATACTTTGATATATAATGATGAAACGCATATATATATGAGAAAAACGCGCGCAAATGCGGACCGTTCCCGTTCTCTCAACGCTGTCGCGCCACGATACCAGAGATGGGGGCCTCAGACGTCCAAAGTGGAATCGCTACAATACCGAAAATCTCGGAGTCTGGGGATGACCAAATTGGAGTTCAGAACATACGTTTTTGAATCGTGAAGACTCCGAAGATATTGGATTCTTACAGGTTCAACTTTGGATGCGCCTTAATTCCAAATTCGTCATAAATTAAGACGATCGATGGTATTGCACGGAGTCCATATATACCGGTGGTCTGGAGATCCTAAATTTTTTTCCGTGCACAAGAAAGTACTGAAATCAATTTATTGTAGTCAAGTACCGGCCATAAGTTAACTTGACTGACATAATAGAACTTTTCGTATCTAGCGTGTAAAATTACATTTTACGCCCACGTTGTAACTTCAAAATTATTCAGCCAGCGGGCATAAAATACTACTTAGCGCCCAAGAGGCCCAATAGCTCACATACTCTTACAAAACTTTATAGAACCTACGCACTTTACGCCCGTGTGGGCGAAAATTATTTTAATTATATAACTATAATGCCTTCTCTTTATTTCTAAAATTCATAAGAATTTTTTTAGATATTTACGAAAAGTCAAAGCCTATATAAAAAAATTACATAGTTACCAACACATCACTATTTTTCATGATTCTTTCTCAATTTTGAACTTTCTATAATATTACGCACCTTCGGAGGAAAAGAGAAGTCTAGAGCTGCTCTAGCAGGGGTGGTCCTCCGATCTCCCATACATACTTGGCGGGCCCGACGATTCGCAGTTCAAGGTGCAAGACATGGTCATTTTCATATAAATATTCATATGTTTAAAGATCAGATAAAATGTATAAATGGATTGCTTCTACATATTAACTACTGATCCGTGAATCTATCACTCTGTTTTTAAATAGAAAGTGCAAACCCATCTGAAAGTATCATATGAGATCTCATATGTAATCCCATAATATATAAAATTGCAGATGACATCGCATGTAATTATTTATAGTAGACTTATAGGTATAAATATTGTTAATGAATTTATGCAAAAATTTTGTATTCTATATTTAAGTAGCCCACCGGTAAACTGCAAATCGTCGGGCCCGCCAAGTATGTATGGGAGATCGGAGGACCACCCCTGCTAGAGCAGCTCTAGACTTCTCTTTTTCTCCCAAGGTGCGTAATATTATAGAAAATTCAAAATGGAGAAAGAATCATGAAAAATAGTGATGTGTTGGTAACTATGTAATTTTTTTATATAGGCTTTGACTTTTCGTAAATATCTAAAAAAATTCTTATGAATTTTAGAAATACTAGCCAAATCCATGCGCGCTGCGCGCGCTCTATTATGTACTTTTTTTATTAAACATACAAAGAATAATTTATTCCTTATGAGCTGAAAATCTTTTTCTTTTAATGTTAATGCACCTTGAATAATTGATATAATACTGTAGTACATTTATTCTTAACGAATACAAAATTTTGAGGCTAGAAACTATAAGCTCATTCAATTTTTTTTTTCGTGAAGTCCCTTCTTAAAAAAGTGATTACCGAAAGAAGCGAAGCCTCTATAGATTTGATCTGTAATTGGCTCTTGGATAAAAGGCGCGAGAATTTAAAATTAAATAGGTATTTTTATTTGATAATTAGGTATTATTTATTGGAATATTTATTAGAATGAAAATGATTAAAGTAAAAAGTATTAAATAAATAATAATCAAATTAATGTTGGTTGTAGTTTTAAAAAATAAATAATATGTTTTAATTATTTGTTAAAGTGATGGCTACAAGTAGAAATGTATTTTAAAACACAATACAATTATGTTAATATTAGAATAAATTATGTCAATCTTATGTTCAGATTTTATTCTTTATTTAATACTTCTTATAGTTTCTAGCATCAAAATTTTGTATTTGTTAAGAGTAACTATACACCAGTATTATATCAATTATTAAAGATGCATCAAAATTAAAAGAAACAGATTTCCAGATTATAAGGAACAAATTATTCTTAGCATGGTTTGGCTAGTATTAAATAAAGAATAAAATCTGAACATAAGTAGGTAAGCTATGAGAGTTCTAGCCCACTGGGCCAGAACTCTCAGAGAGTTTTGCAGGAACATTTCATGTGGCTGCCTTCGCCCGAGTTTGACACTACCGGGGTAAGTCTTTATGCGGGTGCGTGGGTTTATGTATATATGTGCGGATATGTGTGCGTATATTTGCAGGGTATTATTTGTGCGGATGTGCGAGCCGGGTACGTTTCATGTGTGTGAATATACGCTTGTGTGGGTGCAAGTGCGCGGTGGTTGTGTACCAATGTGATGCATGGATGTGTGGGGCACATTATTCATATGAGTGCGCGATCGTGTGTATAAAGTGTAGACACATGTATGTGTATGCGAGTGTGCGAACGTGTGTGTGTCATAATGCATGGTGCAGTATGTTATATATATATATATGTGTGTGTATGTGAGCGCGGGTGCATGACGTGAGTACGTGGTGTGTACCAGTGTGACATATTTGTATGCGGTTGTGTTATTTGCGCGAGTGTAAATTGCAGGCGTGTCTATGTGTATACGTGTACGTTATTTGCACAAGTGTAAAGTGCAGGTGTATGTGTATGCGAGTGTGCGAACGTGTGTGTCATAATGCATGGTGCAGTATGTTATATATATATATATATATATGTGTGTGTGTGTGTGTGTATGTGAGTGTTTATCAGTAAAATGCACTGTACGAGCGGACATATAATATATGTATGTGTGTTATAATTCGCGGTGTGTATGCGCGTGTACGTGTAAAAGTGCGCGTGTGTGTGGAAGTTTATCTTATAATATGCGATGCAGTGTGCGGGTGCGCGTGTACATATGAGGGCGTATAAAGTGTAAGCGTGTGCGGGCGTGTATGTATTATATTTACACGTTGCAATGTGTGTGTGTATACAAGTGTCGACGTATATGTATTGTAACGTACGGTGCACTGTATGCGTATACAAGTAATGGTGTATATATGTTTAAATGTGTAGTGCAGTGTGAGGGCTTATTTGCATGGTATAGTGTGGGGATGTAAAAGCGTGGTGTATATATGTTTAAATGCATAGAATGGGTATGTGTACGAATGCAGGCGTAAAGTGCGCGTGTAAAGTGTAAGTGTGTGCGGGCGTATATCTTATAATATGTGATGCCGTGTGAGTGCAGATGCTTGTGGAAAGTGAAAGTGTATGCGAGCGTATATATTATACGTGATGCAGTGTGTGGGTATGTGTACGAGTGCAGGCGTAAAGTGTGCGGTGTAGTATGCGTATATACATGTGCGTGTGTAAAGTGTAAGTGTCTGCGGGCGTGTATATTATAATACATGATGCAGTGCGCAAGTGTATAAATGATTGATAGATATTTATGTATATGAATGATTATGTATATGAATGTTTGATTTTATGTATATATCTGTATAAATGATAGATTACATGTCGTATATGAGTGTGTATGAGAATGATGTAGATGATTAGATATATGCATGTTGACAAAGTACGCATATGTATATATTAAATTAATAATTTTTTTTCTAGGAAAACTTTACTACTGCGGACGACCCACTGGGTGAGGTTATCCCATTGCAGGGACCGCATGCCTCACCACGTCCATTGAGAACACCTCCATCACCCGCAATGGACGTAGCGGAGATGATGCCACCACCGCGACTGGTAATTAGGAGGAGGCAGACGATAGAGAGGTAAGAGAATTTTTTTTTATTCTAATTTTATTTCAACTTTATTCTAATTTTATTTTAATTTATCTATTCTAATTATTTTCTATTGTTAAATTGCAGAAACACGCAGCAGAGGAGGAGCTACCCAAAGTACTGGTGCAAGCGGGGAAAATAGTTAAATTATTTTAAATTATAATTTTATATGAACTTTTTTATGATTTTTTATAAGTTTTTATAAGTTTTTATATTAACATTTTTTTATATTCATTTAAATAAAATAAAAATAAAAAGTAATGGTTTTTTTCTTATTAATCTTAAGATGATATGCATGCATATATAAATGATAAAGTGTATATGTAAATGAGAGTGTGCGAATGAATATATATGTATATAAATGAATATGTATGATTGATTAAGTGTGTATGTAAATGATTGAATGTATATGAATGATTGATTGATTAAGTGTGTATGTAAATGATTGAATGTATATGAATGATTGATTAAGTGTGTATATATATACACATTCAATCATTTACATACACACTTAATCAATCAATCATATACATTCAATCAATCAATCATTCATATACATTCAATCATTTACATACACACTTAATCAATCAATCATTCATATATATATATATACATATATATATATATATATATATATATATATATATATATATGTATATATATATATATATATATATATATATAGATATATATATGCTTATGAATGATTAGATGTGTGTGTGTGTGTGTGTGCGCGTGTGTGTGTGGGTGTGTGTGTGTGTGTGTGTGTGTGTGTGTGTGTGCATATATTTATATAAAGAGAAAATGGTGAGAGCCCCAACCAACGCTCCCACCTGTGTGGAATAACCTGTCAACAAATATTTTACCTTTCCCCTCCAAAATTTTCTCTCTCTTTCATACATTTATTTATTTATAATACATTATTAAAAAATCTTAAAATTATGTATACATCGAATGAAACAATTCAGTAGTAAGTAAATTCACGCTTTCTGTTCGAGGCATTGGCACAAGACCCAAACAGCACTCCTCTTGATGATCGCAAACATCCTTATTTTCCCAGGATACGTTAGGTGAATCGTCGTGGGTGTAGACATTTTCCAGCAGCCACCATCTCAATGAATCTGCATTCTTTACAGCGCAATTCGGTTTTGCACAGAGCGGGTGTTTCGGACATCTAATTTTCTCATCCTTATGAATTTTTTTCAACGCCGGACATCCAAAATCTTCAATATTATTAACTAGTCTAAGAAAAAAAAAATATAAATGTAATTATTGAAAGTTATGTAAGAATATTGCTTTTTTTTAATACTTACTTTCCGGGAACCATTTCTTTAATCCACTTTCTTTTTTCGTACCCTTTTACATGGATTGTTGTAGCGTTCTTGAGTCTACTTTGTAAAATCTCTATTATCCGACTGTATGGAAACATTCCAGACTCCCATGCCATTCTATGATAATTTTTTATGAGCCACTCATTCGCCATCTTTTCTTCATGTAGAAGACGTTTCCACTGACAAGGTGGCTGAAAGTGATAGATTGATGGACTGAAGTTTTCAGATAGCTCGAGGATGGCTAACTCCTTCACGACGAATAAGTTCGACGATCTTTTGAAACCCTGGACGTCTACGATGTACTCCATTCTCTCTGCTGCTGATGAAGAGCTGTTGCTGTCTTGCCGCGTCCTCCTCGTCTGAGCTAGTGGAGTACCGAGCGCTCTTTTATAGTCGAGATTTTCCTTTCTCGAAACTTCCTTCCACGAATCCCCTCCCTTTTTCGAGTTTCCTTCCTCTCTCGAAGGTTCTTTCCTTCCTTGAAACCTCCCACTATCGCACCATTGAAGGGCTATAAGAGCAGTCGCATCGTTACGGAGCCATCAGTCGATTGAATCGAATCACTAAGTGCTACTTCCAAGTGCAAGATAGACTACAAGGATACATCGAGTGTTACATCACAGTGGAAGGATTACTACGAGGATACATCGTGTTCTACTTCCTAGTGTAAGGTCTACTATCAGGATTCATCACGCCAGTATTATAGAAAAAACATGAGTCATCTAGGATAAAGACAATTGGGTGAGAATGACATCTCCTGAGTATTTCAGTTATATAGTTAAATTATCATTGAAATCATTAGAGAGTGCAAACAAAGGAGTTGCAACTTCTACTGATATAAAGAACTGGCTTAATTTGAATAGTGATGCTATTAATGCGTTAGAGAAATTAACCTCTTCGGGAACGCTTACCAGAGCAAACAAGCAGAAATGTCAAACATCAATGACACATTTACTCACTATTCAAAATAAACTGCGCAGCTTGTTAAAAACTGGTGGTCGCTTATTGCAAAATTCATCACCATCATTAAGTAAGGAAGACGACCAAAGCGTTAAATGGGATGATGTGTTCTCGGCATTTGAGAGACGTATAAGATCAGGTGTAATATCCAATCTGATTCATATGGATATCGTCTCATTCATGAAGGATGCACAAATCGTCTTTGAATCGAAGATAACGGAGGCTCTCAAGGTATATAATGCAATTAAAGTGAATGCCGAACTTGCAGCAGAATACATAATTCAAAAAAGTGACTTGGTAGATACGGAAGTTAAATACTTTAATACTGAAAACGCATCAATACATAAAGTTACAGATTTAAAACAATGGTTTGATGTTAATATTAAACAAGCTGTCCAGCGCGAGATGGAAGAATTTCAAGAAAGAGGTTCTGGATGGAGTCTACAACAAATTTTAAGTCTAACAATCAACATCAATAAGTATGAGCCAATGAAAGGAAGTTCCTACATAGCATTACCAAAGGAAATACTTATGAAGAAGGCTTGTGTCAATGTACAAAATAAAGATGATCAATGCTTCAAGTGGTCCATTTTGGCTGCACTACATCCTCAAGAGAAACATGCCGACCGAGTTAGTAAGTATACAAAATTTGACGGTGAACTAAACTTCAATGGCATAGTTTCCTATCTCGCTGAGGCAGATAAATAAATTTGAAAACCAAAATTGTGTTTCTATAAACGTATATATTTTAAAAATGTATAATGGGAAGTTCAAGCTTCATCCGTGCTATCTTACATCTCTAAAGAAAAATTCACATGTTAATTTACTACTTATACAAAACTACTATGTGGATGAAAATGAAAAAGAAGAAAGTAATGATAATCCAAATGCTACAATGCCAAAGTTTCACTACGTTTGGATAAAAAACTTATCACGCTTGGTAACGAGACAATTAACAAAGCATAATGGAAAATGTCATGTCTGTGATCGATGTCTACATTATTTTCATTCAGAAGAAAAGTTGAATAATCATGGAGTAGACTGCATACAATTGAATAAGTGTAAGATAAAATTACCATTACCACAAAATAATATTCTCTCATTTAAAAATTATAATCGCAGACGAAAGTACGTTACATTATCTATGCGGATTTCGAATGTTTCCTGAAACCTGTAGAAGATGAAGCATCACGTGCATTTCAAGAACACGATGCTTACAGTCTTGGGTATTATTTAAAATGTAGTTTCGATGATAGTCGATCAGGCTACCACAGCTATCGTCAAGAAGAAGATGGTCAAATGAGTCCTGCTGTATGGTTTATTGTAAAACTTCAAGAATTGGCTACTCAACTGGAAGAGATGTACGATGCCCCTAAACCTATGAATCTCAATCATCAAGAGATGGATGACTTTAAAGCAGCTAAATTATGTCATATTTGCACTAAGCAGTTTTCTGCTAAGGATAAGAAAGTAAGAGACCACTGTCATATTACTGGAAAGTAAGTAATTAAATATATTATTCATTCATATTATTTAAATATACGAGTATATTAAATTAATTATATGTATGATTTCAGGTATAGAGGAGCTGCTCATGAGGGATGTAACATCAACTTTAAAGATGCAAGATTTATCCCAGTAGTCTTTCATAATCTGACAGGTTATGACTCTCATTTTATCATTAAGGAACTTGCAAGTGATAGTATTTTAAAAGGACGTGTACAACTTATTGCAGAAAATAAAGAAAGATATATATCTTTCACAAAATACATTGAAGGCACCGATTTTAACTTCAGATTCATAGATTCTTTCAGATTCATGGCATCATCTTTGGAGAAACTGACGTCATATTTAGATGAAAAAAGAATCACTAGCAGTATATTTGAAAATGATGATAATTATACCAAAGATAATATTAAGCTACTTATGCGAAAAGGTATTTTCCCATATGATTATGTATTTTCATTTGAAAAATTGAAAGAAAAAGAGTTACCATCAAAAGATGACTTCTTCAGCAAATTAAAAAACTCTGGAATCGCAGAAGCTGATTATGACCATGCAGTCAACGTTTGGAATACGTTTAACATTAAAACTCTTGGTGAGTATTCAGACTTGTATCTTAAAACAGATGTACTTCTTTTAGCAGATATTTTTGAGAATTTCCGATCGACTTGTATCGAGGCTTACGGATTGGATCCTGCGTATTATTATACAACACCAGGATTGACTTGGGATGCTATGTTAAAGTATACACAAGTTGAACTTCAATTACTTACCGATATAGATATGCTATTGTTCGTTGAAAGAGGGATCAGAGATGGCGTTAGCCAATGTTCGAACCGTTACTCTAAAGCTAATAACAAATTTATGCCTGATGGTTATAATCCTGACGAAGAGGAAAAATATCTAATGTACTACGATGCTAATAACCTGTATGGATGGGCTATGACACAACACCTACCAGAAGGAGGTTTTCACTGGGTGGAAAATATAAACGAACCAAATTTCTTTGACATTCCAGATGATAGCCCTATCGGTTATATCTTGGAGGTAGATTTGGAATATCCGGTAAGTCTTCATGATGATCATAAAGACCTGCCTCTGTGTCCTGAACATATGGCTCCGCCTGGTTCTCGTCAAAAGAAGCTGCTGACTACTTTATTCAACAAAAAGAGGTATGTTATCGTGCCCTCAAACAAGCTCTCAAATACGGACTAGTGTTAGAGAAAGTTCATAGGGCACTCAGATTCAAGCAGAGTCCATGGCTCAAGCCTTATGTCGAATTAAACACGGAGAAGAGAAAACAGGCGAAAAATGAGTTTGAAAAACTCTTCTTCAAGCTTCTTATCAATGCCGTGTATGGTAAGACAATGGAAAATGAGCGAAAACGAGTAGATGTGAAACTCGTTAACAAGTGGACTGGCCGCTATGGGGCTGAGGTATTGATCGCTAAATCTAATTTCCATAGCCGCTCGATCTTTGATGAAAACTTAGTTGCCATACAACTCGCTCGAACTGAGATTTCAATCAGGAAACCGATCTATGTCGGTCTTAGCGTTCTTGATATCTCCAAGACTCTCATTTATGATTTTCATTATTCGTATATGAGAAACGAGTGGGCAACAATAGCAAACTTCTCTACACTGACACAGATAGTTTGATATATGAAATTCGAGGAGTTAACATGTATGAGATTATGAAGGAGGATATCAACAAGTTTGATACTTCAGATTATCCTGAAAATAATCAATTTGAATTATCTCGTAAGAATAAAAAAGTCATAGGATTAATGAAGGATGAATGTAATGGTAACATCATGACTGAATTTATTGGACTTCGAAGCAAAATGTATAGCGTCCTCATACAAAACGATAAACCTATTAAGAAAGCCAAGGGAGTCAAATCAACTGTTGTGAAAACAAGTATCACTTTCGATAACTATCGAGACTGTCTTTTCAACGAATCAACGGTGATATGTCAACAGAATAATATACGTTCTAAGAATCACATCGTTCGAACCGAGAAAGAGAAGAAGGTTGCTCTAAGCCCACATGATGATAAACGTCATCTCCTCGTGAATAGTACGGATACACTTCCTTGGGGACACTATGGAATCTTCGATGAGGAGGAGGACAGAGAAGTTCTAGAAAATTTGATACATCTGGAGAACCAATCATGACTGAGAGTGATGGAGAGGGGGAAGCCGACGGAGGCCTACATAAGGAGCGCACATCGGCCAGTCAGCACATTCGTTCGCTTGATGAGTCTGAGAACGGAGAGCCTCCCAGCAAGAGACTTAGACTTCGAACAACTCCAGACACTTTAAGGTAAGTATTTCATTTATTGAATTTTAATATTCTTTGAAAATAGTTAATATTCTCTCTCTCTGTTTTAGAATGGACTTTGCCATGTTAAATCGGATCTGCTCAAATACCTATCTTCCAAAGAAGAATCTGTCCGAATTAGAGAAGGGTGAAATGTACATAGTTACAGAGATCAAGCAGGTCAGCACCAAGTATGGATTGAAGGCCGTTGTAATCATAGATGGAGAGTTCCAAGTCTTCCTCCCCAATCGAGTTTCTAAGGCCCTCGAGGAGAATGGAAATTTGTTCGATGAACTTGCTGAGAGGGCTAATAAGTACAAATTATTTTTATTGTATCAAGGCGAACAAAATTTTGAATTTCGTAAAGATTAAATATGTAAATAAATTATTAATATTATAATTTAA
Source organism: Torymus aiolomorphi (assembly GCA_036365515.1). Classification (NCBI taxonomy): domain Eukaryota; kingdom Metazoa; phylum Arthropoda; class Insecta; order Hymenoptera; family Torymidae; genus Torymus; species Torymus aiolomorphi. The sequence goes on from CM070873.1 coordinate 89,682,525, forward strand.
TTAATAACTTGATAATGTAAATTAATAAGCTTGTAAAATAAATTTAATAAAACAAAAAATAAAGAGAAAGTTTACGGAGGGGGAAAAATGTTTGGTTGTTCCTCACAGGTAGAGAGCGTTGGTTGGGGCTCTCACCACTTTCTCTTTATTTAATTATTATTATTAAACAAATTATATATCGTTCTTGTTTATCCAACTATTGTGAGAACTGTCGAAACCAAGCCACTTTACGTAAACTTGATTACCACGTTTCTTGAGCACTTTTTCTATGAGATAAACATCTGGATATTTAACTTTTAAGAGTTCTTCTTCATAGAAGCAACCTGAAACCGGATGATCTTGATAATCTTTTAAATGGTAAGTAACAGGATTTGTTTTTGATACTTTATCTATTGTAAATATCTCAGTCGACCAATTAGGCTAATATCCTTTTTCAAATACTTGCTTTAATCTGCTTATACGTACTCTATCATTAACTTTAAATTTTTGCTTTTTTGCAGGTTGCGATTTGTTGAAATGTTGTGTCAAAACCTGGGCTTCATTGGCTGTTGTAACATCTTTTGGTTTCATATGTATAGTTCTGTGTTTTCTATTATTGTAAGCAGTAATCAAATCAGGTAAGATGTCAAGCCACTTAAAATTTCCACGCAAACTAAATTGCATCCACATCTTGTTTTTCAGCGTTCGATTGAATCTCTCACAAATAGATGCTTTTAAGTTGCTGTATGTGGAGTAAAGGTTAATCTTATACTGCTTCATCAAATTTTGAAAGCTTGAATTGTAAAATTTTTTACCTCTGTCCGTCTGTAAATTTTTTGGTACTCGACCTTGAGATAGAACTAATTTCATCGCTGCTGTAACGTTGTCTGCGGATTTTCGCTTAACCGGTACAGCCCATGCATACTTGGAAAATACATCTATTACAGTAAGCATATATCTGTAGTCTTTGTTCTCTCTAGCATAAGGCTGCATTTCAACTAAATCAGCTTGCCAAGTTTCATCTATGCCTCGCATATCAAACTTACGGCATTGATAGTTTCTTCGAGCAGGTTTATGCAACTCTTCTACTACTACTTTCTTTTGATGATCCATGCTTCGATGTTGACTCATTGGTGTCCAGCGAATTACTGCTATGTGACAATTGAAGTACCATCACTTTTATACTCTCGATTTCCCTCTCAAGATCAGCAATTTTTTTATCTAATTCATCACGATTTGCATTCATAATATTATCTAAGTTGTTTAACTCATTTCTTAAACCACTTGTAATTTTTTTAATTTTTCGTACTTATTCTCCCACTATCAGTTGTAATGATTGCACATTAACTGCATCGTGTAGATCATTGGGTGCTCCTACATTGCATAATCTCTTATTTTCAAGATCAAACTGCCCATCGGATGTGATTTTATATCCCACTCCTGGAGGACCTCTAATGCCCTCTCTTTCTTTCAGATTTCGTCCGAACACGTTAACGCTCATTTTGATACTAAACCTTTCACTAATTCGTCTCAGTATATATAGCCCGCCTCACGGAGCTCTTCAATAATTGAATGAATTTCATTCGTATGACTTTGATTTCCAGCTGACCTTTCTGCAATTAGTAAACGAAGACGATCCACAAGTTTATTTGGATCATCCCAGTATACATAATCCATTATTGAACCCTTTCTTGCAATTTTATATCTTGGTATGATGCCAAAACCACTCTTTTTATTAGGAGTTTTCTTACGCTTTTTAGAAGTCTCGAAGAAAAGAGGATGAATGATTTCATCAAATTTCTTACTGTTGTGTTTACGAATAGATTCATCACCTCTGTATCTCTTCTTGTGAACATTACTTATCTCAAGAATACTGCGATAGTTTGCTAAGTCATCTGAACTTACATACTTCTGCTCAGGATTTTTAGTTATTAATAACTCCAAAAGCCCTCGAGTTTTTGGATATTTTTCATCTTCTATAACAACATAATCACTATCAAACTGTATTGGTGTATTACCAATTAACATATGTCCTTGTTCTTTACGTACTCCATAAATTTTATCAATATACTTACTATTCTGACTGAGCATGCATATGTATTTATCATCTAATGAAGCCTCTTCAATTTCACTGGTTGCTGATTCAAATAAAGTATCTAATTTAAGATTTTCAATAGTATTATTTTTTAAAGTATCATTATTAAAACCAAATGTATTATCATTGAAAGAATCGTCATCTAGAGTATTCTCAAGTTTTCTTTTTTTATTCGTAAAATGACTATTATCTAGAGTATTATTTAACTCCTTATTCTTTGAAGCTTCATTTTTTTGAATATGGTTTTTTGACGTTTCAACAAGTTTCTGAAGTGGATCAACAATTGGTTTGAAAGTATCTTCCATTGCTCTTTCAAACGTATCTTTTCCATACTTTAACAGATTATATTTACGTTTAACTGCATTGCGAGCTTTTACAAGCTCATGAAGTATATCCTTCTTTTCACGAAACTCTGCCATGTTACCGCTTCAACGTTCAGTTGTAGACTGTGAATGAAAGACTAAGTGTCTCCCATATTTATAGCAAAGCAGTCGAAGCACTTACGATACCTACCTCCATTGATTGGACTATCTTTGTCAATCATTAAAAATCCATATTTCTCATCTCTCCAGCATTTGATGCATAAATCTTTAAACTGTATATAGGTCATATCAGAATTAACATGATCTTCATACAAATGTTTTAAATTTACATCATCTTGACGAAAAATTACCAAAAGATTTACATTATCTCTGACGAGATGTTTAGGAATATGGGCATATGATTGACAAAGATAGAAACAGTCTACGTTTTTATGTCTACCCATGCAGAAAAATGCTTTGACATGATTCTGTTTTTCACAAGCTATATCGTCAAATATAATGATTGAGTTTGGAAGAGCATTTTCAGGAGCTATTACTTCATCGTGTTCACTGTAGGGAAAATACTGTACGCCCTCTAATGGTTCTATGAGTTTCTCAAGAAATTTATACTTTGGTTGATTCAAAGATTTTAAATATGTAAACATTCTCAAATCGAACACCATTGGGATGTGTAATGAGTGCAAGCAAACTATTGGTTTTTCCACAATTTGACGGTCTACAAAATACAGCTCTAATACTGCTTGGAAGTAAGTCTCCATTCCGCTTTGTCTTTTTTTCTTGCTCCACGATATTATCGAAATTAAATACCGGGAGTTGAACAGAGTGTTCCTTGAAATTCATGTGTACAGTACAAGGTCTCGATCGCAACTGATCGTTCGGCTATAAATAGAGCGCTTTTATACTCGCGGGGTTCAGTCTTCATCGAACCTTCGTGGTGTGATGATCGTATACAGACGACGTCGAGGTCGCGGTTTAATCAATAAAATTCTCAACAGTCTTCCAGTAGAACTTCATTTACCAGGATATCAGTACTGCGGACCAGGTACTAAGTTAGCAAAACGTTTAGCTCGAGGTGATAAAGGTATCAATCTACTTGATAGAGCTTGTCAAGAGCATGACATAACTTATTCTCAGAACAGAGAAAAAATTGAGGCTAGAAACAACGCAGATAAGGCGTGGCAGAGAGTTAAGGCTAAAGATTCAAGTATTGGTGAGAAAGTAGCTGCTTACGCAATCACAAATATTATGAAAGCCAAATCAAAACTAGGAATGGGCATGGAGAGAAAGCCGCCAACGATGCTGAACAAGATAATAAAAGCTGCTTCAAAATCAATGGTTAAAAGTAACTCAGCTCGCAAGGTAATTCTCTCTGCTTTGAAAGGTGCTCGTTTTGCTGTCAAGAAAGCAGGTGGAAAACTTAAAATTATCATTCCACGGGTTTTACCTGTACCCTCAAAAGTAGGTGGTTTTCTACCGTTTCTCGTACCAATATTTGCTGGTCTGAGTGCTGTTGGGGCTGTGGCTGGTGGGGCTGCTGGTATAGCAAAAACAGTTAATGATGCGAGTAGAGCTAAAAAGCAATTAGAAGAAAATCAGAGGCATAACATGAAAATGGAAGAAATAGCATTGGGAAAGGGTCTATTTCTGAAACCATATAAAACAGGTGCAGGCCTTCGTATAGGCGATAATAAAAAAAAATTCCGGTTAAAGAAAAAAAAAAGAACCTCGAAGTGAGATTACCACAGAGGGCTCTCACAGATCTTGATCTAATTAAGTATGCTAAAATTCTAAAAATTCCATATTTTCGAGGAGTATTTATGCGAAATGCTTTACCTGCTAGTGGTCCTCATAATCATGAATCAGCCATTGTAAATTTAGATGATAAAGATGGGTCTGGAACACATTGGGTAGCATATCGAAAACGTGGTGACAATGTAGTTTACTTCGACAGCTTTGGAGATCTTCAACCACCTATTGATTTATTGCTTTATCTGCGAGTGAATGAAGTTAAATATAATCATGAGAGATATCAAGATTATAATACATTCAACTGCGGTCACCTCTGTCTCAAGTTCTTATGTAACAAGCTAAGCCGGGCTATATAAAGGCGAGCGTAATGATAGTTTAATCATTCTAGATTGAATAGTCATGGAGAATTCATTGACGTTAAGTCTCTCCGGTAATTCATCAGTTCTAGAAGTGCAGTATTTTCCACCTATTGAACTTTCACCAAATAAAAATTACGTTCTCGGTTTGGTTGAACTTTTAACATTTAACTCTATACCCAACATCGATATTGATAATAATAAGTTTTACGTCGGTAAGGAAGAAATATATTTACCGACTGGTAGTTACGAGATAGAGGATATAGAAAATTTTCTTCGTGAAACTTTAGCACCCAAAGGTATTTCAATCAGTTTAAAGCCAAATAATAATACACTTCGCAGTGTAATAAAGTGTAGTCAGTCTATTGACTTTCGTCCTCGAGATTCCATCGGTCAGCTCTTAGGTTTTACTCAACGTTTAATACAAGCAAACATTACTCATAGCTCAGATCTGCCTGTAGCTATTCTTAAAATCAACGCCTTACGAGTTGAGTGTAATATAACTTCAGGAGCATATATAAACGGCTCTAAGGTTCATACGATACACGAATTCTTTCCAGCAGTACCACCAGGATATAAAATCATTGAAGTACCCTCACAGGTAATTTACCTTCCAGTTACAGTTAAAAGCATAGATCACTTACAAATACGCATAGTCGATCAAGACGGACGATTAGTTAATTTTCGAGGAAAAACCATTACAATCAGACTTCACATCAAACAAGTGTGATGGGGGTCGTTTACAACAGCAAGGTTAGTAAGGGCTATATAAAGAAGTCAACATGTCGACAGACCATCAGTCGTCCGCGAGCAAGCAGAGCGCTAACACGACAAAACATTCAGTTCCTGAGAAGTCTCGGCCTAAGAGTCGTCGCTGGTGGAAAATAACTTGTATTTTTTTCTGTTGTCTACAAAAAGATGGAAGAAATTCTAAACATTCAGTCACCTGTAACATTTGATGAGTCAGTGGCTCACTACGAACTTCATGCACATCAGCCCTACACCACGTCATCGTTTGGAAACAGCGATGAAATTCGCATCGCCATTCAACATCAAGATTTATGTCTTCTACCATCACGAAGTTCACTACATGTATGTGGTAAATTAGTTAAACCGGACGGTACACCACTCGAACGTTCTATGTTAGTCAACAACGCCATCTGTCATATGTTTGAAGAAATCAGATATGAGATAAATGCCATTGAAATTGATAAATGTAAAAATGTAGGATTAACTACTCTCATGAAAGGTTGGGTTTCTCTCAATCCTAGTCAAAAATTAGTCATCGAGAACGCTGGGTGGCTCGATGTAGAAGAAACGCAAAAACTTACCAACGATCATGGCTACTTCGACCTTTATATACCTCTCTGTATGATTCTTGGATTTGCCGAAGATTATAGAAAAATTTTAGTAAATGTTAAGCATGAACTCATACTCACTAGATCGAGAAATGATATCAATGCCATCATACAGACAGCAGGACCAGACAATACTTATGAAGAATTTAAAATTGAGTTCACGAAGATAGAGTGGTTGATGCCATACATATTTCTCTCCGATAAGCGAAAGATTCCTCTATTCAATTATATCGAGAAAAACAGACCTGTGGTTATGAGCTACCGCAGTTGGGAATTCTACGAATATCCCCTCCTTCCATCTTCTCCTAAACACGTTTGGACTGTTAAAACATCCAATCAGTTGGAAAAACCACGCTTCATTATTCTTGCTTTTCAAACGAATAGAAAATCTCGGAGGCAGGTAAACGCGAGTCAGTTCGATCACTGCCACTTGAGTAATGTTAAACTCTTTTTAAATTCACAATGTTACCCGTATGGAAATTTAAATTTAGATATAGATCGTAACTAGTACGCTGTATTGTATGATATGTATGCAAATTTTCAGAGTGCTTATTATGAAAAAAATCCCGAACCTCTTTTGAATAAAGTAGATTTTATAAAATACTTACCTTTGATAGTGATCGATTGTTCCAAACAAAACGAATCTTTGAAAAACGCTCCTGTGGACGTGCGTTTAGAGTTTGAATCAAGAAATAATTTTCCAGCTGGAACAGCCGCGTATTGTCTCATTCTGCACGACCGTATCGTTCAGTATAGTCCCGTCAGCGGTGACGTGAAGAAGCTTGTGTAAAAATGAAATATATCGTTGATATGCAGGGCTTCAAACAGCCTGGTAATGATTTCGTTTTGAAAGAACTGGCAATAGTTCCGTTGGATGATGACGATCAACCTCTAGTCTTTTTATTCAAGGAACCTTTTCCTTGGAAACGACTCACCGATAAGTATAAGGGAGAAAATACTTGGCTGAAGAAGTTCTATCACGGTATTTCTTGGAAGTCAGGTGACCGTCCCTACACCGACATCGGAAGTGTTCTTCGAGAATGTCTGCATGATGCTAGTCAGATACTCGTTATGGGCTCCATCAAGAAAAAATGGCTCGAACGTTTCAAATTCAACGTCCACGATGTAACGGAGATGGGTTTTCCACCCTTGGACAAGATCAAGCTTGTCACAGTTTGTCCTAACCATGAGGGCGCCTACAAAACCAGCTGTGCTCTTCATAACGTCAAACTTCTGAAAAAATTCTACGAAACGTGTGAGACGTCTATGGATTGGGAGTAGGTGCTTCATTCGTGTCCCTGACGTCGAACAAGATGGGTCAAAACATAAGCTCAAGCGCTTATACTCCTCTCCTTGATTCTAAGCAAGAGAAAAAGGAGGATTCAAAATGGAAACAATATTCCCAAAAGTATTCAACGAATACGAATTCTTTACCCGAACGCGATAAGTATAAAAGACTAAAGTAGTCATTAATTTTAAATATGCGCTACCTCATCGAGCTATACCAGAGCTCGCTCAGAATGCTATAAGAGTTCTGGCTCAGTAGGGGCTTCTGGCTCAGTAGGGGTTAACAGGCTTCATAAAATTCTATGTTTAACTCGAAAATACTATGAGAGTTCTGGCCCAGTTGGGTCAACGGGGCTCGTAGAATTCGATGCGCAGCATCGAAAATGCTATGAGAGTTCTGGCCCAGTGGGCTAGAACTCTCATAGCTTACCTACTAACATAATATTGACATAATTTATTCTAATATTAACATAATTAATTCTTCTAAGATTAAAACATTGCTTATTGTTTTGAATTTTACCGTGCAATTCAATAACTAATCGTATTGTGTTTTGAAATACTTTTCTACTTCCGGCCATCACTTTAACAAATAATTAAAACATGTTATTTATTTTTTGAAGCTACAACCCACATTAATTTAATTATTATTTATTTAATACTTTTCACTTTAATCATTTTCATTCCAATAATATTCCAATAAATAATACCTAATTATCAAATAAAAATGCATATTTAATTTTAAATTCTCGCGCTTTTTATCCAAGAACCAATCACAAATCAAATCTATAGAGGCTTCACTTCTTCCGGTCATCACTTTTTTAAGAAGGAAAGAGAAGGCATTATAGTTATATAATTAAAATAATTTTCGCCCACACGGGCGTAAAGTGCGTAGGTTCTATAAAGTTTTGTACGAGTATGTGAGCTATTGGGCCTTTTGGGCGCTAAGTAGTATTTTATACTCGCTGGCTGAATAATTTTGAAGTTATAACGTGGGCATAAAATGTAATTTTACACGCTAGATACGAAAAGTTCTATTATGTCAGTTAAGTTAACTTATGGCCGGTACTTGACTACAATAAATTGATTTCAGTACTTTCTTGTGTTTAATTTGTATAGCTCAGAAAGATGAACGAATTTGAATATATTTCTGAGAACAGTCATACAGTAGTTTCCGAGAGTTGTTTGCATTACTTGACTATCGATAATTGATTTCACAACTTTCGTTTGTTTGATTTGCAGTGAACAATTTGAATGGACTTACTTACATATAATTTGTTCAGCATACAATGACTCAAAGAATTAAAAGACTTTTTCATTCGTATTTATTTGATTTCTTTTACAAAATCATAAATATTATTTTATAGATTATTTGTACAGTCATGAAAAAAATTATTACCATTTGTAGAGAGTGCTTATTGAATAGATGAGATTCGAAGAAATAAAAGGACTAGACAAATTGTGTTGTTTTTTTATAGATTATCCAGAAGAAACGTCTATACTTGCCTTATTTTATACTTTCGTAGAAAGTTTTATATTACTCTCAACATGAAATAAATACAGATTTATTGTAGATTAAAAAAACGGCACTTTGCGATGGTTGGTAATATTTGAATGTTGCATCATTTTAAGTGGGTGCATTATTACTCACATAGGTTATACACGCAATTACCGACATTCACTGATTTTTCAAAGTTATGTTTTTATATACATATTTTCTCGAATATTCGAGCGGAAGCACATTCTTTGAAGTGAACAGATTGTGCATGTGCTTCAATAATTGTGAAAATTCGAAAATTTATTGAGATAAATATGAAAAATCAAATACAGAAATCCCTAATTCAGTAAGGCCTCCCCATTACTATTTTTGGTAATAATTTATTTAAATTAAAAATGCAATACCATTATTATTATTTTCTCCAGCTGAGATTGGATGGTTCGGTAGATCTGGTCTGACACTCAGCGTAGTCCGTATGTTCTCTTGTTCTCCATTTATTGTATCATCTGGAATTGAAAGTTCCGATACATATGATCTGTTACTTGGAGAATTAGCCCCTATATTAGTCTCTGGTACTTCTATGTGGTACATCATCTGGGGTTGAACGGTTCGATGCATCTGGACTGTCACTTGGAAAAGCCCCTATATTATTCTCTTGTAGTTCATTCATTGCATCAAAATCTACTGTATTTGCGCATTCCGTAAGTGGTATTTTCTTAGACTCTGCAACATTTCCCATATCCGCCTGGACACTAATAGCGGATGTTTCGTTTGTTACTATAAAAATTGAAAAAAAATGTTATTTAATGTCAGATTGTATAAAAAGAATTTAGTGCATTACCTTCGGTATCCAGATCATTCATGCCATCCATACTTTCAAAACTGTGTATACGCTTTCTTCCAGTTTTTACCTTAACTTCACTTTTTGGTTCTAAGGCATATGATATGATTCTTATTTATTATTGTTCATAAATTATTGATATCAAATTAATTTACAAAAGAATTTTGAAACTAACGATCTTTAAATAATAATTGGCTTTTCGTTTCTAACAAATCGTTGGAACTTTCACTTCGTAAGGGTTTAGAATTTTCAGTGATCGTATCTGAATAATCATTCTTTGAAAGAAGTCTGTCAATTTGGGATCTGGAGTAATTACAGCTCTCAATATTTACAATTTCTGGTTTTTTGGTTTCAGAGAGTATTTTCTTTGACATATTCTTATTAACTAAACATTTTTTATTATCGTTATTCTCAGAACTTTCAACTTTGGGATTTAAACGCATAGATCTAGTGCGCATAAATTTGGTAAAAGTATTTTTTCTTAGTATCTTTGAACCAGTTACTTTATTATCTTTCTGCTCCATTTTCTTCTTTGCCTATAAAACAATTAAAAATAAATTTATTGAATTACAATTTTATTATTAATTTTAGTAAAAGTTTTCTTATTTTTAATTATTGAAATTTATTTAATATAAAAAGCAGTTAATAGAAGTTAATCAAAAGAGGATTGTTGAATGCATAATTTGTATATATGAATTTTGTAAGTGGTTACACACATCACTAAAAAATAAATAATAGACGTTCTCGTTACACAAGTTTATAAAGTAGAACCTGCCAGTATAAATAAGTAGAATGATGAAGCGTAAGTGAACTGAGTAAAAAAACTTGATAATTATCTCTGTGCAACATTATACTATATAAAAAAGGAGTAAATACATGTGGCCTAAACAAAATATAAACAAGTCTGTTATTAGCTTTAGTCATAGTTTTCTTGTAAATTTTAATTTTAGGTCAGTTGCATAATTACATATTGTTCTGTTATTTATAATGATTTCTATTTGAGATTGACTTCGTTAAACACCAAAAGAAAAACAAAGAGCAATAGAAACACTGTTAAATGCATATTTAAATTTATTCATCAACCGGTAATTAGATTGCTATGAATCTGTATATATTCATATTCACCTGGATATTATATTCACTTTTTTTATTTTTTATTTGTTTCAAGTATATTTATTTATATAATTCATATTATTGTTTGACTCAACAACTTCATTATATAGTAGATGTACTCTGTACGCAAGTTTTTTAAATAGAATTTGTGTGTATAATAAATTTTTTCTGTATAATCTATGTATAATCTAAATATAAAACTTTCTACGAAAGTATAAAATAAGGCAAGTATAGACGTTTTTTCTGTATAATATACTCTTCATCTCTCTCTTCCCCCGCCCTCTCTCACCCTCTCTCTCCCCCTCCCCCCTTTCTTCTCTCTCTTAACATCCGTCAAACTCTGTACCAAAAACTTTAATCACAGCTTAAATATTTGTTTAATACAATCAACATGTTTAAAAAAAAAATAATTCCTTAAGTACGTTACGTACGTTAATTAAACACAAGAAAGTACTGAAATCAATTATATTGTAGTCAAGTACCCATAACTTAACTTGACTGACATAATACAACTTTTCGTACCTACTCAAAAATATTCAGCTAGCGGGCATGAAGTACTATTTAACACCCAAGAGGCGTAATAGCTCTCATACTCCTACAAAACTTTATAGAACCTACGCACTTTACGTTCGTGTGGGCAAAAATTATTTAAATTATATATAACTATCTTTTACTTCGTCGAGTAAATGTATACTGAACAAATTATATGTATGTAGATTCAAATTCTTCATTGCAAATCAAACAAACGAAAGTTGTGAAATCAATTACCGATAGTCAAGTAATGCAAACAACTCTCCGAAACAACTGTATGACTGATCTCAGAAATATATTATTCTAATTTGTTCATTCTTCTATACAAATTAAACACAAGAAAGTACTGAAATCAATTTATTGTAGTCAAGTATACCCATAAGTTAACTTGACTGAGATAATAGAACTTTTAGTACCTTGCGTGTAAAATTACATTTCACGCCCACGTTGTAACTTCAAAAATATTCACCCAGCAGGCATAAAGTACTACTTAACGCCTAATAAGCGGAATAGCTCACATATTCCTACAACACTTTATAGAACCTACGCACTTTACTCCCGGGTAGACGAAAATTATTAATTAATTACTATTATGCCTTCTTTTTATTTCTAAAATTAATAAGAATTTTATCAGATATTTACGAAGTCAATGCCTATATAAAAAAATTACATAGTTACCAACACATCCCCATTTTTCATTATTTTTTCTCAATTTTGAAATTTCTATAATATTACGCATCTTGGGAGGACACGAGAAGTCTAGAGCTGCTCTAGCAGGGGTGGTCGTCCAATCTTCCATACATACTTGGCGGGCCCGACGGTTTGCAGTTTAAGGTGTAGACATTGTCATTTTCATATGAATATTCATACGTTTAAAGATCAGATAAAATGTATAAATCAATTGCTTCTAGATATTAAATACCGATCCGTGAATATATTACTCTTTTTAAATAGAAAAGTCCAAACACAGATGAAAATTTCATATGAGATCTCATATGAGAATATCGGACATCAGATCCCATATGAGATCACATATGAGGTCCCATAATATATAAAATTGCAGATGACATAACATATATGAGTCTTATCTGATGTCATGTCCGAAATACTCATAACATGATGTCTTATCTGATCTGATGTCCGAAATACTCATATAAGATCTCATATGATATTTACACGCGGGAAAAGGATAAAAATAGGTGGCTCATAAAATAGTTAGTAAAATTTAAAGCTCTTTTGAATAGACTATGAATTTATATGTATCTTTTTATTTCATTCCCATATAAAAAGGACGAACACAAGGAAAAATATTTTAGGTAATAAAAGTAAATCATGATTATGCACACAGTACATGTAGGGATATTATATTTAAACGGTATTTATGGTGGACTTATAGGTATATGCAAAAATCTAGTATTCTACATTTACAAAGCTCACCGGTAAACTGCAAACCGTCGGGCCCGCCAAGTATGTATGGAAGATTGGACGACCACCCCTGCTAGAGCAGCTCTAGACTTCTCGTGTCCTCCCAAGATGCGTAATATTATAGAAATTTCAAAATTGAGAAAAAATAATGAAAAATGGGGATGTGTTGGTAACTATGTAATTTTTTTATATAGGCATTGACTTCGTAAATATCTGATAAAATTCTTATTAATTTTAGAAATAAAAAGAAGGCATAATAGTAATTAATTAATAATTTTCGTCTACCCGGGAGTAAAGTGCGTAGGTTCTATAAAGTGTTGTAGGAATATGTGAGCTATTCCGCTTATTAGGCGTTAAGTAGTACTTTATGCCTGCTGGGTGAATATTTTTGAAGTTACAACGTGGGCGTGAAATGTAATTTTACACGCAAGGTACTAAAAGTTCTATTATCTCAGTCAAGTTAACTTATGGGTATACTTGACTACAATAAATTGATTTCAGTACTTTCTTGTGTTTAATTTGTATAGAAGAATGAACAAATTAGAATAATATATTTCTGAGATCAGTCATACAGTTGTTTCGGAGAGTTGTTTGCATTACTTGACTATCGGTAATTGATTTCACAACTTTCGTTTGTTTGATTTGCAATGAAGAATTTGAATCTACATACATATAATTTGTTCAGTATACGTTTACTCGACGAAGTAAAAGATAGTTATATATAATTTAAATAATTTTTGCCCACACGGACGTAAAGTGCGTAGGTTCTATAAAGTTTTGTAGGAGTATGAGAGCTATTACGCCTCTTGGGTGTTAAATAGTACTTCATGCCCGCTAGCTGAATATTTTTGAGTAGGTACGAAAAGTTGTATTATGTCAGTCAAGTTAAGTTATGGGTACTTGACTACAATATAATTGATTTCAGTTCTTTCTTGTGTTTAATTAACGTACGTAACGTACTTAAGGAATTATTTTTTTTTTTAAACACGTTGATTGTATTAAACAAATATTTAAGCTGTGATTAAAGTTTTTGGTACAGAGTTTGACGGATGTTAAGAGAGAGGTAGAAAGGGGAGGGGGGAGAGAGGGTGAGAGAGGGCGGGGGAAGAGAGAGAGGAAGAGTATATTATACAGAAAAAACGTCTATACTTGCCTTATTTTATACTTTCGTAGAAAGTTTTATATTTAGATTATACATAGATTATACAGAAAAAACTTCTATACTTGCCTTATTTTACACTTTCGTAGAAAGTTTTAAATATCAACACTATTATTATTAGTACAGTCATGAAAAAAATTATTACCATTTGTAGAGAGTGCTTATTGAATAGATGAGACTAGAAAAAATAAAAGGACTAGACAAATTGTGTTGTTACATTAATAATACTATTTGTTTTGCTGATTGTTTTAAAAAAATATTTAGGTTTTCATTAAAGTTCTTGGTTCAGAGTGTGACAGATGTTGATTAATTATACAGAGAAAACTCATACATTTGCCTTAGCCACTATTTGTTTTACTGATTGTTAAAAAAAAAAATATTTAGGCTCTCATTAAAGTTCTTGGTACAGAGTTTGACATATGTTGAGGGAGAGAAAGAGAGGGGAGCGGGAGAGAGTTATAAAATAAATACATTGTAACTAGCCACACTACTGCAACACAATCCGCTAGCAAATTAAAATATTGGTTGCAGATAAAAAAGTAGCCATTACAGTAATTTATATATTATGGTTTCATATACGGTAATTCACAGAACAGATAGCTACTCTGAAACATTTGGCGCCCATCACGATAAACCAATCACTATATAATAATTACATTATATTTTCAACTCTTAGATTCGTTGAAATTTTAACTAGAAACCAGTTGAATTAATAACCAATCAGACACATCTTGCAAAATTAAACACAAAAGTTTATGAACTAAGAATCATTGAGAGAAAAAAGCTTTCTCCATTCTTTTAAAATATAAAACATCTTGAAACATCTTGAATTTCTGATAATAAAAGCTTCCGTAACATTCTTGTATACTTTTTGAAATAATTATCTGAATCTTGTGTAGAAAAATATTTACTGAGAACTCCTCTGAAACATTTTGACGTCTCCCACTGTGAGAAAATTATAAAATTAGATTAACTGAGCACTTTTATCCGTAGACATTTTCACAATATTTACTGAGAACTCTTCTGAAACATTTTGACGTCTCCCACCATGAGAAAATTATAAAATTAGATTAACTGAGCACTTTTATTCACAACAATAACACATCATTTTTTCTTTTTTCTCTATTTTATTGTTCACTTAACATAATCTTTTAATTGATGTTTAAGTAAATAAATATGCACAGCGCCAATATCAACAAAGTTTCTTGAAGTATAGACCAAAATGTTTTTTTTTAACCAAGGCTCTGACCAATATTTTAAATTCTGATTTTAAGTAGAGGTTAGAAATTTGTTATCAACACTTCATTTAACACATCATACCGATACTTTATTTTATTTATAGGCACCCATTGCCATAAGCCAATCACTATATAATTACATTATATTCGACACTTAGATTCGTTTAAATTTTAACTAGAAACCACTTGAATTAATAAGCAATCAGATACATCTTGCAAAATTAAAAACAAAAGTTTATGAACTAAGAATCATTGGGAAAAGAAAGCTTTCTCGACATTCTTTTATAGTAGAAACTCATGATTGCCACATATCTTGTATCAGTTTATGAACTAAGAATTTCTGATAATAAAAGCTTCCGTAACATTCTTGTATACTTTTTGAAATAATTATCTGAATCTTGTGTAGAAAAATTACTGAGATCTCCTCTGAAACATTTTGACGTCTCCCACCGTGAGAAAATTATAAAATTAGATTAACTGAGCACTTTTATCTGTAGACATTTTCACAATATTTACTGAGAACTCTTCTGAAACATTTTGACATCTCCCACCATGAGAAAATTATAAAATTAGATTAACTGAGCACTTTTATTCACAACAATAACACATCATTTTTTCTTTTTTCTCTATTTTATTGTTCACTTAACATAATCTTTTAATTGATGTTTAAGTAAATAAATATGCACAGCGCCAATATCAACAAAGTTTCTTGAAGTATAGACAAAAAATGTTTTTTTTTAACCAAGGCTCTGACCAATATTTTAAATTCTGATTTTAAGTAGAGGTCAGAAATTTGTTATCAACACTTCATTTAACACATCATACCGATACTTTATTTTATTTATAGGCACCCATTGCCATAAGCCAATCACTATATAATTACATTATATTCGACACTTAGATTCGTTTAAATTTTAACTAGAAACCACTTGAATTAATAAGCAATCAGATACATCTTGCAAAATTAAAAACAAAAGTTTATGAACTAAGAATCATTGGGAAAAGAAAGCTTTCTCGACATTCTTTTATAGTAGAAACTCATGATTGCCACACATCTTGTATCAGTTTATGAACTAAGAATTTCTGATAATAAAAGCTTCCGTAACATTCTTGTATACTTTTTGAAATAATTATCTGAATCTTGTGTAGATTTCTACATTATTTTCTTATAGATTTCCATTGTAGATTTCCATTTCCCCAGGCAGTTGTATAATATGCAAAAGTAGGTTTTTCTACCACCAACATATGGCCAAACCACATTAGCTTTGAAATGTATCGGGCAGATCACTATACGTTATTTGTTGTTAGAGAGTTTCCAACAATCCCTCGAGAAAAGCACAGGCTGAGCTTGTTCCATGAGTCTTCAAAAACCTTGTTCTGATATAACTCTGTAATAATAAAAAAAAGATTTCACAAAGTAACAATACTTATATTTAGATTAATAACATTATTTTTTTTATTTTATAATCAAAGTTTGCTACTTATCTGAATATATGTGAAACTTTAAGCAGAAAATGGAACGGAGCCTGAATCTGAAAGAATTTATGTAAAATGTAAAATTAAAGAATACTTGAGCATGATGCACTTTTAACTTTTAATAATCTGAGAAAATCTTATATATCACTATTTCCGGGTTTTAATAATGCTAGTTTACCTTTAGAAATCATAGGGCCAGTAAAGCATATCCACAATTAAAACACCATAAAGTAGAACGAGGCTTGATCTGCTAGAGCGAATATTATCAGCAACAGTATTTCTATTTTTTCTACTACAGGAGGTTGCATGCTTTGACAGACTTGAACATAATTAATCTTTTGGTGGCCTTAAAATATAAAATAATAATTTTGAACTCTTCTATGTTACATACTATTTAAAGATGATCTACTTGTCAATTATCCTTGTTCTGATATCTCTGTAATAACAAAAAAAAAATATTTCACAAAGTAACAATACTTATATTAATAACATTATTTTTTTTATTTTATAATGATAGTTTGCTACTTATCTGAAAATATATCTGAGATATACCAAGTCCATTTAATATCTATCGAATTTCAATGATGTAAAAAGTCTTGAATATAACTTATATATAAATGATGATTGTATATGGACCAATGCGTAATATTGAAAGTTTTATGTATACATAAAATAATAAGGTTAGGTTGGTTGACCAGATATATATATATACCATATACGGATTCTCTCTCTCTCTCTCTCTCCGTCGCTCTTCTCTTTCCCTCTCTCTCTCTCTCTCCGTCGCTCTTCTCTTTCCCTCTCTCTCTCTCTCTCTCTCTCCGTCGCTCTTCTCTTTCCCTCTCTCTCTCACTCTACCCCCTCACTCACTCTCTCTCTCTCTTTTGCCAGTCGGTCGGACAAAAATGCTATACTATGTACCGGTCGGACAAAAATGTATAGTTTGTGCGTACTGAAGAATATGGAGATTCGGAGATTCGGAAATAGTACATAAAAATATTCAGATCTCTAAATCTTTTGAATGAGACAATCTTTTTAAATGAAACCTTTCGATTTGAGTAGAGCAATGAAATGGCTTTCGATTAATAGGGATATGTTATATAGTTAAAACTAACGCAATAGGTATATAATCGCATTGAATTTCTCGTACATCCATTTCAAAGTATATAATCACGCGGTCGTCCTAAGGCTCTTCTATACTTGCCTTCGGAACGCTCCCGCGTTCCTTGATATAAAAATGAAAATAAAAGCTCACACTTGATCAATTTTTTTTATATTGTTTTTTATGCGACTCAGAGGAATTGTTCTTTTTGTATTTAATATATAACTACTTAATATGCTTGTTTGAAAACAATTCTCAAAACTTACAACTCCTTCTGGTTCTAATGATTCTACTTCACTATTTTCTTCATATGATGTCTCAGATGTTAAAATTGAAGGAAATTTCATTCTCGAGCGATCTATTTTTTCCTGTACTTCACTTTCTGTGACTATAAAAGTAAAACATACAATGCAACTTCAGTATGAAATATGGTATAATACAATTTCTAATCTACCACCAAGATGTAATATTACTGCTGTATGATATTCATAATGCACATGGTTCTCTGCACAACCGTCATTGCAGTACCATTTGACATTGTACCATTGATTTTTATTAAAATCATTTTCATGAATTGGTATGAATTCTTGTAAAGAATTTTTCTTCTTCTTTATCACTTTAATAAAAATATCCGTTATATGTTTTATGTAGTATTTAGATTTCTCATCACTAAATCGGACACAGGCAAATTTAGGGTGCATTATTTTCAACTAGAATGAGAGAAAATAAAGCGACTCAAATAAATGAAATTTCTATTCCATCAATAATTTTCTTTTTGTAGGTCTTCTCACGTATTTTTTTTTTTTTTTTTTTTTTTAGTATAGTGTAAAATAACGGTTTTCTCCTTTTTCTTGATTGGCTATCGATTTACACTTTGATGGAGCGTATAGTTATAGGAGGTTATATATTCTATACCGATGCAACTTCTCGACATATAATAGGTATCGACAGTCCAGACTCCAGAGCATGTTGTTTCACGAATGACGAGGTTGCTTTAAGGGGGTTCATCCAACCAGGAACGTATCGTCGCTTCCCGGTTAAAAGGCGTTATTTAAAAATCGGCCTGAAAAAGGCGTTATTTGGAAATCGACCTGAAAAAGGCGTTATCTTGTAATCAATCTGAAAAAGGCGTTATCTAGAAATCGTCCTGAAAAAGACGTTATCTAGAAATCGGCCTGAAAAAGGCGTTATCTCGGAATGAATCTGAAGAAGGCGTTATCTCGCGCGTAAATTTTTTTACTCTAATTTAAGTTGGCAACACTGTCAACATTTTCTTTATTTAATTTCAGAAATATGTTATATGATAATAGTGTACAATTTTTTAAGTTAACTATACAAATGCGGGGCAATAGTAAAATTAATATTTGTTTTTTTTTTATTAACGATTTTTTTATACAATACTATATTGATTTTATAATAAATATATAATAAATATTTGTAATAACCAATATTATATAATTTTTTTTTAAACACACCTCCCAAACAGATTTTTTCTACTACTTCTTTATACCATAAAGGAACGGAAAGTACTCGTGTACAATCCAAAACGACATCCCTTTTCTCGACATTGGGAATAAGAAAAGGTTTTTTCTTAATTCCAGAAACAAATGCTAAAAAATTGCCCTTTTTCAAATGCTAACTATTTCCCTTAAAAGTTACGTGAGTTTGAAGGTATATTTAAGATACACCAAAAATGTTAAAAAGCGGTAAAAGCAATATCTCCAAACTCATGTAACTTTTAAGCACGTGTAAATTACCGTACGAGCCAAAGGCGAGGCTGGCAAACATGTGCTTTGGATGGCCCTCTTTATCCCTGTGTTGCGTATATTATTTTTCACCATACTCGGGCCAATCTTCGCGCGTGCATAATTTCCTTCTTTATGTACGCGTAGCGTACACACTATTTTTCCTCACAAGTTACAGAATTTCATTACGCAACGAGTGCGCAAAATAGGTCATTCCCGCACGAGTCGAGTTTGTCGCGCGAGCACAGCACGGTATATAAAAGAGACGAGTGCGGGTGATCTATTGCGCACGTGTGACGTATACTATTTCTCCTAACGAGCTGCGCAGAGTTCGATTTTGCACACTTATAGTTCTGAAATAATTATTTTCGATACAAGTGCGAAAAAGTGATTTTATCCTCGTGTGGACGTTTGCGCCCTAGCGAAGCGGGGGGGAAAAGGCCATACAAGGACAAAATTACTTTCTCACTCGTGTATTGAACACTATTTTTTGACACGACGCGTGAGAAGCTTGATTTAGGGCATGCTTTTTTATTAGAGCGTGTACGAAATGGAGCGTTACGCACGGAGTGTTAAAAAGTTCGTTTCCGAACGGCAACGCGTTCGGAATAGTATATTACACAACAAGGGAGGTAAAGAGTTGGCCAGTCCAGAGCAGGTGTAAATTGCCAGGCGAGCCGAAGACGAGGGTGGCAAACACGTGCTCTGGGGTGGCCCTCTTTACCCCCATGTTGTGTATACGATTTTTCATCATACCCGAGCCGAAAATACCACATTCGCGTTTCGGAGCCGGGAGCGAAAGTGGTACTTTCAGCCAGGGTATGGTGAAAAAACGAACTTTCCGCACGCCGTGGGGTATATATTTCTTTACACTTTGTTTATTGGAATAATTATATTAATAAAATTGAGAATAAGAAAAGGTTTTTTTCTTAATTCCAGAAGCAAATGCTAAAAATTACCCTTTTTCAAATGCTAGCCAATTCGGCAGGAAAAATAATAAAAAAATAAAAAAAAGAGATTTAAACTCGAATTAAACTAGAAAGCGAGATCTTTAATTTGCTTTTTATTATTCCTTTAAAAGTTACGTGAGTTTGAAGATATGTTTAAGATACACCAAAAATGTTAAAAAGCGGTAAAAGCGATATCTCCAAACTCATATAACTTTACAAGAAATTAACATTTTTTATTTTTACAAAAAAGTAAATGAAAGCTCTCGCTATCTAGTTTAATTATCTTTTTTGCCTTAAAAACAAGAGCTACTTTTTTGTAGATTGACTCATATATATGTGTGTGTGTGTGTGTGTGTGTGTGTGTGTGTGTGTGTGTTTTTTTTTTTGAGGAGGAGGAGGTTAGGAAAAATGCATTTACGCATATGAGATGTTATGTAGGACTCGACCATTTCTGGCAATACCTACTAAAACCCCCTGCTGTTGTTCTGTAGCAGGGCCTCCCCCCGACTGTAGTTCCCACCGCGGAAACCGCCGTTAGGCATTACTTCGCGGAGGGCAGTCGCAGCCTCTACGGCCCTCTACCCCGCCTGGTCCTCTGTGAAACGGTTTTCTCTTCTTTCTTCTTCTCGCCTTATGGAGTTCAATCTGTCCACCACCTCGGTGACGAGACCAATCACAGCATCCCATCCTCTTTGTGAAGAGAGTAAGCATCTCCCGATGCCCTCGGGAATTAGGGGGCCTTCCCATAAGGCCTGAAACCTTTCTCTCTCTTCCCGAAACCTGGGGCATACGAACAAAGCGTGTCCAACGTCCTCATCACTTTCAGGACATGTTGGGCACTCCGCGCTTTCGTGCACTCCAATTCTCTTCAGGTAGCTGCGAAAGCAGCCATGCCCAGTTAGTACCTGGGTGAGATGAAAGGTCACGAGTCCGTGTCTCCTCTCCGTCCACTCCACGACACATGGAATAATGCGATGGGTCCACCGACCTTTATCTGCTATATCCCATCGGCGCTGCCACTCTTCCACAGTCTTCCTGGGCCATCGGTTTTGACGTGGTCCCTGATCAAGTTCGCCCTCCTCTCTTATCATTCCTTCACGATACACCTCAGCTCTCTCACATGCCATTAGGTCCAAGGGTGGCAGTCCGGTGACTACCGAGAGAGCGATGTCTGACACGGTACGGTAGGCGTAGGCCACTCTCAGCACGATTGTCCTGCAGGCCCTTCGGCAAGCTGCACCATAGCTTGGGTTACTACGTATAGCATTAGCCCAGATGGGGGCTCCGTATAGAATCACGGAATAAACCACCGATGAAAGAAGCAACCGTCGTGGCTGCTTCGGCCCTCCTATGTTTGGCATGATGCTTGCGAGTGCTCGAGCCACTTTTGATGCCTTTAATCCTGCGTTCCTAAGGTGGTCTTTGAACGACATCCGCGCATCTATTGTAACTCCTAGGTACTTCATGGTGTCCCCTGTCTTGATCTTCTCGTCGTTGACCGTGAAAGTGGCGTAGACTCTCTTTTTTGTTCTGGCAATGAGCACTGCCTCGGTCTTTTCGGCAGCAAGACTGAGTCCATGGTCGCTCAGCCAATCTCCTACTAGCTCGATTGCCGTATCTCCGAGGTATTGCACATCTTCGATGGTTTTCCCAACGATAATGAGAGCAATATCATCTGCGTAAGCTACTATCGACACCCCATGTGGGAGCAGTCTAAGCAATCCGTCGTACATGATGTTCCAGATTGGGGATCCTAGTACAGAGCCCTGTGGCACGCCTCCTGTGATCTTATAAGAATGCATACCGTCGTCGGTATCATAGAGAAGCGTGCGGTCAATTAGGTAACTCGAGATTACTCTTCGAAGATACAGTGGCACGCTTAGGTCTTCCAATGCGAGCATGATTTTATCCCACCTGGCCGTGTTAAACGCGTTCCGTACATCTAAACCAATTATAGCACACATGCGTTTTGTGCACCGGCTACCACTAACGGCGTTCTCAGCTACTGACACCACCCCATCGATAGCATCGATCGTTGATCGACCCTTTCTAAAGCCGAATTGGTTATCAGACAAGCCGCCGATCTTTTGTATAGCTCCCTCCAGTCTGACGGATATGATACGTTCAAACAATTTTCCGACTATATCCAACATGCAGAGTGGTCGATACGCGGATGGTTCATCCGGGGGTTTATTTCCCTTAGGAAGGAGTACCAACCTCTGTATCTTCCACTGTGTCGGGAATATTCCTTCACTTAGGCATGCATTGAAAGTATCCTTGAATATGCAAGGAACTTCTAGAGCTGCAGTCTTTATAGCTAAACCAGAAACGCCGTCCAGTCCTGGGGCCTTTCTTATGGCAATCTTTTTGGCCGCTATCTTCACTTCTGATTCGGTGACTGCTGTTGGCTCGGCTGTACCGATTCTTTCCGTTAGACCAGTGCCATGTTGCCGTTCCTGGTGTTGTGGGAATAAATTTTGGACTACTCTATCAAGAAAGGTTGGACAGGAGGGAGCATTGGTGCCTCTGGGATTGATTTTATTTATGACCGTTTTGTACGGCCGTCCCCACGGGTCACTGTCCACTTCCTCGCAGAAGTCCTGCCAACACTTTCTTTTGGCTGTCTTGATGGCAATTTTCAGCTCTTTCCTCTTTTGCTCATATCTAGTTGTTAATTGATCATACAGCGGTCCACGGACTGCTCTTTGGTGCAGCCTCCTAGCACGAAGACACTCTTTACGTATTACCGCAATCTCCTTGTTCCACCAGTAGACTGGTAAGCGTCCCCGGTGATTCGTCCTTGTGGACATCGAGGCATCGCATGCCGCTGTGATGGTCTCCGAGAGGCTTTGAGCCCTAACCTCAGCTGTTCCTTCGACAGATGCTCCTTCCAAAAAGTAGAGAAAAGCTTCCCTGTCGAAAGTAGCTGGTGCCCATTTCTCTCTCTTCGGCATCCGGCTAATATTCGCTGTTTTGCCTGTCGGGTGGAGCTGGTATGTGAGAGCTCGGTGATCGCTGCCAGTGTACCGATCACTGACTTCCCAGTATGAGCCTTCCCGACTTGTGTGTGTGTGTGTGTGTATGTGTGTGTGTGTTGTAAAATCAATATAGTATTGTATAAAAAAATCGTTAATAAAAAAAAACAAATATTAATTTTACTATCGTCCCGCATTTGTATAGTTAACTTAAAAAATTGTACACTATTATCATATAACATATTTCTGAAATTAAATAAAGAAAATGTTGACAGTGTTGCCAACTTAAATTAGAGTAAAAAAAATTTACGCGCGAGATAACGCCTTCTTCAGGTTCATTCCGAGATAACGCCTTTATCAGGCCGATTTCTAGATAACGTCTTTTTCAGGACGATTTCTAGATAACGCCTTTTTCAGATTGATTACAAGATAACGCCTTCTTCAGGTCGATTTCCAAATAACGCCTTTTTCAGGCCGATTTTTAAATAACGCCTTTTAACCGGGAAGCGAGGGTATCAAGAATCAATGTCACCCCGCACCGCGCGCACAGGCTTGCTCGCATGGGGCCCCCCACTCTTGTAGTCAGAGCGCGTGTTTATACGGGACTGACACATACACATAGCTTCGTGCCGTCTGTGAGCGTGCACACAGAGCGGCGCTCGTCTGTGTGTTCCCCCACCGCTCCAGCGTCGTCTGCACCTGCTGCCGTACACCTAAAATTCCATACTTTCAACTACAATATCTTAAAAACGGTGAAGCTAGGATCTCTGAACTTGTAATATGATATTCTAATTATTGATCTTAATAACATATTAGTTTTTCAGACAAACGCTAAATGTATCTTTGAAGTTGTAGACTGAATCGATCTTTCGCGCGTGTGCGTCCCATAAGACGCCGTGTTAAAATGCTCAAATTTGACAATTAATATCTCGATAACGGTGAAGCTAGGCTCTTTTTTGTAAGGATATCATATAGATAATGATGTCAGGTACATGTGAAAAAAGTTTCAAAGACTTCCTAAATAAACTGAAAATTGGATGAACCCCCTTAAGCACTACTGTCAACCTAAGCCGCGGATGAGTTTTTGTAATAGGAGTGAGTCCACACTCTTATACCCGCTACCGGTCTATATCAAAAGGCGCGGCAGCGCCCTGCTTGGCGAGTTATGGAACGAAAAGATGAATGAGCAAGCGGGCCCGACCGGACGACGACGCTGGACGCACCCTTTATTCACTAGATACTATATAGACTTATATATATTGTAACGGCAAGCGCGTCTGTGTGTGTGTGTATGTGCGCGAACACGGAGCTCGGATCGAGCCGATCTCCGACGCACGGTATACACACAGGTAGTTGGCCGAAAACATAAACATACCGCGGCCTTGGAGAAGACAAGGCCGACAATTGCGGCATGAGGATTCTCAAACAGAGTCGGGCTTGTCCTCGTATTTCTCCGGGGGCTTGCGTGTGTGTGAGTAGTTGCTCGCACGTGTAGCTGTGCGAAAAGTACCGAGCGCAACTACGACACACAATGAGCCCCGAAATGAAAACTCGCGATAACCTTGCGCGAGGGGAAAGGAGAACGAGAGACAGAGCCCGGCAGTATCGCTCCCGCCGTAGCTGAGGCAGCTGCTCGATTCCCGTGCGCGAAGACTCGGAGAGAGAGTTAGGGTGTAGTGCACGAGAGGGAGAGAGAGAGACGCCGCAGTGAGCGGTGCAATAGTGCAGCGAAGGAGAGAGAGACGCAGCACGGCGCCGAGAGCCGCGTTCCCTCGTGGCTGAGAGAGAGAGAGAGAGTCATGCTCAACCACGGCCGAGAGTGCAAGTGAGATAGAGCGAGAGGGAGCATCGCGGCCGAAGCCAGCTATGGCCGAGCCGACTCGCGGGAGCGAGAGAGAGAACGAGAGCCCCGCGGCCGAGAGAGAGAGAGAGAGAGAGAGAGAGAGAGAGAGAGAGAGAGAGAGAGAGAGAGAGAGAGAGAGAGAGAGAGAGAGAGAGAGAGAGAGAGAGAGAGAGAGAGAGAGAGAGAGAGAGAGAGAGAGAGAGAGAGAGAGAGAGAGAGAGAGAGAGACACACAGCGACGCGCTGCAGCAGGCACCGCCGAGCGCGTTCAACCGCGCCTTCTCGCTGCAACTGAGGAGGTAAGTCCTGGCCAGGCGAGCGCGCGCTTCCCCGCGGACGACGTACGTCCGGAGAGCGGAACATGGACGAGCGAGCGAGGCCGCCGACGCGCGCCTGAGCGCCGATCGTGCGCGGCGATCGGCCTACGTCGGCGCGAGCCGTTTTTGCGCGTACGTGTGTGCGGCAGAGCACCCACGTACTTCGCGTGCGCGGGCGCACCACCCGAATCGGCGCGTACCTAGAGTACGCGCCACGCGTGTAAATAGTGAACAGCCTCCAGAGGCAATAAAGATAATTCGTTGTTTTTACTTGTTCGCGTATTATTTCACGCATCCTACTTTCAATTCCCTATTCGGTGGCACGGTGAAGAATACCGCCGGCCTCCGCGGTTGCGAGTACGTAGTACTCGCGTGATAACTGAGCAGCTGGGGCAGCACGCTCGAGAGAGAGAGCGCGACGACGAAGTCGCGCGTTGTAACGGGTCGAAAAGGCGCGGCTGCTGCTGAAAGTAGCCGACGGCGAGCAACAGCACGGAGCTGACGGGCCGCTAATCATCGAGGGTTGGCACGAGTAAGTGCTCGCGCCTGTTAATTGCTGCGCCGTTCATCGGCAAGTCCGCGTTGAGATATAGCGCATCGAGGACAGCTTTTAGCCCGTTACAATATATACCTATAGGTAGTGTACACACACCTCGAATCGCTATTCGCTACATCTTCACGTTGTTTTTTGTAGTTTCTCTTTGCTTTTGCAATTTTAGAAAATTTTAGATTAGACACAACGCTTTTATCAAGAGAATTGCAAGGTGACAATTAACTTTATATTGCACTTTTTTTACAATAACAACAATTAAAGTTGTAAAATTTGACTACAGAATATTATATCTCATGTAAATGTAAAATATGAGTTCAGAGAATCCAAGAAAATATAAATCATACAATGCTAGTCGTAGTGCTGACGATTTAACGGAATATGCCGAACAAAAAGTGAAAAAGTTCAAACAGATTTTGAAAACTGGAGGCCAGAATAAAAATGAGGTTATAAGTATAATATTTTATATATTAAACTCCATATTAAAATATTTGTTTAAAATATATGTTTAAAAATAAATATAAATATTGAAATGCAAGTCAGTTTAGCAGATTATTAGCTTATTATTAGCTTAGAAATTTGTGAGAAATTTAATTATATTTATAGCATAAAAAAATTACTCTATAAACAAGTGATTTATCATCATTTTTTTTAATAAGCTTTGACAATTAAAAGAAAATATTTCTTTCGTTTTTATAAAATAGTATTCTTCATATTTTAAATAACCAAGCCTGAGTTAAATTATAATAAATAATTTTTTTTATATGTACACAAATAACATCACCTGTTTAAAATAGATATTAACACCAAAAATTTTCAGTATTAATAAGTTTATAAACAGATTCTGACTATAGTTAAATAATATTATATATTATGATTTCTCTCAGCACAGAAGTTTTAAAGTATTTAACCATCTATTCTGTAATCTTCGATTACATACAATGTACTATCTCTTGTATTTGTATATGATAAATTTTATAGAATGTGACATGTTAATGAAACTACTTATTTGTAAAAATAAGTAAAATATAATAATTCTTGTTTTTTTTTTTAATTTTGAGAAATCTTTTTTATGAATCTTCAGGAAAGCACTTAAGGGGGCAAGCCTGGATTAAAGCCTGAAAAAATAGATTTTAGTATAATTAGTCAGGTAATTATTTTTTTTAATCTATGTAGGAAAACAACTTTATACCTCAAAAGTATACATAAAAAACTACATTTTAGCACCTCCCTGGCTCCTATATTTTGATTTGTAAGTCTGTAATAAAACCACTGAATTGAAGCATCAATTTTTTGATACTGCAAAATTCGAATT
Organism: Torymus aiolomorphi; assembly: GCA_036365515.1. Lineage (NCBI taxonomy): Eukaryota > Metazoa > Arthropoda > Insecta > Hymenoptera > Torymidae > Torymus > Torymus aiolomorphi. Next base: position 89,709,743 of record CM070873.1, read on the forward strand.
CTTTCATTTAACATACCTATGAATAATTTTTTAATAATTTTTCATATTTTTTAAGAGATTTCTATACGTACAAATTAATTGGAGGTCTATTTCCATAATCCCCTACACTCGTTCTGTATAAATATATATACAAGACTTTCCTCATATAAACAAGACTTTCCTCACTCGCTCATTCAATTGGTCACAGTGTTCCAGAGCAGCGCTACGTGCCCTGCCTGAAAATTATTAAAAAATTAATTCTGAGATAATTGACATTAAAGTTTGCAAAACAGTTTTTATACATATACTTATCTTCTCTACTGTGTTTATTATTAATTCTTGGCAGCATCTTCACATTATAACTATATATATAACATCATATATAATATTGTAATTGACAAGTATTTGACATATTATACAGAAAGATTTCAATTTCAGTAGTGTTGTGTTCCGTCAAATCATAACAATGTTTAGAGAAGTTACAGCTGAAAAATGAAAGAAAAAATACTACTATTAATAAATTTAGTATCGAGTTCTTATCTAGTGCAAATATACATGAAATACTTCTTTTTTTTTCATGAAATAGAAGTGAAAAAGTGAACCTCAGTGAAATAACCTCAAAGTTTTTTTTTATTTGATCCCAAGTGAAACAATGATTTTATGAATATCTAAAACAAATTACAGTGATTTAAATGTGATTTAGTGATAATGTTTGATCTAAATGAATGTATTTCAAAAACTTACTGAACTTAATGTGCACCACTTGCATATGAGTTATCATCTGTCAGCTGTAGTCGTTTTTTTCTTCTTGAAGTCCTCGCTTCAATGGTATCTGCCTCTGCTCGTCTCTCTGCATGGAAAATCCGCTGCTCATTATACTTTCTTCAACCCATGCTGCTGATGAAGGTCCAGGAGACAGGCCATCAAACTCCTTCATTACATCTAAGTAACGACTTCTACCATGATTAAAAACTGCAAGAGCAATGTAGACTCCAATCTTGAAGACATGAATACCACTGAATTATGTCTTGGGCAGAAGTTTCCACACAGAGCTATTGAAGCTTTCGTTGTTATTCTGGGTGAAACCACCCAGGCACTTTTCCAGCAGCTCGAGTCGACTCGAATCTTTATAAATTTATTTCAACATCTTCATTATAGCACGTGGTAAGCTATTTGTATATTGAAACTTTTCTCTCTGCAATGCGGTTGCTCTCTGCCGTTGACACCAACTATCCAGACACAATCAACTTGTCACTTGCTGTTTTAGTAATGCTCTTCTGTCACTGCTGCACTCATTGAATTTTCTGCAACAGTCTCACACACGTTGCTCAAAATTTTATTGATGTTATAATTGCTGTGTGATACTGGCTGTGGTAAATCCATGAATCTACAAAAAGTATATAATCTAGCAGGTCCTTGTCCAAGTGCATGTAAAGCCAATACAGATCTCCTATTGGCTTCATAATCATTTGTTTGGGATCCGACAAGATGACCTGAATTAACTATTGTATTTTTTTGGCACTCTTTGCATATTATTGCAATCTTGAAACCAAGTCCTCTCAGATCTACTTAAGAAAATTTAAGTTTTCCATGGCATGCGTTGCAGCATACAACCTCCTTCAATTTAGTGAATAAAATACTAATATTAATAATTCTTTTACTGGTTGTACTCGTTTCCATTTCAATATCTTTCACTTTTCTATACTGGAGGAGCTTCTGAGTACTTTTGACGGTGGATGCATTCACCTATTGTTTGTTGATTTCCATAAAACTCCTTTTTCCTTCTTGGAGTTCTTCCCCATTGATATTTTCTGCCTGGACCCCTAGGTACTCTGATTTTATTTTTCTTTCGTGTCATAACTATCTAATACTATTTATATAATAACTACTTATATATATCTTATATATATATATATATATATTATATTTTATATTATACATATAAAACACAACACTATTTACTCACTATAAATATTATTAATAATAAAAACAGTAAACTATTAAAAATCACGGAATTTAAAAAATACTCAAAAAATATGAAATTAAAATAGTCTTTAAAAAGACTGATGAGTTTAAAAAAAGATATTAAACAATATTTTGCTTAAAAAACACTTGATCTTTTTAATAAAGCAAGGCTTTTTAGAATCAAAATATGCAAGTAGGTATATAAATATAGGAAGAACATAGAGCCGTCGTGTTTTTTGCAACACCTAAGGTTCTTTTACAGTGCTCTGCCTTATCGACAGGGGTAACTGTCATAAACAAGAACTTTTTCAAATAATATTACAAAAACGTACGTTAGCTGAAATTAAAAATTTTTCACAATGTGAATGATTATATTCAACATTGAAAAGAGTTCAACAAATTTTGGGTATAAAAACGACATTTTCTCGTAAATTCGATTTTTTCTGTTTTACATTTTTTATTCTCAATAAAAAACGAAATCGAATTTCGAAAAACGGTTTGTGGGGGCATATTTTTGAAGAAATTTTTAAACTAATTATGCAATAAAAAAAAATCTATTTTTCATCATTTTAACCCAGGCTTGCCCCCTTAAGGGTAGAGTACATATAAAAATACATGTATTTATGCCATACACTAGTGATAATTGGTGCGCTACGCGCGCCTTCCCTTAGCTGTTTCTTAATTTATATTAAGATTTATTATCGCTCAATTTATATTAAGGATATTTATAGATCATAAAAATAACAAAGAATTTTATATTTTTTAACAGTCCAAAAAAAATGATAATTTTCAAGTAGCAGACGTTGACGACAATCAGTATATTGATGAGAATTCTTACGTTAACCCATGCCGTGGCAATATTGATCAAGACTTAAATGATAGAAAACGTGATGAGATAAAAAATCCCACAACATGCGATGAAATGATTGAGAACCCGAATGGATACATGCAGCGAGTAAGTTTGAAATTAAAGCTCCAACGATTTCAATTTGTTTTTGTACAGTCTTTGTAGACAATAGACAGCATAGTTTTTTTATAAACTAAAACTTTTTTAAATTTATAGCAAGTAACTTTTAACTATACCAGTATTTGTAGTAAGGAAAATCTTCAACAAAATAGCTTATAAAAATGTTCACTTTGTCGATTTTTATATTAGTTAAATATGTTATGATTAAAATAATTCACTCATTTAACAGGTCAAAAATGAACTTTTGCTTCCATCTAGAGGAAGCTTTTTGTGTACACCAATTTTTAAGAAAATTTAAAGAAAATCGATTTCTCTGTGAACTACCTTAACTAGACAGGTCTATATCACATATAACATTGTCTATGAATTTGGAGCTGATACATAGAGCCGTTCTCGAGAAGTTACGATTTTAAAAAAAGGTTAAAAAAATTTTAACCTCAAATATCTCTGAAATTTATGGACCAATCTTTTTGCCTAAAGAACTCGACCGGGAGCTATCCAAAATCTACCTCTGTGAGAAATTTTGAAGCAAAACTTTTTTTGCTTCCTCCTAGAGGAAGCTTTGTGATAGTAAAAAAAAAAGTTTATGAGATAATGTGTTAGGAACGTTATTTAGCAAATTTGGAATCGAAATACACTATTTTTAGAAAATGTCCGTATGGATGTGTGTGTGTGTGTGTGTGTGCGTGCGCGCGCGTGTGTGTGTATGTCCGTATACGCTGATATCTCATAATCTACTTGACCGATTTTAACGAGAGAGTGATCATTTTTTTAGATTTTGCTTCCACAATGGGGTCAATATTCTATTTTTGTAAAATTTCTTTTGTTTTTTTTTTTTAATAGCCATTTTTTAATTTTCAAAATTTTATTTTATTCAGACCGAATATTATTTATATACTATGAATTCTCTGTATGTAGGATAAAATTCTCTACAATTTAAAAAAAAAAGTCGATAGCTATATTTCGTCATAAGTTATTGATGAAAACGTAATTTATTGTAAATAGGTTATATTTCGAAATTAAAAAAAGATATTAACTTGAATATTTTTTTGGTTATAAAGGATATTGAGTACTATAACTTACTAAATTTTCAGGTTTTTTTATTCATTATTTTTGGAGAAAAAAAACAATTTATAAAAAAAGTGATTTTGTATGTCGTTGCATAACTAGAGTAAAATTGGATTAATCACTTTGAAATTCTTTCTAGGGGTAGATTTTGTATACTAATCGGGTGAGTTCTTTGGGCAAAAGCATTGATCCATAAATTTTGGAGATATTTGAGGTTGAAATTTTTTTCAAATCGTAATTTCTCGAGAACGGCTCTATGTATCTGAATGGGATGTATAGCATTTGAAAGAGAATTAAATTGCCTATATTTTCTAAAAAAAATTAATTCTCTAGCTATCATGGGTCTTATGTTATTAACAAAAACGTAAAAATTGAAAAATACAAAAAAAGATGAGTTTTATATGTTCAACCATTACAAGAGTAAAATTGTCTTATTTGCTTCAAAATTCATTGTAGAGGTAGATTATTAATAGTTCTCGACCGAGTTCTTTGGGAAAAATGATTGGGTCATAAATTTCAGAGATATTTGATGTTAAAATTTTTCTAGACATTTTTTTAAATGTATTTCTTGAGAATGGCTCTATGTATCTGAATGGTATGGGTAACATTTGAAAGAGAATTAAAATATTAATATTTTCTAATAAGAAAATTTTTTTAGTTACCACGGTTTTTTCTTATTAACAAAAATGTAAAACTTGAAAAATTAAGAAATGAAAAAAAGAAATCTGTCTTTTTCAAATTTTTTAAAATCCATCCCCTCACATTATAAATCACTACACGGAGAAAAAATCGGTGTCGCTGCTAAGGCCCTGGCCACATAGATACGTACTTTTCCGTACGTATGCGTACGGTTGCGGCAATGGTACTAGAAAGGTTTGGTGATTTTTCGTAAAGCCAACTGCAAAAAAGTCACTATGCGTTCACGAGCCCTAAGGCAGAATGTTTTGTGGTCTTGTGATGTGTTCGGTACTATTCCCTTAGGGCTCGTGAATGCATAGTGACTTTTTTGCAGTTTGCTCTACGAAAAATAACCAAACCTTTCTAGTACCTTTACCGCAACCGTTCCTTGTAAACACAATCAAAGTACAATTTTAGATTTTTTTTTTTATTTGGACCAAACGTACGACTAGATGCCGTTGACAGTGGACTTGAAGAAGAAAAGTTTGATGAAGAATAGTACTTCATCAGAGTTTGTATTTGCGATTGTTTTCCATTCAATACAAGAATTAAAAATACAAAATGAAAAATACAAAAAAAGATGAGTTTTATATGTTCAACCATTACAAGAGTAAAATTGTCTTATTTGCTTCAAAATTCATTGTAGAGGTAGATTATTAATAGTTCTCGACCGAGTTCTTTGGGAAAAATGATTGGGTCATAAATTTCAGAGATATTTGATGTTAAAATTTTTCTAGACATTTTTTTAAATGTATTTCTTGAGAATGGCTCTATGTATCTGAATGGTATGGGTAACATTTGAAAGAGAATTAAAATATTAATATTTTCTAATAAGAAAATTTTTTTAGTTACCACGGTTTTTTCTTATTAACAAAAATGTAAAACTTGAAAAATTAAGAAATGAAAAAAAGAAATCTGTCTTTTTCAAATTTTTTAAAATCCATCCCCTCACATTATAAATCACTACACGGAGAAAAAATCGGTGTCGCGCTGCTAAGGCCCTGGCCACATAGATACGTACTTTTCCGTACGTATGCGTACGGTTGCGGCAATGGTACTAGAAAGGTTTGGTGATTTTTCGTAAAGCCAACTGCAAAAAAGTCACTATGCGTTCACGAGCCCTAAGGCAGAATGTTTTGTGGTCTTGTGATGTGTTCGGTACTATTCCCTTAGGGCTCGTGAATGCATAGTGACTTTTTTGCAGTTTGCTCTACGAAAAATAACCAAACCTTTCTAGTACCTTTACCGCAACCGTTCCTTGTAAACACAATCAAAGTACAATTTTAGATTTTTTTTTTTATTTGGACCAAACGTACGACTAGATGCCGTTGACAGTGGACTTGAAGAAGAAAAGTTTGATGAAGAATAGTACTTCATCAGAGTTTGTATTTGCGATTGTTTTCCATTCAATACAAGAATTAAAATCACAAAAAAATAAATTACAAATGGAACAGCAATGAATAGCCATGAAACAATTACAAGTTAATATTTTCCATAAAATTTTTCAAATTTTTTTTAGTGAAAAATGTATTTTTTGAATTTCAATTTAATAAAAGGAATCAATAAATTATTTGAGGAAGCTGCGTGCCAATGAATTGGCAGCGGTTTTTATTTTTCAATTTTTTTTCTCAAAAACTAGTCAATGCAATGGATTCAATTTTTACAGATTATAGCTATTTATATTCTGCATTCTCATGATTTTTTTCAAAAACATTGTCCCTTAAGTTTAGGAATTATCAGCTATAAAAAAAACACGTTTTTGTTGATAACAAAAGAACCGTGATAGCTAGAGAAATTTTTTTTGTAGAAAATATAGATATTTCAATGGTATAGATTTTTCGAATGCTACCCATCCGATTCAAATATCTCGATCCTATCATTAAAAAAAAGCAAAAATCAATTTTGAAAAAATAGAAAATTCTAAATAAAACAAAACGTATCGACCCAATCAAAAAACCGCTGCCAATTCATTGGCACTTAGCTTCCTCAAACTAATTTATCGATTCCTTTTATTAAATTGAAATTCCAAAAATAAATTTTCCACAAAGAAAATTGCTAATGAATTTCCATAATAAATTTTTTTTTCCTTTCTATTCATACAAAGATATTAATATCTATCGCTAAATATCATTGTCTAATAGCAATATTTAAATCATATAGATATATGTTCGCCTCGAGAGGCACTGCTCGAGTGCGTATTGTTGAACATTAATTTACATTGCCTGGCCCCCAATATGTCGTAATTAATATGCCTTCTCCATTACGACTTGTTTAAATTAAAATTTATTCTGTTGACTACTTTTAGTCATTGTTGTATTTGCCTTATGTAGTAAATCATTTCTAATTATTTGTCCAAACCCAAATATAATCGGGAGTATTTAGTTGCTGCCTACGTGACTAAATCTCCCCGTTATAATATATAAAAGCTACATCTGTCAAAATTACGATCTTGTTATCGCCCTTCAACTGAAAATCTACTTTTCTTATGTAACATTCTTTTTTTTTCACAAAAAGAATTGAGATTTATTTTTATAAATTAATTAATTTCTAACAAAACACAATTTTAAAATAAAATTTTTAAACTCAAATATCTTTTATACTCTTAATTTACCGATTTTTTGGGCAGCGAACCCTTGTTATCATGCTACATCGACAGAAGCATATTTTTTCTAAAATAATTTTTTTCTAAAAAAAAAAATGAAGATAATCTCTTGCAATTTTAACCAACTATAGTCTTCAATGAGTTTAATAAGTAGTTATAATTTAAAGTCGATAAATCAAGTATTCTCTGAGAAAACGCGATTCGAAAATTAAAAAAAAAAAATTTTAACTTCAAATATCTTTTTTCGTAATCTACCGATTTTTTTGGGCAATGAACTCGATCTGAAGATATATAAAAACTACATCTGTGCCAAATTTCAGGACGATTGGATAATTTTTGCTCTTGTTATCGTGCGACAACGAAAACGCAAATTTTTTCTAAAATAATTTTTTTCTAAAAAACAAATGAAGATAATCTCTTGAAATTTTAAACGCTTACAGTCTTCAATTAGTGTAATAACTGGTTAAAATTTCAAGTCGATAAATAAAATATTTTTTGAGAAATAAATTTATGAAATATAAAAAAGTTTTCCTTAATAACAAATGACAGATTGAAGATATTTTAAATTTAAAAGAGGAAAATATAGGTAATTTAAATATCTTTCAAGAAAAGTTCATTATATTATGTAATAATAGCTGTAAGATATGAAAAAATTTTAAAAACTAAAAATTCAAAATCGTTTTTTGGTTGTAAAACAAAAGAAAATCACTAAAAACTCAAATCCATAAGGGTACCGATTTTTTTTGTGAGACGAAGAGAATAGTCTTTATCCGACGAAAATCGGTTGATTCATTTCGGAGATAGAAGAGTTTATACACACACACACACACACACACACACACACACACACACACACACACACACACACACACACACACACACACACACACACACACACACACACACACACACACACACACACACACACACATTCATACAGATATTTTTCAAAAAACCATGTATTTTTTTTTGAAAAAAAAGTACCACATTCCCTCCCGGTGCAAAAATGCGAATGTGGTATTTTCGGCCTCGGTAGGAGGAAAAATAGTATACGCTCCACGGGAGTAAAATTGGCCAGCCCACATCTCGAGTTTGCCACCCTCGCCTTCGGCTCGGGTGTCAATTTACGCAAGCTGTGGACTATCCAAGTTTTTTCCTCCCTAGGTACGTAATATACTATATTTTAAAACAACTCAAAAAATTACCAGTACAAAGCTTTCTCTAGGAGGAAGAAACTTTTCGTAAGAAAAGCGTAAAATTAAGTATTAGACCCTGAGTTGTGATCAAACAAGAGTTTGGTAAAAGAAGGTACCATCTCAGAATTCAGTTGGAAACGGTACCAATTCAGAAGCCTGTTCGAAAAGATACCAACTCACGAATCGAGTTTTTCTAATCAACTTTGCGGAATTCAAAACAAACCTTAAAATAATGGTAAGAGAATCAAAAATTCATAAAGTTTACAATCGAGTAATCCCTATAAAAAAATATATCTTATAATATAAAAAAAAATGTTTTTTTTACTTGACTTGACTTCTTAAAGTTAAACAAAAAAAGACCTACTCGCAAGTTGGTACCATTTCGATCCGGCTTCCGAATTACCGTTCGAGTACCGTTCCAACCGGATTCTGAGATGGCACCTTCTTTTACCAAGCCGACGATGTAGTTAGATAATATAGTTTATAGCTTTTTACGTTTATTTGTATTTTTTACAATTCTCTCATATTCTCTCCGTATAGAAATTTTATTTTCGTAATTTGTAAAAAAATGTTATATTGAAAGCTCTATTGAAGTTATATTGAAAGTTATATTGAAAGTTATATATATTGAAAGTTATATTGAAAGTTATATTGAAAGTTATATTGAAAGTTATATTGAAAGTTATATTGAAAGTTATATTGAAAGTTATATTGAAAGTTATATTGAAAGTTATATTGAAAGTTATATTGAAAGTTATATTGAAAGTTATATTGAAAGTTATATTGAAAGTTATATTGAAAGTTATATTGAAAGTTATATTGAAAGTTATATTGAAAGTTATTAAAAAATTATTTATTTTTTTAGGATAATTTAAATGATTATGAATCAGAATTTCCATATGACTTTTTTGATAGTGATGATGAAGATTTGTTTGCAAATAGAAAAATTAATGACCTTAAGGATTTAATACAAAGTAAAGGGTTTTTTGATACTATTATAACAGCTGTAAAAATTAGCCCTGGAGAACTTTTGATGATGCTTTTAAAGTTTTGTACACAAAATCACTTGGCTCACTCACAAATGCCTAAGTTAATATCTCTGACGAATGAGATTTTTGTAGAAGCAATACTGCCGCAATCTACATATATGCTTGATAAGCTATTTAATCCTAAGAATGAAGCGATATTTCATGCTGTATGCCCCGATTGCTCTGCTTATGTAGGCAAATTAGAAGATTTAGATACGCATGTGGAATGTGAAATATGCAAAAAGAATGTTGACTTGTCAAAACCATTATATGATAATGTATTCGTTACCATCAACCCATCTGATGCTATACGGGACACATTAAAAGCCCATGAAAATTATTATGACCATGTAGTTAATGCAAGAGCTTCACAAGATGGACACATTCAGGATATTTATGACGGTAGAATGTATCGGAAATTCGTAAATTCATTACCAGAAGAAGATAAAAACAACTATGTCACAACCTCTTTTAATACTGATGGAGCCCCTCCTTTTAAATCGTCACAATACTCCGTATGGCCAGTTTATTTGATGATCAATGAAAATACCGCCTCAAGAGAGATTCAATAGCTTGATTACATGTGGCATATGGTTTAATAAAAAAAACCTAACATGCAAGTTTTTTTAGATACATTCGTCGATATAATTAATGATTTAGGAACAACAGGTATAGAATGTTCAATTAAAGGAGAGGAGCGTGTAATTAAACTTTATACAGTACTATGTTGCGTCGATACTGTTGCACGAGCTCCTATGCAGGGAGTCAAGCAATTTAATGGCAAATTCGGCTGCAACTGGTGCCTTCACCCAGGTGAATGGGACGGAAGTATGAGATATCCTGTTTCGGTTCATAAAATTAATGAAAGAGATGATGAAAGTACAATAAAAATAATGCAGCAATCAGTACTTGATGAAGATTACGTGCCGATTCATGGTATAAAGCATGTTTCTCCCTTGATCAATTTAAAATGTTTTAATATTATACATAGTTTCGTTTCCGATTACATGCATGCTTGTCTTACTGGAGTTGGAAAATAAATTACAAACTATCTTATAAATCCAAACGATGTAAATTTTTTCCACACCCTACTGCAAAATATAAAATTTCCAAATCAAGTTACCCGCTTAACAAGACCATTATCTGACAGAAAGTATTGGAAATGCCGAGAGTGGGAAAATTGGATTCTCTATGCTAGTTTACCTCTATTCTCATTAAAATTAAAATCAAAATTTATTAAATATTGGGCGCTATTTGTTGAAAGTCTACACATATTACTTAAGATTGATATTACTTATGAAGAAATTGAGAAAGTTGATGAAATGCTGTATGAATTTGTTTTTAAAACAGAAAAGTATTTTGGTAAGGTTGCTATGACTTACAACGTGCACCAACTTTTACATTTAGCTTCCAGTGTGTTGAATTGGGGTCTGCACTATGGGCCCATTCTTGTTTTGGTTTTGAAAATAGGAACCATGAGATACTACAAGCTATCCACTGTGCAAATGGAGTAATTTTACAAATTCTTAGATATGTAAATGTTAATCGTAGTATTATGCAGTTAGAAAAGTATATTTTTCCCGTCTCATCAGAAGCACCAAAGGCATATTTATTGCACACGTATGATGAAAACTAGAGTAAAAAAAGCGTGAAAATATTTGAAATTACATATTTTGGAAAAGGCCTATCGGTTAAAGAAGAATTAATAATTAGATCATTCATTTCAAGAAATAGTAAATCATATACTCGTATGGTAAAGGATGGGTGTCTCTATTCTTCCTGTTTGAAAGTGAATCGACGATCTAATAATACCGTAGCTCAGCTACGTGACAAAAGATTTATACAAATTGAGTACTTCATCGTAGACTTTGACAAACATGAAGAATTGACGTCATGTTACATTATTTCTGTCAAGAATCATAATTTAAGTAATAATTATAAAACATTACAGAAAATTGATAATATTCAAAAGAACGTAACAATTATTCCTACAAGCGAAATAAAAACTATATGCGTCTTAATAGACGTTCACAATGATAGTTATATATGTCCATTACCAAATTTATATTTTTATTAAATAATATCTTCACACAAATAAAATTCACTTTAACATATTTATGTGTTTTGTATAATGTTACATTCATATAATAAAAACAGCTGCCAATTCATTGGCCCGTAGCTTTCTCAAAATTAATCCTATAATTAATTCTCCGTCGAATTTTACCCATCCGATTCAGATGTAATCATTCAATCAATTCAGATATAATAATAGAATGATTAAATTATGATAGTTAAAAACAAGTAAAAATAAATATATACTATTTTATACAGCATAAAATGATAATATCTGGGAAACCGGCTAAAGAAACTAAAAATTCGCTCGAACTTTTTGCCTTTATTTATATTGCTGATTACTGGAAAATTAAACTTTTAATGAAATAAAAAAAAAAAAAACAATAAAAAGTAATGTATTGTTATTACAGATCTAGGTACATATACAAAATAATGATAAAAATAAAAAATTTTTTAATAAAAATTGTACGTAAGATCTTACGTCAGAACCTACGTAAGTTCTTACGTAAGTTCTTACGTAAGTTCTTACGTAATTTCTTATGTGAAATTCGTACGTAAGTTCTTACGTAAGTTCTTACGTAATTATGTGAAATTCGTACGTAAGTTCTTACATACGAACTGACGTAAGTTCTCACGTAAGAACTTACGTGAGTTCTTACGTATGTTCTTACGTAAGTTCTTACATACAATTTTTAGTAGGGCGTTTATTAAAAAAACTAATGCAATGAAATTATTTTTTTATACTATGCTCGTATGAAGAAAAGTTTAATTACGCACCATAAGAAACTCTATTACAATTGCAATAGAAGATAAAACTGACAAATAAATGCGGCTATTGAATGTTTAATTAAAAGTGACAATGACTAAATCGTCGCTCTCTAATAAGAAGGTGCCATCTCAACGCCCGGTTGGAAAAGGAGTCATCTCGGCGCCCGGTTGGAAAAGGAGGCATCTCGGCGCCCGGTTGAAAAGGAGTCCTCTCGGCGCCCGGTTGGAAAAGGTGCCATCTCAGCGTCTGGTTGAAAAGGGGTACCTTCAAGGTAGTTCTCCTCGGACTCCCTAGTCAAAGCAGTGCTAAATGTAGAAGTTACCTAAAATTTTAAAAAACCATAGTTGTAATGTGATTTATTTATTTAAAATGATAGAGATAGTCCATGTATTATAAATAAAGCGTATTTAACATGACTAAAATAACTTTTTTCATAAAATAACGATTTTCTAGAAACTAGATATCGTCACTACAAACAATTATTGATAAATCACTGAAATCTTTTGTGTTTCTCAACCGATTTTAGTTTTCAAGGTCTCAATTTGCTCCTTAAGAAATTTCATGGGGACTTGCCGAAGGAAAAATTAAAAATTATTCAAAACTCAGAAAGTTATAGATAATTGTTCATAAATTCATGTACGTCGTTAAAACAAAATATTCTTTTAATTGGTTATAACTTTCTGAGTTTTGAATAATTTTTAATTTTACCTTCGGCATGTTCCCATGAAATTTCTTAAGGAGCAAAATGAGACCTTGAAAACTAAAATTGGTTGAGAAACAAAAAAGATCCCAGTGATTTATCAACAATTATTTGTAGTGACAATATCTAGTTTCTAGAATATCGCCATTTTGTGAAAAAAGTTATTTTAGTCATGTTATAAATACACTTTATTTATCATACATTGACTATCTCTATCATTTTAAATAAATAAATCACATTACACTATGGTTTTTTAAAATTTTAGGTAATTTCTGCATTTAGCACTGCTTTGACTAGGGAGTCCAAGGAGAACCACCTTAATTGAGGTTTTCAGCACTGCCAAAGTATATTTTTCGGAAGAGCTTTATATCGCTTTATATAAAAATAATTACTGTATAAAACGATATAAAGCTCTTCCGAAAAATATACTTTCGCAGTGCTGAAAACCTCAATCAAAGGTACCCCTTTTGAACCGGACAATAGCACCAAATAGAGGCGAAATAATGCGACACAGAGAATTTTTAACATTTTAAATAGAAGCGCGAAGAGTGCAGTGCTCACCTCTGTCTGCCCCGGTGGCCAGAGACGGCTACCGTGTGCACACACAGCTCGGCTGCGATGCGTGATAACGTGTCATTCGTTGGTGCTTGTCCCGATAGGTGTGAAGGAAGTATCGGCGCGGAGGCGTGCAATCGCGTGGGGATGTGCGGCATCTGCGCCCCACCGCCTGACCTCATAGCTCTGAGGGGTTCGTCAGGGCGCATGCGTAGATTCACTTTACCCGCGTATAATGTACGTGTGTACTCCGGCGGACTCCACCCGTTCCAACTCTTGCTCTCTCCCTCTCTCCCTCTCTCCCTCTCTCTCTCCCACCAACGCCTACGCGCCCTCTCCTCACGCAGCCTCGTTCTAGACCTAGCAATGCGGCTCTTTATTCCCTCCCTCTGCGTGATCCGTCCTATGCTTTTTCATTTTCTTTCTTTTTCATTCGTGGCTCGCGTGCGGTTCGGCCCGCGAGCGCTCTTTTCATAAACCCTACACATCGCTCCCTGCTCTCGTGCATGGCTCGCTTTCTCTTTTTCGCGCGTTTTTCTGCGTCGCGCACCACTGTCTCCCTGCGCGCGTGTTTGTTTGCCTATGTGTGTACGTGCGCGCTAGAGAAGTAAAGTGCACGCGTCTCATTGTTCGCGCGTGTCACGCATCGGCGGGGAAGACCGCCGTGCGATTTCCTGTAGAGACTGATACGTGGCACTGGGTACACTTTTCCCTCTTATGTTCCGACGGCAACTGCAAAGGCGAAAATGACTGAGAAGTTATGACGAACGCCTTTTCGGTTATTCATAAAGACGTGTGTGGCTAAAGTGCCGTGCCTGACACGTGTTGTGGATTGCGAGATCGTATTATTGTTACGTCGACGCCGAGCAGAGGAGAATGACATCTTTTTAGTGCATGAAGATGTTAGTTAAGAAAGCGTTACTGACTGTTTTGACTGGATGCAGGCCCAATAAAGCTGTATTCTGCACTAAAAATTCATTTTCCGAAAAAATTCGAATCTCTTGATAAGCATTTTTATTGACATGCCTTTGTGCCCTGTATATAATATACTTTACACGTAACCAAACTTTCAAGTTATCATATGTAACTTATAAATTTAGGTAACACAATAATTTTATATCAAATTATCAAAACCCTTTTGTAATTTTACAAAGAATAAAAATAAGAATCAATATTTTCACTAAAAATGCATTATTAATTGCTGAACGAATATGTCTATTTGTTTTCAAAAGCGGTAAATTACAGAATACCAACACGTTAGCGTGCAATTGAAAAATGACATGCTACCGTTCATATACTCTATAATGCCAGACTGATTTCCGACGGCGCTAGAGTTTTATTCGAAGGTGATGCAAAATTGCAAGAAACACGCGAATATCTTTATCTTTCTGCCGAGACAAAAATAATCCGCTAGTCGCGAGAAAATGTATCTTTTCAAAAAGAAAAATGCCTTCTACTAGCAAGTTATTCTTGCTGTCAGCGACTTTATATCCAATTTATTAATGTCAAAATTTAATGTACACTAATTTTAGTAAATTAATAGTAGTTTATGCAACAACAGCGTGAAGTATATACTTTACCGGTACTGGAGCGCACCGATCATGTTCGTGCGTAACGTACACGCCCAAGTTGTATTCTAGTATATTGTGTGCCAAGGGCGTAAAGTGGGTCTTTTTAGACCAAGTGTGGGGTTGCAGTACGAGTCGAAGGTGAGCTAGCACGAGCCGAAGGCGAGTGCGTTTGCTAACCGAAGACAAGCTTGAATAAGCATTAATTTAATGGCTGATTACTTTTGTTGAACGAATAAATTGATAAATTTATTAACAATTCCATAATAAATTTTCTTTGTAGAAAAAATAGTAATTATATCATTTTAAATCGTTAACATTTTTTCACGCCACCATGGAGGTACTGTTCAACTATTTAATTACCATATAAGTAACTTCACAAATATGAAGAATAAACATGGATTTTAATATTTTAGGCGCGTTGGATTGTTTTCTAAGTGGTATCCCTCGCCAATAGCCCTACGTAACCACATTTCATCTAAAATGTTGAATTTATTAATTTAGTATTGGTATTATTTAATATATTCTTCAATTGTTATATATCAGTGTATATATATATATCACATCAACAAAATTGTAAGTAAGAAACTGTAAATATCTGTAAAAAACTGTTAATAACTGTTAATAACTTTTATCAATACCTTCATTTCTACAATTATTATTTTACATAACTAGAGATAACTGTAAAAACAGTAAATAACTGTAAATAACTGTAAATAACTGAAAATAACCGTTATTTACGTCTCAAACCAAACAATTATTTTCAATTATTTTCAGTTATTTTCAGTTATTTACAGTTACTTACATTTATTCACAGTTTCTTATAGTTATTAACATTTTTCATTTCCGCTAGGGTATATGTAATATTATTTTGTTAGCGATACTCATCCTTTTTATATGGTAAAAACTAAATGTTACATATATTGTGATGCTTATTATCATTTAAAACAAAGTAGTTTGTTGAGTAAAACTCTATATCTTTAAGGGATAATATAATATTTTAATAAATAAATAGAAAAGTATTTTTTTAATAAACTGTTAATTTTGGTGCATGCTTTCGGAGTATGCTTGACATGAAATATTTAATAATTTATCAGAACAAATAGCTAGGTATGTACATAATAAAAATTGTACGATATATAGTTCTGATAAGAAATTTATATCTTATTTATAAATAATTAAGCAGAATTTATCTTGTTATTGGAATATACATTGTAAAATAGTTTGTCACCTAATTTATGCACACATGATAATAGATTACCCGGTTGAAATGGTCTTATAAAAACTAATACAAATTGGCAGATTTGGGCGCAAAAACTGCATATGTTATTAATTAGATTTCTGTATACTTCTTATCTGGTTTTAGCAGACCTTTTCAACTGGATAATTTATTATCAGATGTAATTTTAAGCAGGTATGAAATGTGTATTAGTTTTTATCTAATATTAATAAAATTAAAAATGAATGTAATTTATAATTGATAATTACAATAAGCTAATATTATTAAAGCCTAATATTATTGAAAAAAGATGTTGTATGTTCTACACTGAGAAAAATTTTTTGGAATAATTATGGAACGATTGGTTAAAATTACTATACTGTACGCGCAATCTGACCACAGACTGGTAAAAGTGACCTATTTATTAGATTTCTAATAATTTTTACAGTTTGACTAAGAAAAATTACAAGAAAAGTATTGTAAAATTTAACATAAAAAAGTTGGAAAAATTATTAGACAGTATAGTAAAAATCACAAGTCATAAATTTTACCAAGCAACTGGCAAATATTCTTAGACTTTATAAGAATTTTTCCTATAGAGCTGACAGAATATACAAGACAGTATAGTAATTTTTACGATATATATACAGTATATATGCAGCGCTGCGCATGCGCGCTATAAACAAAACACGAGGGCATGCGCGCTTAACTCGTCATAACCTGCAATGATGTAGCCCTAACAACTAATTTAAAACGATATAATTTCAGTATAAATAACTTTAATTAACACTCGTATAATTAATTAATTAATTAATTCAAATAATTCTCTATGTATTCATTACAAAATTTTTTTAAAAATACGTGAAGAACGAATTTACTTTAAGAGTGTCAGTATAATGTAACATATGTAGACGATTCGAATTATAAACACGCAAGTGTACGCAGTGGCGCAGTCGGTAAGAAATTCGCCTGTCAACTAGGAGACCCAGGTTCGATTCCCCGCCCCGGAGATTTTTTTTCATCATAATATTTATTTATAATTTATTTCTTGATATGTATTCATATGCGTTCTCTTGTGGGAAAGTATATAATAATTGGCTAAAAATAATTTTTTTCTGTATTTTTCGGACATTTACAAAAATTACTATACTGGCTAATAAAAATTACTAGATGGACAGTCTGTGGTCGGATTCTAAAACTAATATAGTAAAATTTCTCTAAATTCTTTGTAAATATTCCAAAATTCTTCTCTCAGTGTATTCAATGTTCTAACAAAATTAAGTGATTTGATGCATTACATAAAATGTATGAAAATAATATTAAGTATCTAAATCAACCATATTTATCAAATGCTAATTATTGGTTTTTCTTGATATTTCAAAAAATCATAACTTTTCTCAATTCGCTTGGCCAACTTTGGTTAAAATAGCATTTTGAAGAGTTTTAAAAGAATTTAAAAAAATTTTGTCGAACAAAAAATTTTAAGGCGCAGTCTCAATATTCTTCGATGAAAGTATATCAAAAACCACACACACACACAACCACACACGCACACACACACACACACACACACACACACACACGCACGCACGCACGCACGCACGCACACACACACATATATATATATATATGGATCGAACACGCTTTCTGCTATTGTTCTCAAGGCGAATAGCCCTAGTGAGTACTTAGTGCGGCGTGCCGTGTGCGCGCGTGTGTCCATGGCGTGTAATGTCAACAATCGCAACGTCTGGCTCCCGGCATCCCCAGCGATGACAGCGGCTGCTCTAGTACGCCGCCCTGGTGAATGTCCTCCCTTTCATCGTATTCGCCGGTTGATGATAATTCGTCGTAGACAGGAAGGCAGTGCATCAACGGCGAGAGCAGATTTAGTAAGCCCTTTCTCGTTCCTAACCTCTCTGATGGATGAGCTGATGGTACTTTCTGTTGTTGCAGGTACATCTGTGGCAGCGAGAGGAGTGTAAACGACGAGCCAGGGTACATACTGTTTCTTGGGTGTGGAAGAAATATTGCCTGGTTCATTTATTTATTAATTATATGTGGTTTTTAGGTGCTGAACTTTCCTTGTTTGCCTTTCATACTAGTGACTATATGTGCACAGTTAAGGGGGGGGGGGGGGTATGGTTAATTCGTACAAAAATGGGTCATTTTTAATGATTTTTATATTCGCTCCAGTAAATGAAAATTTATTTTAATAAAAAGTATACGATTCAGTAACTACTGTACAATATTCTGTGAAATTTTCATTGAAAAATATTAAAAATTAAGCCGTTGGCAGCAATTCTGCGGAGGTGCCTTGACAAAATGTTGTTTTGCGGTGGACAGCATATCTCAGCAGGCATGGTGTGGTTTGTGCACATAAGAATTATGCACATATTTATTGTGCACACTTTAGCATTGGTGTATATCTATATCTATGTGTATACTCCAATGCTAAAGTGTGCACAATAAATATGTGCATAATTCTTATGTGCATAAACCACACCATGCCTCTCAGCACTGGATCGTCTGAAATTAAAAATTGAAACAGATATCGTTAGATAAGCACATTCTCGAGGTAACAACGAGAGCTTTTTTTTTTAATTATTAACAATTTTACAGTAACAAATATGTAAATTTTTTTAGCAAAAATCGGTGTTTTTATGTCAAAGTATCACCAAAAATTGAAAAATCGAAAAAAAAAATCCCTCTCGTTGTTACCTCGAGAATGTGCTTATCTAACGATATCTCTTTCAATTTTTAATTTCAGACGATCCAGTGCTGAGATATGCTGTCCACCGCAAAACAACATTTTGTCAAGGCACCTCCGCAGAATTGCTGCCAACGGCTTAATTTTTAATATTTTTCAATGAAAATTTCACAGAATATTGTACAATAGTTACTGAATCGTATACTTTTTATTAAAATAAATTTTCATTTACTGGAGC
Source organism: Torymus aiolomorphi (assembly GCA_036365515.1). Lineage (NCBI taxonomy): Eukaryota > Metazoa > Arthropoda > Insecta > Hymenoptera > Torymidae > Torymus > Torymus aiolomorphi. Next base: position 89,729,055 of record CM070873.1, read on the forward strand.
GAATATAAAAATCATTAAAAATGACCCATTTTTTTACGAATTAACCATACCCTCCCCCCCTTAATCTGCTGCTTGTGTCTTCAGCGACTCTCAGGCTGGAGCTGTTCCAGCAGTGAAACAACAGTTGAAGGTTTCCACCAGTCCTTCCTCTTTAGTTGTTACAGGTAGCTGGTACAGCGAGTGAACAACAACCATTGATGCAGACTTTTGTTTTGTATGGTAATGTTTTTTTTGTGCCATCTATTTATTAGTCATATGTGGTTTTTAGGTGCTCAACTCTCCTCGCTTGTCTCCCAGAATAGGAACTGATCTGCTGTTCATGTTCTTTGTTGATCCCTAGGCTGAGGCAGTCCTTAACATTGAGATACAATTGACGGTCTCTGTCAGTACTTTCCTCCCAGGTGGTATGGTTACTGAAGTAGTAGATCGCTTTTGGATAATTCTCAGCACACTGGCATCTATGAAGTAATGCCAGCCTAGACCGTCCAGCCCTATTTTGCTGCTTCTGCAGCTTTAAGGACGTTCTCCGGGTCGAAACATCAATTTTAGTTTTTATATTTTTAAATAATGTTTTATTAATTTCATAATCCAAGAGTAAGTACATGTAACAAATATATACTTGAAAGAACATAAGACAATTTTTTTCAGACAAATTCAGGCAATAGTCAGTATGGTATTGTTATAATTAAAGACAACAACTTCAATAAGTTTTTAAGAAAGTTTTGATGAAAACTTGACTTGCTTTTCTTAAACAAATTGATATTGCGCCGTACTGGTAAGTCGTATCATAAATTTTCCCATCGATACTCCCCCTGAAATTTCTTAACGAACAAAATAAGCTTTATTTCGTTAAGATCAGATAAAAAATAAAAAAATTTTAAAATCTTATTGAAGCTTTTGTCTTTAATTGTAATAATACCATATTGACTATTGCCTGAGTTCGTCTGAAAAAAATTGTCTCATGTTCTTTCAAGTATATATTCGTTACATGTACTTACGCTTGGATTATCAAATTAATAAAACATTATATAAAAATATAAAAACTAAAATTGCTGTTTCGACCTGGAGAACGTCCTTAAGTGATCTTCAAGTGTTAGTACTTTATAGTGTGAAGGGATAGGTAATTAGGAACTGGGGATATCATAAAAGTGCTGCGTGTGTGGTTAAATCCGATACAGGTAGGTAGTTGTGTCTGGTAATATTAGCTTGTCTGGTTAATTTCTAAGTTTAATCAGGGTGTAAGAAATTGCTTCAGGGTATCTGTTTTATTAAGATACATTATTATATATATATATATTTCGCAGACTTCTACTCACAAGGAAAGGATACTTGGTGTCCGCCTCCGATTTTCATGAAACTTCGCATATGAGTAGAGTCTCAAAAGATATTCGACACGCATTTTTTTTATCTGCGGAAAAACATATCTAAGGGGTGAAAACCGCCCTTAAAGTTCACCCCCAAAAACCGTTTTTTTTTAATATCTCAAGATGGAATCAGAATTTTTTAATGAAACCAACACCTATTTGTTTCTTATGAAAAGTCGAGTTTTTCAGCACAGTTTTAAAGCTGGGGGTTGCATCCCCTATTTTTTATAAGGGTAAATATGATTTTTTCCCTTGTATTTTTGGCATGGTGTGGTTTGTGCACATAAGAATTATGCACATATTTATTGTGCACACTTTAGCATTGGGTTATATACATAGATATAGATATACACCAATGCTAAAGTGTGCACAATAAATATGTGCATAATTCTTATGTGCACAAACCACACCATGCCGTATTTTTGATATAAAAATGTTCTAATGAGCTAACTTTGATTGAAAATTGCCATGCTATAAAGAAAATTGAAAATTATAGTTGACCTGTTTCGAGATTTAACTAGGGGGGCTGCGCCCCCCAGCGTGCCTTCGGCACGCCCCCCCCCCCCACACACACCTGCTCCTCGCTTCGCTCGTCGCCCCCCCTCCCTATGTAAAAACTTCGTTTTTACATAATAGGCACGACCGCAATGCTCAGAAGAACCTTATACTTTTATTATTGCAAAAATTGTAATGCTTTATTTATCGTTTTTATCATTTAAAATAAACATAAATACATCTGCAGTAGAATTTAAATAATAGTTATCCATTTACTTTTACACATTTATTTCTTCTTTTTTGTAGAAGGTTTGCGTTTTAATTCTACATGTATAAAAATATTTAGATAACTTTTTAAATAGCCTATGATGTATATAAATTTATTAAGTATTAATTGATATGATTAAAGCGCGCATGGGAATATTGAATATAAATACCATGATTGCAGTTATATTTAAAATTAAAAACATAGTTTTCATAATTTCTATTATAATTATAATAATTGGTTTTTTATTTTTATTTATGAAAATGTAATATGAAAACAAAATTTTGTTTTAATCTTATCCATAAGGTGGAAACTAGCTGCTCACGGACTCACGGATGTTCCTAACTACATATACCTATACAATCTCAATTACAAAAAATACTTGCGCACATATGCATATATACACTAATATCGCGAAAAGGAGAAAAACAGAAGGAGAATGCTCAATATTGATGCATTCGGCAACGGCAATCTGGCTTAACCCTGCGACCTGCGTGCATGAATATACTTGTCGTAACCGCTACGCTAGGTACCTCGGCTCACGGTCGTACACACTTTCCGGACCTATGTGACCGTGCCTCACTGCCTCGGCTATAGGCTGCGTTCGCACACCAAGTACAGCGGAAAAACACATGCGACTCGCGCAACCGCGAGCGCTCCCTGTACGTATAAGAGATATATATATATATATATATATATATATATATATATATATATATATATATATATATATATATATATATATATATATATATATATGATCGCGCGCGCTTTCTGCTACTGCTGAGTAGTGTCGCGTGCCGTGGCGCACATGTGTCCATGGTGTGTGTTGTCAACAATCGAATCGTCTGGCTCCCGGCGTCCCCAGCGATAACTGTGGCTGCTGTAGTATGCCGCCCTGGTGAATCGTGTTCGCCCTTGCATCGTGTTCGCCGATTGTCGATGATTCGTCGGAGATGGGAAGGCAGTGTGTCAGCGGCAAGAGCAGATTTAGTAAGCATTTTCTCGTTCCTAACCTCTCTGATGGGTGAGCTGATGGTACTTTCGCTTGTTGCAGGTATCTGTGGCAGCGAGAGTAGTGTAAACGACGGGCACTGCTGCAGACTGTTTCTTGGGTGTGGAAATGTTGTCTGAGTGATCATTTATTTATTAATTATATGTGGGTTTTAGGTGCTCAATTTTCCTTGTTTGGCTCTTACACTAGTGACTATGTGTACAGTTAAGCTACTGCTTGTGTCTCTACTCTCAGGCTGTTGCTGTTTCCAGCAGTAAAACAACGGTTAAAGGTCTCCACCAGTCCTTCCCCTTTAGTTGTTACAGGAAGCTGGTACAGTGAGTGAACAACAGCCATTGCTGCAGACTTTTCTTTTGTATGGTATGTTTTTTTTAATTCATCTATTTATTAGTCATATGTGGGTTTTAGGTGCTCAACTCTCCTCGCTTGTCCCCCAGAATAGGGACTGATCTGCTGTTCATGTGCTTTGCTGATCTCTAGGCTGAGGCAGTCCCTGACATGAAACACAATTGACGGTCTCTGTCACTACTTTCCTCCTCGTTGGTGTGGTTACTGACAGTGGATCATTGTTAGATGATTCTCAGCAGACTGGCATCCATGGAGTAGTGGCCAGCCTAGACCGTCCAGCCCTATTTTGCAACTTCTGCAGCTCTAAGTGATCTTCGAGTGTTAGTGCTTTAAAGTGTGAGGGGATAGGTAATAGGAACTGAGAAATATTATATAAGTGCTGTGTGTCTTGTTAAATGCGATAAGGGTAGGTAGTTGTCCCTGGTAATATTAACTCGTCTATTTAATTTCTAAGTTTAGTGAGGGTGTAAGAACTCGCTTCAGGGTATCTGTTGTATTAAAATATATCATTATGTATTTCGCAGACTTCTACCCAGTGAGACTTGCCTATTTAGTAGTTTTCTACATGCTGTAAGACTGAGTCAGCTAAAACATTGCATTCTTTATGCATTGAAATTTACCATATTACAACATTTATAGCTCATACATTACACAAAAGTTTTTTTTGTATATATGATATTCCTTTAACATGTGCTTATATAATATTACACAATTTTGATTCTTTTAGTTCAATCGCTTAGATCCTGGGAACATAGTGAGTAGGTTAAGCTGGGTAATCTTATATTAAATTTTTTAAATTTGTTATTAAAAATCTTTTTGTAGAAAACAGGGAAATAGATATTTTGTTTCTTTAATTATTCTTCCAATGTGTTTATCCCATTGAATATTGTAATCAAATGTAATATTGTATCTTATTATTATGTTTTGGTAATTATATTATCTTTGGAATGTTATGTCGATTTTTTCCATCTTATTTAGAGCTATTGTATCGAATACTTCTGTGCAAATCTAATTCTGTTAAATAATAAGCGAAAATTCACTATACGTGTATTGGGGTATTAAAAATCATGTTTATACGTTTGATGATCTAGAAATTATTGTACATAAAAATGTTAATTGGGAATAAGTTTTGTTTAAACTATATCTATATGCTTTGTATTTAACAGTTTTATTGAAAGTCAAATTCTTGTATGATAAGCGAAAATCGACGATTTTAGGTGTATTTAGGCATTAAAAATCGTTTTTATAGGTCTAAGCGGTCAGGAATCCATTTTATATGAAAATGTTAAATGGGAAAAAGTTTTATTTAAATATTATCTAGAACTTTTGTATGGAACATGTTTGTGTAAAATCAAATCCTGTCAAGTTTTAGCCGAAAATCGTCCATTTTATGTATATTTTGACGTTCAAAATCGTTTTTATAAGTCTAACTCGTCAGGAGTTGATTTTACACGAAAATGTTAAATAGAAAAAAGTTTTGTTTAAATATTATCTACAACTTTTATATTTAACATTTTCGTGTAAAATCAAATCTTGTCAAGTTATAGCTGAAAATCGTCAAATTTTGACCTTTTTGTCGTTTTTTGCAGTTATCTTGGCAAATATTGCTCTTAGAAAAAAGTGTCCAACAGAAAAAAGGTGTATTTTAATTAGTTTTAGCAGATAGACCTGTAGATATAAGCTTAAAATTAATTTTTTTAGTCGTTAAGCTTAAAAATCGATTTTTTGAAATGTTTCTTTGTACTCGCATTTTTTTAATTTTTCATGGATCTATCTTAATTGAGAATCAGCAATTAGGTATAATTAGAGGAGTATTTTCCCGCGATTCGGATGGAATCGGTTGAAAATTCATTGAGATAATCGAGAAATTTGCGTACATACGGGCGTACAGACATACATACATCACAGAAAACGCTTAAAACGCACTCATTTTGACTGGAAAAGACTTTTCTTGTATCAAATTATTAGTTTTTTTTTTAAGTCAAACAATTTTCGCTCTGGTGAAATTATAAGGCTCTCCCGAGCAGCAGTCGTGCCTAAAAATAAAAACACGTTGACGGGGTGAATTACCCCTAATTTAATTAATTTTTTATCAGCTTTGCAACTGGTTAGAGTATCGAAAAAGAATTGACACGTATTTGTTTTTTTATCTGTGGAGAAAGACATCTGGGGGTGAAAACCACCCTTAAAGTTCACCCCCAAAAACAGTTTTTTTTAATATTTCGAGATGGAATCGGAATTTTTTAATGAAACCAAAATCTATTTGTTTCTTATAAAAAGACGGGTATTTGGACACAGTTTTAATGATAAGGGGTTGCACCCCCTATTTTTATGGGGGTAAATATAATTTTTTTCACCCTGTTTTTAAAATAACAAAGTTTTGACGAGCCATATTTGATTAAAAAATGCCATGTTGTAAAGAAAATTAAAAATTATAGTTGACCTGTTTCGAGGCTTAAAATAAACACATAGAAAGGGTGAGTTACCCCTATTTTAGTTATTTATCTTTTAGTGATTAAAAAAAATTGATCACAACATTCTTTTTGATTTTTAATTTTGAGATGCTTATTTCAAATCATATTTTACGTGAAATACCAAAATTGACTACTAAAATTTAATACATTAAATGAAAATTTGCAAGAAAATTTTTATCACTTATTTTTTTTTGTTTATGAAATTAATGATGAAATTATTTATAAACAAAGAATTTTTTTGGGTAAAATTCTATTAAAAATTCATCTTTTTTTACATTATATTAGGATAATATTTCATTTCCCGTATTGATAGTTGTATTGTTGATGTCATAAAAATTTAAGTTTTTTTTATCAACGAAGGTTTAATTCTTACCGAAATATGCAATATAATTATAATTATATTAAATTTACATTACAATTTTCAACGTCATCACGCTTCTACGAATATTTTTTTCGCGACGATATTTATAAAAATATTGGTAAGTTAAAAATAAACTTTGAATACGAGATAATTCTCGAGTAAACAAGAGATATTTTTATTCGGCTGTGGCCAGTTTTTAGTGTTTCTTTGTATTGACTACACGCTAGTTACTAGACTGATTACATATTGTTGGTGTTTATACAATTGTTTAAATTGATATAATTATACATTTTATTATATACTCTTCAAAAAAAAATTTTAAATTATGCATTGAGGATACAGAAAATGTATTATTTGTATTATTAAAAAGGGTTTGTAAGTATATTGCTATTTTATTTTTAGTCATATGGGCGAAATGTTTAAACAAATAAGAACTTTCTTGAAAAAAATAAAATAGTTTAAATATTAAAATGATATCTAAAGTCAAATAGTAAGTTTGATTAAAAGAAGTGATATAATGTAAATAGGATTATTATAAAAGCGTAAAATAAAATAATGATTCTAATAATGTTGAATTTATTAATATAACCATGATAAGAAGAATATTTGTAAAAAAACACCGACTTGTTTTCATTTTTTTCTAGAGTTAATAGAATTTATAATATTTATTATATACATAAATATCATATCAGGATATATTAATAAATTTTTCGTTTGCCATTTATTGAGTGTATGTTAAATAATTACAATTATCTAAAAAAGTCGTCAGATTTTTCAGCCCAAATATCTCACAGATACTATAACAAAAATGATCCACAGAATTTATGAAAATTATCTCCGCACAAATCGAAGGCCTGAAGTCGAGATTATATCAAATAAATGTTTACAAATTAATTTTTTAATTAAAACACGTGGTGGCCGCTAAAGTTTCTTATTCTTATTCGACATGCCCTCAATAACTGTTTTAAATAAAACTAGTATAATATTTTATTGTAATGAGTATCTTGCCCATTTAATACAATTAATAAATAAAATTAATGAAATCGTATGAGCGTGCGTGTGTAAGCGTGTGAGTGCGTGCGCGCGCTTGAGTGTAAATACATATATATTCCATTTCATTATTTTATGTATTTATTATATTAAACTGGCCGATTCTCTCTACCATATAATAAACAAATAAAATAAATTAAATTATTTGTGTGTGTCACATAATATTGTAGTAATTATTATCAAACTTGTTTGAATTTCGCGCTTCTCAAGTAAACAGCGCCATCAAAGCGTTACCTATAGAGGCTTCCTAAGCAGTGCCGATTGCGAGGCTCAGATCTCCGTGAGGCATCTTGGTGTGCGGACTCACGTGTATACTTGTGTTTGTTTAATAAAGTTTCTTATATTATTAAACCTGTGTTCATTAGTTATTCAACAGGTTATGGGCCCAGGTAGTTTCTGAGGCGCATACGAGTGAGGTTTTGAAGAACGTCTCTACCATAACTTTGATACGAGCGCATTAAGTTTTCCCGTCGTAAGAAAGTTTTTCGCAACAAGGATGGCGGAAAGCAGGATTGACACAGCGTCTATTAACAAGTTTGATGGCAGCAATTACCATCAGTGGAAGTTTCAACTATTATGTGCCCTACGAGCAAAGGGCCTTTATGGAATTGCAAAAGGTACAGAGGCGAAACCAGCAGCAACGACTGCAGCCTCATCAGCGGCTGATGTCGCGGGGTACAACAAATGGGAAAGGAATGATGCCACGGCGATGTTTCTGTTGACGACTGCGATGGATTTCTCCCAAATCACGCTCATCGAGAACTGCACGTCATCGAAGGAAATAATAGATAAGTTAGATGCGATCTATGCTCAAAAGACCGAGATTAATAAAATGTTAGCGCACGAGAGATTTTCCCAATACAAAATGGATATGAATGATTCGATCGCACAGCATATTGCGAAAGTAGAAAATCTTGCACAGCAAATAAAAGATTCGGGTGAAACGATTAGCGATACGGCAATCATGACAAAGATTCTCGGTAGCTTACCCGCGAAGTTTAGGAGTTTTCGCCAAGCGTGGTTGTCATTAGACGAAACAAAGCAAACGATTAAAAATCTCACGTCGCGGTTGATCGATGAAGACACAAGTCTCAGTGCGGCGGACGATTCCGAGAAAGCCCTTGTCGCGTCGTCGAATGTAAACAAAGAGGCGAATCGCGAAGGAAACAGACAGCGTACTAAGTTCGATAAGTCAAAGATTATTTGTTACAAATGCCAAAAGAAAGGTCATTTTGCTAAAGAGTGTCGCGGAAAAGCTAAACCTAATAAAGAACAGAATTCTCATCAAGGGAATTATTCTGCTTTTAGTGTATTAGAAAATAACCGTTCCATCTCAAACTTGGATAACGAACTATGGATACTTGATAGCGGTGCAACGTCGCACATGACTTATCGTCGGGATTTCTTTAGCGACTTTCAGAGAATTGACAACAACGCCGTAGTTATTTTAGGAAATGACAAGAATTACCTGTAAGAGGAAAAGGTAACATTAAAATAAAAAAATTATTAGATAATGAGTTGTATGTACCCAATTTAGATAAAAATCTTTTCTCGGAAGGAGTAGTTACAAAGAAAGGTATGAAAATAGTTAAAGAAGGTAAAAATGCTAGCTTGTATGAGAATAATATAAAATTAGCGACAGCTGAACGCGTAGATAGTAATTTGTATCACATGCAATTTAAAACTGTTTTATCGCAATAGGCGAATGTAGTCACAAAAGATAGCTTACGGAAATGGCATGAGCGTCTAGGGCATGTGAATGTAAAATACATTAAGGAAATGGTTTCTAAGCATTTAATTCATGGTATAGAGTTAGCCGATGTCGATAATTTCTTTTGTGAAGCGTGTATGTATGGTAAGCAGCATAAGTTGTCATTTGCTCCGTCGAAACATATAAAAGCGAAACTAGGAGAACACATACACAGCGATCTTTGTGGACCCATATCCGTTCCGTCTGTTCAGGGTGCTAAATACTTTGCATTGTTTAAAGATGATCTATCGGGCTATAGAGTAGTTTTCTTTATTAAACATAAGGATGATACGCTAGAGTGTTTTAAACAATTCTGTAATTTGTCGAACAATAAACTTGGTAATTCAGTAAAGATTTTACATGTCGATAATGGAAGAGAATATTGTAATGAGAAATTTAAAAGTTATCTTTCAGAAGCCGGTATTGAATTACAAACTACTGCCCCTTATACCCCTGAACAGAACGCGCGAGCGGAACGAGACATGCGAACAATCGTAGAGAGCGCTAGATCAATGTTATACGCGAAAGACGCACCGTTGTACTTGTGGGCAGAAGCCGTAAACACGGCTGTTCATATTTTGAACAGAACGCCAACAACACAAGCGCCGAATTCGACACAGTTCGAGATGTGGACGGAAAAACCTCCCGAGTTAGGTCATATTAAAATCTTCGGATGTGACGCATTTATGCATGTACCAAAAGAACTACGGAACAAACTTGCGAGTAAGAGTAAGAAACGTATTTTTGTAGGCTACGAAGGAAATTCAACGAATTATCGTTTATTTGATCCAGTAACGAAAAAGATCAATGTTTCACGCAATGTTTCATTCAACGAAGATAAAATTAGCTCAGAAATCAGAGAAAATATTGCAAAAATATTTGTTCAAACAGATGAAAACTAATTGAATGAAGCATTGCATGAAAATTTAGACAGGGATAAAAGTTTAGATAATGATAAAAGTCGTGAAAATGATAGAGTAGATAAGGATGTAAAAAATACTGTAAATAATGAGCCTGATATAATTGATATTTCAAACTCCAATGATAATGCTGAAAAGTACTCGTTGCGATCGCGAGATTCAATAAAACCGTCCAAACGTTATGAAGCAAATTTGGCAGAAGTCTATATACCACAAACGTTTGAACAAGCGATGCAAAGCGATAACAAGGATAAGTGGAAAAAAGCGATTTTGGAAGAGGCTAGCGCACTTGCTAAAAATGAAACATGGAACGTGGTGCCACCAAAGGATAAAAAAGCCATAAATTCTAAATGGGTTTTTAGTTTGAAATCTAGTGAAAACGGAAATTCTCCTCGTTTCAAAGCAAGATTGTGCGCAAAGGGATATACACAAGTGAAAGGTATTGATTACACCGATACTTTTTCGCCAACTATAAGGTATGACTCGATAAGAATTTTACTTGCAATAGCAGTACAAAGAAAACTTAAAATAAAACAGTTTGACGTTAAGACTGCATTTCTTAACGGCCATCTACGAAAAGAAGTATACATGCTGCCGCCAGAAGGAATAAAAATTGAATCTGGCATGGTATGCAGGTTAAAAAAGGCGTTATACGGCCTGAAGCAAGCTTCTCGTCAATGGAACGAACGATTTGATCAATTCCTAAAATCAATAGGTTTTATTCAAAGTAATGCAGATAGATGCGTTTATCAGAGAATGTTTAATAACTCTAAGATACTTCTGGTGTTGTATGTAGATGATGGTCTGCTTATGGGCGACAACGAACCCGAACTTCAGTCAGTTATCTCTCAACTAGAAGCGAATTTCGAAATCACGACATGTGATGAGGTACGATGTTTCGTTGGTATGGAAATTTCATATGACGAAAATGAAGGATCGATATTTATTCATCAGAGAAATTACATTAATAAAATTATTAAGAAATTTAATATGGAAGATGCCAATGGAGTTAACACGCCTGCTGATAATCACATACAATTGAATTCAATAAAAGAAGAAGATACGAAACGGGAGGTGCCGTATAGAGAGGCCGTCGTAGCTTGATATTCGCTGCTATCGTTACGAGGCCAGATGTTCCATATGCAGTGGGAGTTGTAAGCCGTTTTTTGGACAAACACGCTGATTCTCACTGGAATGCCATTAAAAGAATCATTCGGTACCTTAAAAATACAATAGATTATGGAATACTCTATACAAAGGCTCAAGGATCAGAAATAATACAAGGGTACTCTGATTCGGATTTCGCAAATGATGTGGATACAAGGAAATCTACGACTGGTTATATTTTCAAGAGGAGTGATGGATCTATGATATGGAACAGTCAACGTCAGTCAACAGTCTCCCTATCAACTGCAGAGGCTGAGTACATTGCGGCGTCATCTGCAGTTAAAGAAGCAATGTGGATACGTCAATTGTTACGCGATTTACAAGAACCCATTGTAAAATCAACACCAATTTTTATGGACAATCAGAGCGCAATCAAATTGGTGCACAATGCGGAATTTCACAAGAGAACCAAACATGTAGATGTGCGTTACCATTATATCCGTGAAAAATATGCTAGTGACGACATAGGTGTTTATTATGTAACAAGTAAAGAGCAAATTGAGGATATTTTGACCAAAGCGATTGCTTGTAAACAATTCGAAATATTGCGAACTAAGTTAGGTGTAAAGAAAGTGTAAGGTTCTATTGTAAATGTATAACTTGTGTCATTCCCTAATCATTGTCTAAAAGTTTTTATAAAGTTCATCATGAGTTATGCATTCAACCGTCATTATATTGTAGATTTACCAAAAAAAAGGGGGGGGGGAAACGCTCAATTAGTGGGAGTATCAAAGTTGTTTGAATTTCGCGCTTCTCAAGTAAACAGTGCCATCAAAGCGTTACCTATAGAGGCTTCCTAAGCAGCGCCGATTGCGAGGCTCAGATCTCCGTGAGGCACCTTGGTGTGCGGACTCACGTGTATACTTGTGTTTGTTTAATAAAGTTTCTTATATTATTAAACCTGTGTTTATTAGTTATTCAAAAATTATAATATTTTTATTTCAGTGAAACATAACTTTATTTTAAAAAGAAGACTAGATCAAACGCGCGCTGCGCGCGCGGAGATGAACTATGCTTTGAATACAATATTCAAAAATGGGAAAATAACCTTATAAGAAAAATATAAACAAACAACATTACGTTGCCATGCACATAGCTACAGCAAGGCAACGCTTCCGACCAATAAGATTACGAATAAAACGTGAAATAACATAGCCATCAATTTTAATAAAGGGGATAAAATTATAAAGTATCTGAAATAAAAGTAAGTTCAATTGACGTTCATGAAAATAAAATAAAGTTATTTTAAGTAAAATAATAATTATAGAATAAATAATCTACGGCTGTTGCTTGAACGTCATTGCCTCAAATAAAATTAAAAAATGGCTATTAATCCACTGGTTGTAATATCTTTATTATCTATAATCTTTAATCCTAACAATGTTAAAATTGAAGAATCACAAGCTAACGAACAAGAGATAACTTTATATCATGTAATAGAAAATATAATAAAGGAGAGTGTAAATTACAATTTACATACAGAAGAAGAATATACTTTACTTTTTGAGGATGACTACAGTGATACACTTCCACAAGATATTAAAGAAGAGGATGAATTAAATAAAGATTATGCAGAGATTTCTGCTTGTTTATCGAATGAAGAAGATGTAGACTTTGAATATAAGAAACAGGTAGTGCAGTATTGGCAAAGTGGAAAAAAAAGCCATTATCCTTGACAAGTGTACAATCGAAGTATAGAAAAGTTACTTCCGATCATCAATTGCGTCGGTGAAAATTACAAATTGAAGCAGGGGGTGCGAGAAAAACTATTCTATATGGAATAACAACTTATGTACTTCAAAAAGTTAAAGAAGCGATAGAATCAAAAATGACTCTGCATGATATTGATATAAAAAGATGGGCTCTCGTAAAGAAAGCAGAACTAAATATTCCGTGATTTAAAGCTTCACATAGATGGATACACATATTAAAAAAAAAACATCACATTGTTTCACGTAAAATAACAAAATTTATTACTATGTCATCTACACAGAAGGCAATAGAAGTAGAAAAACATAAAGAAAATTTTGTTAATGATGTCAAAAATCTCATTAAAGTACATGGTGCTCAAAACGTTTACAATTCTGGTCAAAGCGGGTTCAATTTAGAGATACATAGCGGTCGCACTCTTTGTTATGAGGGGATTAAAAATGTAGAAAACATCGTTCAGTCGGTATCTTCTACAACACATAGTTACACTATTCAACCAATAATATCAGCAGAGGGACAGCTTATGTCCTTTTTATTTATAGTTTTAAAAAAAGGCTCATGGGCAATTTGGACCTAAAGTAATGAAAACTTTATTCAAACCAGAAAATATATACGTAGAAGCATCAGCGTCCGGTAAATTATCGAATGAACTATTTCAAATTTGGATTCAAAATGTATTTTTGATTCACAGTGGGAATTCACCTATACTGCTATTAGATTCATGGAGTGGACAATGTAAAAACGCTGTAAAAGAAGCTTTACCGAAAGAGTCAAATCTTATATTGAAAACGATACCAAAAGGCACAACTGGTCAGATACAGCCTCCTGATGTATATGGTTTTCGATTATGGAAAAACTTTGTAAGAAAATGATCAGACATAACACTTCTTATGAATTATGATGCTAAATTACACGAGAGAAATAATATAATCAAACTACAATCTCTAACTCATAATCAATTTTCTTCACCAAGATTTCAAAATGTTTTTAAATATGCCTGGTATAAAAGTGGATACCTAACGAAAAAACCTCCAAGACATGAAAATCCAGTAGATTTCTGTTTCCATACTCAAGACCAATTTGCGACATATGTGGAGGAATTGCAGTCATATGATGTGCATGGTGTAAAAAGCTATTATGTTTTAAACATTTTTTCACAGATTATCATTATTGTCAAACGTATATTGAATAAAATTTGCAAATTCGCCAATTTCTGTAATATTTATATATGTTAAATTGACAAATCATCACATTGTACAAATTAATAAAAATGAAAAAAAGTTTTCGCTCATAATCTAGTAATAATAATGTTAATAGGGGTAGCCACCCCCACTAAAATTAAAATATTTTTTATTTTTTTAACTTTTAATAGTAAATATGAGTCAAAATAAGCATTACAAAATTAAAAATCCAAAGGAATGTTGTGATTAATTTGTTTTAATCACTAAAAGATAAGTAACTAAATAGGGGTAGCTCACCCCTTCTATGTGTTTTTTTAAACCTCGAAACAGGTCAATTATAATTTCTAATTTTCTTTACAACATGGCATTTTTTTTTACCAAATATGGCTCGTTAAAACTTTGTTATTTCAAAAACTGTGAAAAAAATTATATTTACCCCTATAAAAATAGGGGGTGCAATCCCCCAGCTTTAAAACTGTGCCGAGAAACTCGACTTTTCATAAGAAATAAGTAGGTGCTGGTTTCATTAAAAAATTCCGATTCCATCTTGAGATATTAAAAAAAAAAACGGTTTTTGGGATATGTTTTTAGATATGTTTATTAGATATGTTTTTTTGCAGATAAAAAGAAATATGTGTCGAATATTTTTTGACACTCTACTCATATGCGAAGTTTCATGAAAATCGGAGGCGAACACCAAGTATCCTTTCCTTGTCAGTGAGGCTTACCTATTTAATAATTTTTTAGCACACTGTAAGACTGACAGAGTCACCTAAAATATTGCATTCTTTATACATTGAAATTTACCATACTACAAAATTTATAGCACATGCATTACACAAAAGTTTTTTTTGTAAATATGATAGTACTTTAACATGTACTTATACAATATTAGACAATGTTGATTCTTTTAGTTCAATCGCTTAGGTCCTGTGAACATAGTTAACAGGTTAAGCTGTGTAATCTTGTATCAAATTTCTTAAATTTGTTATCGAAACAGTAAGATAACATAATTATATATTTTTACCAACCAAATTTGTATAGATTTTTCTAATTTTAATTCTACTACATTCTAAGTTCTCTAGATCACTTGACAAGGAATTGTACGTTCTGATAGCTTCTGTGTAACAGTTTTTGTTAGTTATTGTTTGAGTTTTTTTTTTATTGGTATCTGTACAGTTCTATTTCTTGTGTATTAATTGTTTGTCTCTGATATTTAGTTTCTCATAATGATAGAAAACGGACTCAAAACCAAATAATTGTTGAATATTTAAAGGGCATCTCTCAAACACAAAAGTATATTTTTAAATGTAATTTTAAAAATTTTATTTTGTAAATTATTTAATGGTCTTCGACTATTCATATATAAAGAGCCACAAGATATTATCCCATAATTTTTAAGACTATTATAAAGAGCATAATATAATGTGAACAATGTTTGAGTTTGCATAATATTTGCTTTTTTTTGTAGGAAAAAGAGGAATAGATATTTCATTTCTTTAATTATTTTTTATTAATGTGCTTATCAGATCAAGGAGCGCGGGAGCGCTCCGAAGGCAAGTAACAGTCAAACAATGCAGAAGAGGCTAAGGAGTGACCCGTGCCTTATATTCTTTGATATGAGAGCGCGAAAACTTTGATCGCGTTGTATTTTATCTATGCAGAATAAATATCTAGCATAATACACTTGTTGAAATCTATGTTCATTAAGCTAGAAAAATTTGAAGGTTTTATTCAAAAATATTGTCTCATTTAAGAGATATTGAGTATCAAAGAATCAGACTGGTCGATTCCGATCTTTAAATTTTTTCCTTTTCTTTCATCAGACCTGCATCCGCTTCCCATCACGTGATACGTATAACGTCACGTGACCCCATACGACCCAGCGTGTATATATATATATATATATATATATGTACACCGTATCCATCGACCTAACCTTATTTACATATAATCGACCTAACCTTATATTTACATATAATAACATGTCAGTATTTTTTTATTATACACACAGATATATATATATTACAAATGTTATCATATCGTGATCATATCGTGATATCGTGAGTTAGTATAAATTAGTTAATAATATGTAAAAATCTCAAATAGTCAACTGGTGATGAGAAGAATTTATCTATTCTTCGTGTATCAATCAATCAATGGGAAAATAACTTTTATTAGATAAGTACTTACTGGCTAAATGTTAAATGGCTAAAATCATTTTGTAAAATTGATACTTTGTGTGATTTTTTATTTTTACAGATTTTTTATAGATATTATACCAGAATTATACCAGAAGATTTTTTTCGAGTCCTTTTGGAAATATAGGGATAAGGAGTTCTAATCGTGTAATGTGTCTGAAAATTTTGAATTAGCAAAAATGAACGACTGCCCTCATGACCCTGGTTGTTATTTTATTATTAATGGACAACAAAAAATTATTTTAATACATGAACAGACGCTTAGGAATAGAATAATTTATATTAAAGATTTATCTATTCTTCGTGTATCAGTCAATCAATGGGAAAAATAACTTTTATTAGATAAGTACTTACTGGCTGAATGTTAAATGGCTAAAATCATGTTGTAAAAATTGATACTTTGTGTGATTTTTTATTTTTACAGATTTTTTACAGATATTATACCAGAAGATTTTTTCGAGTCCTTTTGGAAATATTGAGATATATGTATAATATAGCCAATAATGTTAAGGAGTTCTAATCGTGTAATGTGTCTGAAAAATCTAATTTTGAATTAGCAAAAATGAACGACTGCCCTCATGACCCTGGTTGTTATTTTATTATTAATGGACGACAAAAAGTTATTTTAATACATGAACAGACGCGTAGGAATAGAATAATTTATATTAAAGAAGATAGTAAGAATATATATAGCACTACTCAAGAAAGAAAAACAGAAGTGCAGGCAAATACTATTTACGATACAATATTTTCAAGATGTATTTTATAATATCCTCAACATGAAAATTTTATAAATCAAATGTTATTGATAACAAATTGTGATTGTGATTAAAAAATGACATCTACCAGTATTTGGTGTAATATAAAAAATAAAATACCGGTAAAATGTGTTGCATGAAATGTTATATCAAATTAAAAAACTTCTCCTTAAAATCAGTTTCAAATATTTTGAAAATAGCTCAAGTGTGTATTAATAAGTAATTACGTCTTATGAGGTTTATAAACATCATAATAAACTTTTGCATACAAAAAATATTGCTCAGTGACACGCGAGGTTATATATATAAATATACAATATAATTTTCAGTGTTTAAAATATGGTACTGGTATGACGTGCTACATGAAGTGTTTATAATTAAATTTTAAAACTTCTATTAAAAATCAGTTTCAAATATTTGAGAATAGAACAAGTGTGTATTAATAAATAAAATAATTATTTTAGAAGAATATTAAAAATTGGTCTTCATATTTGACAGGATTAAATTATTATTATTACAAAACGACATCTAATCAGTGTTTTGCGTAATAAATAAAATAAAATACCGGTATGATGTGTTGCATGAAGTGCATATATAACTAAATTTTATTGATGACAAATAACATATAGTGATTAAAAAATGGCATGTAATCAGTGTTTTGTATTATTAAATAAAATAAAATATCAGTATGATATGTCCAATGAAGTGCATATATAAATCAAATGTTATTGATAACAAATTGTGATTACAAAATGACATCTATCAGTATTTGGTGTAATATAAAAAAATAAAATACGGGTAAAATGTGTTGCATGAAATGTTATATCAAATTTAAAAACTTCTCCTTAAAATCAGTTTCAAATATTTTGAAAATAGCTTAAGCGTGTATTAATAAGTAATTACATCTTATGAGGTTCATAAACATCATAATAAACTTTTGCATACAAGAAAATATTGCTCAGTGACATGCGAGGTTATATATAAATATACAATATAATTTTCAATGTTTTGTGTAATAATAAATAAAATATGGTACTGGTACGACGTGCTACATGAAGTGTTTATAATCAAATTTTAAAACTTCTATTAAAAATCAGTTTCAAATATTTGAGAATAGAACAAGTGTGTATTAATATAAATAAAATAATTACATGTTATGAGATTCATAAACTTCATAATAAGCTTTTGCATAGAAAAAAATATTGCTGAGTGATATATAATTTTCAGTGTTTTGTGTAATAAATAAAATAAAGTAACTGGTATGATGTCTTACATGAAGTGTTTATAATCAAATTTTTAAAACTTCTATTAAAAATCAGTTTCAAATATTTTTTTAATGTAACAAGTGTGTATTAATAATAAATAATTACGCTTTATGAGTTTCATATAATTTGCATAGAAGAAAATATTGCTTAGTGACATAAATATATAACATAATTTTCAGTGTTTTGTGTAATATTATATTATTTAAAGAATTCATTTAATCGCCAACACTTATATCTATGTGAATATTACTATTTCAAATACGTTTTGTCGATAGCTATGTTTTTTTCAACTTGAAGACCTAAAATTTATCTTCCTTGGAACATTGTATATTGGAATCAAAATTTCATTTAAATAACGATATTTGATGTAAAAATTTCTACAAATTAAACAAAAGAAAGTTATGAAATCAATTCCTATAAAGTCAAGTATTTATTATTCAATATATTTTTTTATAAAGCTTTTATAATAAAACATTTTTATATTACTTTTTACAAAAGTATAAACCAAGGCAAGTAACAGTGTATTACCAGCCGCTTCTATGTAATTTTCTCTACGAAAAATTTTTAGAAAGACGAACTTAAATGGTAAAAAATATTTAAAAAACTTTTTCTGTGAATACGTTTGTAATAAACTCATTAAATACAAATCTAACAAAAGAAAGTAATGAAATCAATACGCATAAAGTCAAGTACTTACCATTAATTCTTGGAATAAATAAAAAATTTTTTTTTATTTAAAGAATTCATTTAATCGCCAACACTTATATCTATGTGAATATTACTATTTCAAATACGTTTTGTCGATAGCTATGTTTTTTCAACTTGAAGACCTAAAATTTATCTTCCTTGGAACATTGTATATTGGAATCAAAATTTCATTTAAATAACGATGTTTGATGTAAAAATTTCTACAAATTAAACAAAAGAAAGTTATGAAATCAATTCCTATAAAGTCAAGTATTTATTATCATAAATCTATTTTCGGAGTAAATACATTTTTTTATTACAAACATTTATTCGCCAACGCTTATATATATTTTTATATGTTACTTCAACAAAGAATATAGAAGTTCAAAATTTGAACTCAAAGACAAAAAAATTCATTTTCCTTCAAGATATTGCATGTTGGAATTGAATTCATTTAAACGACATTTTTAAATAATACAAAAGAAAGTTGTGATATCAATTCCCAGATAATCAAGTATTTTTATTATCATTTAAACCACGACATTTTTATAAATTATGCAAAAGAATGTTGTGATATCTATTCCCAGATAGTTAAGTATTTTTATTATAATTATAATTGAGTTGATTATATATTATAACGATACTTTCTTTTTCGAACAATATCTTTTACATTATATATGATTGAGATGTTAATGGTTCAACGGTCAATTTTTACGTTTATATCCATGTGGCCTAGTGGAATTGCTTACTCTATTTATTATATAATATTTATAATAATAAGCCAGTTATCCCAAAAGTTCTTAAGAAATAAGAAATTTTTTCAAAAAGTTTTCCACAGAAATTTGAATATCTTTTTATAAAACTTTGAGATACTGTAAAATATTTATTAAACTTATATGTAGATTTGTTTGACACATTTTAAAGGTTTTTCATTGTAAAAAATTAATGATAAACATACTTGCCGGACCCGTCCTTTGGCAGTTTTTAGCGAAACAGTTGACTATTAAAAAAAGAAAATTTCTAGAACTGTTTTGGCAACATTGCTTAGTTTTCGCTTTTCGGTAAGGCGATGTAAGGCCCCTTAGTTACCGCCGACTGAAGTCCCGTTTTTCTCATTCAATTTTTAATTTTGACAAAAAATCTCTCTGACATGTTATAGATTTGATAACTAACTATAACACACCAGAGTGATATTGTCTCCAAACTCAAAATTGAATGAAAATAATGTATCCCTGCAATCATCAGTAACGGATGGCACTAACATCGCTTTAAATTGATTGTCGATTAATTTTATTTCAATTTCAATTAGTTTATTGACATAGTTTATTGAAATTCAATAGTTTAATTGAATTCAACTATACGACGAGTATTAATATTATTATAAATAGTAACACATCTACTTGAGTCAGAGTGCTGGCCATGAATGGATTTCATAATGATAACATTAATTTTTTGTATAGTTCATGACTAAATGTCATACGCAAATGCATGCAGTATACATAATAATTGTTATATGAACTTTATATTATTAGAACATTACAATAATAAGATTATTATCAATTACTTTTATAATTTTATCAAATAATATTTTTTGAAGTACTCTACTTTTATTATGCAATTGTATTCTTAACGTGCCAAAAGGATATTTATTTCTAAATCGTTAATGTACTAATAATCATTTGATATTTCTTTAGCAAATTATGTAGCTCAATAGCTTGAACTGCCAAAGGACGGGTCCGGCAAGTATGTTTATCATTAATTTTTTACAATGAAAAACCTTTAAAATGTGTCAAACAAATCTACATATAAGTTTAATAAATATTTTACAGTATCTCAAAGTTTTATAAAAAGATATTCAAATTTCTGTGGAAAACTTTTTGAAAAAATTTCTTATTTCTTAAGAACTTTTGGGATAGCTGGCTTATTATTATAAATATTATATAATAAATAGAGTAAGCAATTCCACTAGGCCACATGGATATAAACGTAAAAATTGACCGTTGAACCATTAACATCTCAATCATATATTATGTAAAAGATATTGTTCGAAAAAGAAAGTATCGTTATAATATATAATCAACTCAATTATAATTATAATAAAAATACTTAACTATCTGGGAATAGATATCACAACATTCTTTTGCATAATTTATAAAAAATGTCGTGGTTTAAATGATAATAAAAATACTTGATTATCTGGGAATTGATATCACAACTTTCTTTTGTATTATTTAAAAATGTCGTTTAAATGAATTCAATTCCAACATGCAATATCTTGAAGGAAAATGAATTTTTTGACTTTGAGTTCGAAATTTTGAACTTCTATATTCTTTGTTGAAGTAACATATAAAAATATATATAAGCGTTGGCGAATAAATGTTTGTAATAAAAAAATGTATTTACTCCGAAAATAGATTTATGATAATAAATACTTGACTTTATAGGAATTGATTTCATAACTTTCTTTTGTTTAATTTGTAGAAATTTTTACATCAAACATCGTTATTTAAATGAAATTTTGATTCCAATATACAATGTTCCAAGGAAGATAAATTTTAGGTCTTCAAGTTGAAAAAAACATAGCTATCGACAAAACGTATTTGAAATAGTAATATTCACATAGATATAAGTGTTGGCGATTAAATGAATTCTTTAAATAAAAAAAAAATTTTTTATTTATTCCAAGAATTAATGGTAAGTACTTGACTTTATGCGTATTGATTTCATTACTTTCTTTTGTTAGATTTGTATTTAATGAGTTTATTACAAACGTATTCACAGAAAAAGTTTTTTAAATATTTTTTACCATTTTAAGTTCGTCTTTCTAAAAATTTTTCGTAGAGAAAATTACATAGAAGCGGCTGGTAATACACTGTTACTTGCCTTGGTTTATACTTTTGTAAAAAGTAATATAAAAATGTTTTATTATAAAAGCTTTATAAAAAAATATATTGAATAATAAATACTTGACTTTATAGGAATTGATTTCATAACTTTCTTTTGTTTAATTTGTAGAAATTTTTACATCAAATATCGTTATTTAAATGAAATTTTGATTCCAATATACAATGTTCCAAGGAAGATAAATTTTAGGTCTTCAAGTTGAAAAAAACATAGCTATCGACAAAACGTATTTGAAATAGTAATATTCACATAGATATAAGTGTTGGCGATTAAATGAATTCTTTAAATAATATAATATTACACAAAACACTGAAAATTATGTTATATATTTATGTCACTAAGCAATATTTTCTTCTATGCAAATTATATGAAACTCATAAAGCGTAATTATTTATTATTAATACACACTTGTTATATTAAAAAAATATTTGAAACTGATTTTTAATAGAAGTTTTAAAAATTTGATTATAAACACTTCATGTAAGACATCATACCAGTTACTTTATTTTATTTATTACACAAAACACTGAAAATTATATATCACTCAGCAATATTTTTTTCTATGCAAAAGCTTATTATGAAGTTTATGAATCTCATAACATGTAATTGAATATTTAATCAAATGTACTTTTGTATCTCATTATTATATTTTTGTAATTATATTATCTTTGCATATCGATTTTTCCGATCTTTTTGATAGCTATTCTATTTAATATTTCTGCCTCAAATCGAATTCTGTTAAATAATAAGTGAAAATTGACTATGTAAGGTGCATTGATGAATTAAAAATCGTGTTTATAGATTTAGATACCAGGAATTGATTTTACGGGAAAATATTAAGTGGGAAAAAGTTTTATTTTATTATAATCTACAACTTTTACATTTAACATATTTGTGTAAAGTTAAAACCTGTGACGTTATAGCCGAAAATTGTCCATTTTATGTATATTTAAGCGTTTAAAATCATTTTTATAGGTCTAACTCATCAGGCATCGATTTTTGATGAAAATGTTAAACGGGAAAAAGTTTTGTTTAAATATTATCTACAACTTTTGTATTTAACATTTTTGTATAAAATCAAATCCTGCTAAGTTATAAACGAAAATCGACCATTTTAGGTACATTCATGCGTTAAAAATCGTTTTTTTGGATTTAACTCGTCAGGAATTGATCGTAGAAAAAAATGTTCAATAGGAAAATGTTTTGTTTTAATATTGTCTATAACTTTTACATTTAACATTTTTGTGTAAAGTCAAATCCTGAAAAGTAATACCAAAAAAAACACGATTTTTTATGTTTTTAGCGGTTTTTTCTCTATTCTATTGCCAAATATTGGTCGTAGAAAAAAATGTTCAATGTAAAAAAGTCGTGTTTTAATTAGTTTTAGCAGATGCAATTGTTGTTTTTGACTTAAAGTTAATTGTGTTCACCGTATGTCCAAAAATCGATTTTTTCAAATTTTTGTTTCCTCTGATATTTTTTTATTTGTCGATCGATTAGGCCTGGTTGAAAACTGTCAGTTACTTATATAATTAGACGAATATCTGCGCCAAAGCTCATTTGGATCTATGAAAAATTCGTTGAGATAATCTGGAAACTTGCTTACATACATACGTATAGACATACATACATCCCGGAAAACGCATAAAATGGACTCATTTTGGATGGAAAATAGTTTTTATATTGTAAATTTTCAGAATTTGAAGTGTTACAATTTTCGCCGTGACGAAACTATAAGGCTCTCCCGAACAGCGGTGGTGCCTAAAAACTAGAAGAAAAAAAATTTTGAGCAATTTTAAAATTTTGACCTATTCACTTCATGTGAAACATCGCGCATATATATATATATATATATATATATATAACATCACACGCACGCACGCACGCACGCACGCACGCACACACACACACATACACACACACACACACACACACACACACATACACACACACACACACACACACTCACTCACACACACACATATATATGCGATGTTTCACATGAAGTGAATAGGTCAAAATTTTAAAATCGCTCAAAATTTTTTTACTTTTAGTTTTTAGGCACGACCGCTGCTCGGGAGAGCCTTATAGTTTCGTTAGGGCGAAAATTGTAACACTTATATATGAGGCGTTTCACGTCAACTGCCCCAGCGCGGTTTTTGAGATATAAGATATTTTGTAGTTTTTGAAGGTGAAAATGGAAAATTTAAAAAAAACTGCCTATATCATTGGAAACCTGAGGAAAAAACACGTTGAAAACGCTTATCAAACAATTCTTTTAAGTACATTTTAGTACGTATCATAAACATGAGTTGGAAATAGCACGATTCGGTACTCGCGCGCCGATCTGGGGCAGTTGACGTGAAACGCATCATATATATAGCCGACTCTGTCAAATGGAGAGGTAAAAAATTGAATTTTCATAATTTTTTGCATTTTTTTTTGCAATTTCAATTGATAATTACTTTTTGACGGTTTTATATAAATTAACAATTTTTTTAGAAAAGTTAGGAAATTTTCTTACTAAAAAGAAGGAATAATCATTAATATTTTATATTTCATCCAAGTATCATAATATTTCTTTTAAAACCTTAAATTGAGAAGAAAAAAAAAACAAGTTCGATCAGGCTTTCGACTACCACAAAATTCCTGAAAGTAGGTTATATTATGTTCAAAATGCCCCTGCCACCCCCCCCCCCCTTAATGATTAAGGACTTTGTTTTTTTTTTTTTTAAATTGAAAACTGATGGTTTTTTATGAAAAAAAGCCATTTTTTGCTATTACGACGCAGCTAGACCTTAAGAAATGGCCATAGCCTATTTACTAATTAAACGTTGAGTGATTTTAATTGAATCTAGCAATTTTTACTATACATTTACATAATTCAAGTTACCCATTTATTTTCAGAAAATAAAAAATTTGCCTTGTATCCGCGTATAATCACATAATGAACTTATTTTTACATTTATTTTATTATAACTTTCTTATTCCACTTTTTTCATTTTGACTATTTTCCCTTTTTTATATGAAATTTATTCATATGAACCTATAATATGATCCATATTACATGTACATAAAAGCACATCTAATTAGTCATGAAATTTAATAATAATAACATCCCATGCCACAAATGCACAATGTCTCTTTCATTCCCACTATTTGCAACAGTTGTCGAACTTTTTCACATATAATAATGTTTAAACCATTATCAAATAATCAGAAGTATCTGATTTTCTCAAGACACAATCAGAAATAATGCAGTATTTTGTAATTTGACGTGAGCTACGTTGAAAAATCTTCTCACTACTCTCTACAACACTAAATTTTCTTATTTATATATAAAATATAATTATTATACACATTATTTATTCACACACAGATTCACTGGTCTCATTGACGCACTATAGTTGTGAATAATATTTACTTTATAAAAATAATTTTTATATTACTCTACATAAAATATTTAGTTTATTACTTTATATTAATTTACATAATCTATATATGAAATATAATTATAAGTAAATTATTAAATACAGAATAATCTGCTAATAAGAATTAAAAAAAATAGTGTTTCCTGATTTTAAATTTTAATATGCTTTATATGTAATACACTGACCTTTTCACAAACTTTTCTCGGACTTCTATATTTTTCTTTAAAAGCAATTTTTTTTAAACTACTTTTTATATTTACACTATATATAATTAGTTTATTATTCTATATTAATTCACATAACCTATATAAGAGATAAATTAGAAACAAATTATTTTCTAAAAATATCAACTCATGCACAAATACACGATATTTCTTTTATTTCCACTAATTTGCATCACTTGTCGAATTTTGCACATATAATTAACGTTTAAAATCCTACAAAATGATCAGAAGTATCTGATTTTCTTAAGAGCCCATAGCAAAATATCGCACAATAATAAAACATTAAATTTTCTTATTTCTATATAAAATACTTATTATGTACATTATTCATTCTCATAAATTTAATGTTCATTCAGTAACAGATTCACTATTATTGGCCACATTGATGGACTGTTGTTATGAATAATATTCACTTTATAACAGTAGTTTTCAAATCTCCCTCTTTATTAAATACACTTGGATTTTATTTTTATTTTTTCACAAATGTACACTTTTACAAACTCTTCAAATAGATCTGATAAATAAGAGTAACTAATAAGTCACACTGATATCTTCATATTACCACAATACACGGAAATCATTATATTGATCAATGATTAATATAATTAGGTTACTCCAAATATTTATATTTTATATTTATATTTTTATTTTGAGCAATATCCTTCAGCCGTAATTTCTTTCCTTCTCTCTATATAGTATACCTCTCCTGTTTGAAAGCTATTGTTCTTTTCCTTGAGCTTAAATACAAGCACAAAGAATCAAAATTCTTACAAATAACAATGTAAAATATTATTGGAAATGTTTATACTTATCTGATATAGATATTAAGGTGGTCTTACACATAAAATTTTTGAAAAAATCAACTTTTTTTTATTGAATTTTTTAATTATATATGTTAGTCTGAACCTAAAAAAACTAGTTTGGATCAACAATTAAAAAAATTAAAAATGATATGGTTAGAAGAGCTTACTATCTTCAAAATGACGAAAAAATTGATTTTCCTTTTTTTTGCCTTTTCTATAGGTTTCTGATATATATAGGAACACGTTTACTTTTATGTGTTTTAAAATATCAAAAAACATTATTTAAGACTTATTAGTATAAGAATTATAAAAAAACAATTAAATTTAAATACATGATTTATTATAAAAATAATATAAATCATATTCTGGAATTTGAAATCCAGTGGAATCGTTTTTCGAGTTGTGACAATTTTGCACTTCTGTTCTAGTAAAGTGACCATTCCGTCAACGAAATTTGACAGCAAATTACTATATTAATACCCCCTTTTGTATACGTATATACTTATAAAACTATAATACCATAGTGTCAATACAGTTTCACAGCAGACAGGTCAAAATCTCAAATAATCCAAGATACATAACCATGTTATTTCAACAGTTTGTTTTGCAGAGTTTTTGCTTTCAGATAGAGAAAGATTTTTTTCTTAGTGCTTGATTATTTGTATTCATAAGTGAATTTAGAACTAAAAATTGAATGTATTGTGTATGTGAAGATATATGTCTGAAAAGTGTAAGTAAGTGTAATTATAATACAAGCGTGCAGTGACAGTTTTGTTTAAATTTGGAAAGTAGTTTCAGTTCAAGATGGGAATGCTGTATGAAAATTAATACTGAAAAACATGTGCATTGGCAAGATTGAATTAAGTATTTTAAAGAAGAGGCAGTAAAATTTTTATCGCATAAAAATAAATACATCTTTTTCCTAAGAAAGATGAAAGTGACATATTAAGTCTAACTCACTATAGGATGTATAATTCAATTCAGAAGATTTGTGAATTGCAATAAGTGTCAAGATGTATCTATACACATAAAAGCGACAAGCCTGCTCACAAGAATACAGGCTTAAATTCAAGATATATTTAATATTTAATATGCGTAATCAAGTGATCATTGAAAAAATGGGCTTATCGGCTTTTATGTACTTATGTACTTTTGTCTATGACAGTGATGGTTTCTTAAGTTTTGATTTGGATTATTGGGATTTCATATTTCATAAGACCTGGCACATATTCTACATTTATCTTAGTATTATAAATAATAATCTAACTCAGTACAGTGTGTTAAAAAGTGATTCAACAGTGGATGAATCAAAAGTACAAAAGGACAGATTGAGCAGTAACTTTTAATGGAACGAATGCTGCTAGCTTAACAATAACTTTTAATGGAACGGAAGCATGCAAGGTGCTAGAGCTTCTGTTTTAACCATTTTGCATGGGAAAACAGATAACAGATATATAGGAAAATGAGTTCCAAGAAGAATAAGAATGGAGATAAAATGGCTGATTATTTTTGGAGTTTTATGGTATTTTTCTTTGCAGGCTTATTTCTTAAAATGTCATTTTTTAAAGTTTATCGTAACTTTTCTCTGAGACCGGTAGATAAATTTTCATGATACAAAGTGCAAATTGTTCCTAATTTATGTAGTTATGGGTGTAAGAGTTGTAATTTTAAGGTTTTTATGTATAAGTATTTTTTTCATGGCAAAAACCCTAAAAATTCAAAAAAATGCAAAAAATTATTGCAAAAAAATCAGTTTTTGCTATGAAAAAAATACTTATACATAAAAACCTTAAAATTGGAACTCTTACGCCCATAATTACATAAATTAGGAACAATTTGCACTTTGTCCCATGAAAATCCATCATGCGGTCTCAGAGAAAAGTTACGACAAACTTTTTTTTCTTCAAAATGCTATAACTGAGGATAAAATGTGTTTAAGGACCTTTGCCTTGGCTCATTTTATTCAAAATAAGTTATATTTACAATATATTTTGATTATTTTATTATAATAATAATTTTTATCATTTTTTTAGGTAATTTTGGCCTGAAAGGCTTATAGGTGTAAAACTGCCTTAAAGCTCCAACTGTGATCTAGAGAATAAAATTTAAGCCTTTCCAGTTATCTTCTTTCATAAAATACTATTTATCCACTTTTGATTACTTGTAGTAGCTCTAGTTGATTTAGATAATAATTTTAAATACAACACACAAGATCTTGTTCTTCATATCTATAGATATACTAACCAATGCTAATCTTGTGTACTGTTCCGTGCCGTGCTCTATGCCTTTTTAGCTGTCAGGGCACTAAGCCGTAACCCGTAAGTCCGCAATCACTCTACTGTGGCGTCCAGAGGGCCAGATGCTGCTCATGTATATGGCACTTTCTATGAATGGGTGACTTTATTTACAATTATTATCTAAATCAACTACAGCTACTACAAGTAATCAAAAGTGGATATATAGTATTTTATGAAAGATGATAACTGGGAAGGCTTAAATTCTATTCTCTAGATCAGAGTTGGAGTTTTAATATCTATATCAGATAAGTATAAACATTTTCTATAATAGTTTAAATTGTTACTTGTAAGAATTTTGATTCTTTGTGCTTGTATTTCAGCTCAAGGAAAAGAGTAATAGCTTTCAAACAGGAGAGGTATACTATATAGAGAGAAGGAAAGAAATTACGGCTGGAGGATATTGCTTATATAAATATTTGGAGTAACCTAATTATATTAATCATTGATCAATATAATGATTTTCCTGTGTAGTGGTAATGTAAAGATATCAGTGTGACTTATTAGTTACCCTTATTTATCAGATCTACTTGAAGAGGTTGTAAAAGTGTACATTTGTGAAAAAATAAAAATAAAATCCAAGTGTATTCAATAAAAAGGGAGATTTGAAAACTACTGTTATAAAGTGAATATTATTCATAACAACAGTCCATTAATGTGACCAGTATAGAAATTTTTATTTTATATAGAAATAAGAAAATTTAGTGTTTTATTATTGTGCCATATTTTTCTATGGGCTCTTAAGAAAATCAGATACTTCTGATCATTTCGTAATGTTTTAAACATTACTTATATATGCAAAATTCGACAAGTGATGCAAATTAGTGGGAATAAAAGAAGTATCGTGTATTTGTGGTATGAGTTGATATTTTTAGAAAATAACATGTTTCTAATTTATTTCTTATATAGGGCTCTCAAGAAAATCAAATACTTCTGATCATTTCGTAGTGTTTTAAACATTAATTATATGTGAAAAAGTTCGACAACTGTTGCAAATAGTGGGAATGAAAGAAATATTGTGCATTTGTGGTATGGGATGTTATTATTATTAAATGTTATGACTGATTACCTTGTGACACTTGTGAATGTGCTTTTATGTACATGTAATATCCCTACTGAAAAATCTCATGTGAGAACTCATATGAGGTTTTGGTACTAGTACTCATACGAGAATTCATATGAGATCTCATATACGCTTCCCGTGTAATCGTAGTTTGTTAGAAACTCATATGAGGTCTCATATGAATTTCTAATGAAACTGAAAACTCATTCCTTTTAAGTATATTAAGACGTGGTGGGTGGTTCCGCCCACCCACTCTGCGTTGCTGTGTTTACTATATACCCAAAAGGGTCCGTCTTATCTGCGTGCTAGGCTGCCACGCGCCAACATCGAGACTGCAGAGCCATACGAGGGCTTATATGAGACCTCATATTAGACCTCATATGATTTTCAAACAAACTACGATGACACTGGAAACTTATATGAGATCTCATATGATATCTCATATGAGTTCTCTTATATATAGTACTCGTGCCAAAACCTCATATGAGATCACATATGTGATCTCATATGCGACTCACGTGAGACTCACATGAGTACTGATATGAGACTCATATGAGATCACATATGAGTTCTCATATGAGTTCTCGTATGAGTTTATTCAGTAGGGATGGATCATATTATAGGTTCATATGAATAAATTTCATATAAAAAAAAGGGGAAATAGTCAAAATGAAAAAAGTGGAATAAGAAAGTTATAATAAAATAAATGTAAAAATAAGTTCATTATGTGATTATACGCGGATACAAGGCAAATTTTTTATTTTCTGAAAATAAATGGGTAACTTGAATTATGTAAATGTATATTAAAAATTGCTAGATTCGATTAAAATCACTCAGCGTTTAATTAGTAAATAGGCTATGGCTATTTCTTAAGGTTTAGCTGCGTCGTAATAGCAAAAAATGGCTTTTTTTCATAAAAAACCATCAGTTTTCAATTAAAAAAAAAAAAAAAAAAACAAAGTCCTTAATCATTAAGGGGGAGGCAGGGGCATTTTGAACATAATATAACCTACTTTCAGGAATTTTGTGGTAGTCGAAAGCCTGATCGAACTTGTTTTTTTTTTTCTCAATTTAAGGTTTTAAAAGAAATATTATGATACTCGGATGAAATATAAAATATTAATGATTGTTCCTTCTTTTTAGTGAGAAAATTTCCTAACTTTTCTAAAAATTTGTTAATTTATATAAAACCGTCAAAAAGTAATTATCAATTGAAATTGCAAAAAAATGTAAAAAATCATGAAAATTTAATTTTTGACCTCTGATATGTCCAAAACTATAAAAATCTGAAAAAATTCAGGGGTATCCAAAAAGAAGGAGTAGAACATTTTCGGAGAGTTTCAAGAAGATTCATTTTTTGACTTCTCGATTTGACAGAGTCGGCCATATATATAAAATATAATAATTTAATAATATATATATAGATATATTATTTAGCTGATGCAAGTCTTACATTTGCGTTAAGAATGTAAAGAATATTCAGAAATACATGGAGCGCCCGAACGACGGTGTACATCATCCGCTCTGTTGATTTGGACTCTTTTAAATCGAAAAAGCCAGCAAGGAAAAAAAAAATTAAAGAGAGAAAAAAACCGGTACACGTGCACCGGTAACGAGCGCTCACAATCATATTCAACGACAAAAAGCACACGTGAAGAGAGAGAGCAAGAGACAGAGAGTGACAGAGAGAGGGAGAGAGAGAGATCGAGAGAGGGAGAGAGAGGGCGAGAGAGACAGAGTGAGCGGGGAAGGGTGGGTGAAAGAGAGAGAGAGAGAGTCAACTTTTTTGCAACGTTAAGAGAAGAAATCCGCCAGACTGACGAAAGGTTGCTCGACGTGACAGAAGCGAAGCTCGTTTTATCGAGATTTACGAGACAATTCTCTCTTGCGTAGTTACCTTTTTTGAGGTAAGCTTGCTTCGATCTTCTGTCTTTGCTCTCGTCTAAATCACATAGCCGATCCGTTACTTATTCGAGTGAGCTCTTCCTCCGTGGTAAACATGCTTTTCCATGAAAATTTTCTTATCTAATTTATCTTTTGATGGAAAAAGATAAGTCAATATTTGAAAAACAATATTAAAGTCATTCAAAGAAACAAATTGTTGAACCAATTATGTTGAATGACAAACTGATAATAAATGGATATTGAGTTGAATTACGAGAGTGAAATTCTTCCTGCTGTAAAACGAGAACAAGACTAATTGTAAGTATAGTTTTGAATCATCGTTAAGCACAAGGGTCATCGTCGACGTCCATTATAGAAGAATCAGTTCTGATCTGATTTATAGAGCTGTTTAATATAGGAAAGTACGTAAATAAAAAGCCGTTGCGGCCGCTATAGAAATTTAAATTTACCCGTAAAGCTTCAACACAAAGAATTTTGAAAGCATTTCCATCGCAGTTGCAGAAAGACGTATTCGTCTACAACTACCAATGCAGAAAAGCAGGTTAAAATTTATATTATTAATTTTGCTTATAGAAATGTCCAAGCTAATTACTTTTACATTATTTATATACATTTTCAGGTTTTTGAAGATGATTGCAGTCTTCCAATATAAAAAAAATGAAGAAAAATAAATAATTCAATGATAACAACAATAAATACAACAATGTCAGTAAGTATGTGATTCAATATAGGCTCCAACACCCCTCTCAAAATAGACTATAAACAATGATGATTAAGAGTAAGGATATTTGAGTAAGGCACTGAGGGTGGTGTTATGGTCATTAAAGGTAAAATAGTCGTGTTTATACTGTTGTATACTTTCATCTCGTTTATTAATTAAAATTCAGTAGTAATTTAGTTTCTGCCATTCTAACAAAACGTTACCACTCGCCAGTTTTTTCTTCTTCATTTACTTTTACGTTAATAATAATTAATATTTAATATAATATACAGGGGAAGGAGTCGGATTTCACACAACAGTTGTTTTCTTAGATTTTACGTGTATACAAATTAATTTTATCAGTTGTGTTACTCGTGTGGTGTATGTTGATTGCTTTCTTTTGTATATTTCACTTTTTTCTTCGTATTTTTCCATGTCTGGGGTGATGACGCATTCCCGTACCAGCGGAATCTGGCTAATATCACACAAAAAATTCATATCATGTTCGTTTGTAATAGAAAGCCAACAACAAAACGACGGAGCCTAAAATTAGCGCGGTTCAGACGTAGTAGTTTAATAATATTTCAAAATGAATTTGGAAAAAGAAACGGTAACCCTCGTGATTGTCATCAAACTGACTGTTTAATCTGCTGGAAAGTCAAGTGCAAAGAAAACCGAATTTGACACCCTTGCGCAATAATTCGAGGCTCGTCATTACCGAAACACATTTCATCTCTTGCTTCAACAACGCAAATGATCACACATACACAATTTGAACAGAAAAATATTGTTATCGATAGTATTATAACAGTCGGCTGTCTTTCTTATCAGTCGTAGAGTTTTACAATGTGTGCATTTTCTTTTCTAGATAAGTGTGTATTTTTCACTCCAACGCTATCATCCTAGCACCCCATAATCGCAATCACAACGTTTCTGTCTTAGCACTCGGCGTTTGTGCACGTTTTTCTCATACGTTTTATTAAAATAACAAAAACCAAAGTGGGCAATAATAATAATAATAATAATAATAATAATAATAATAATAATAATAATAATGATAATGCAATAATAATAACAACCGATCGATCAGCGTTTTCGCGATGCGTTTTTCTGTTCTTCGAGCTTCTTTTTCGTACATTTTTATCACTCCTCAGCCTCTTCGCCTTTAATTCAGCAATAATATACATATACATAAACGAAAATATTACAATGCGGATTTCGTGAAACAATCAATTAATTTATAAGCAACTAGATTGACATATTTTCTTGATTCCGGGGACCTTCGGTACTTTCATTAGCCTTACTTCGATCAGAAGAGAAACATTATCGAACACATTCAAGAAAAGTTTATTTTACCGAACTCGCGACTGCTGGCCGATTCCGGGATCAAGGAAAAGCTTCATGTTGAAATGAAGTTTGTGAAAAATGTTTGATCACTCTGATTGGCCTGTGTATCAACAACCTGATTCGAATGTAATAGTTCGTAACGAGCAAGATGAAAACGTTGATTAAGCTTTGAAGTTATATGATATGAATTTTTATAAGCCAGACCAATAAGAATGATTGTGCGGAAAATAATGCGGAAATCTGTCGGAGTCGTTTCTTTTGTCAGCCGAACGCATCGTGAAAACAGTTGTAAATCTTTGTTACGACTGGTCAATAATGAAAAAGGCCGCGGTTAACACGAAGTGGGAAAAAAAAACAGACATTGGTGACGTCGAATTCATTTCCCTTTAGTAAGCTTATTGATGTCGAATAGTTAGATTATCAGGTTGACGGGAGTTTCACGGTTCCTAGCTCCCTTTTCACGTTTACTTTCTTCCATTATAACGATATTAATGATCCTAGTATTTACATAACTTAGTAGAACCGTCTTCTGCGGTCGCATAAACTCAAGGCAGAAGGAAATTATAATACTAATATTACACAAGTATGTAGAATCTTCACCGCGAAATCGATTGCAGATTGAGGCGACGAACACGTTAGGTTTCTACGGCAGAAGGAGCAGTTGACACGAGTGAGCTTGACCATTCGCGAAAGAAATTGAGAAAACTAAATTTTGAGTGTCGGAAGAAGCGGTGGAGTCACTGAGACGAGGCGGCATGCTCATTCTGCATTCGATGCCAGTAAGGTGGACAGCAATAGTAATAATAATTATAATGGTACCGATAGAGATGACAATAAAAATAATAATAAGATGACAACAATAATTCGACAATAATTATTGTAACAATAAATCGCGGTCCCGATAATCATAATAATCGTGATATACGGTGGCGAAAACGAGAACAGTAATAATAAAAATAATAATAATTAATAATAATAATATATCTAAAAATCTGTCGACATCGTTAGCCTTAATTTTTGTATCTTTTTCGTCGTATATACTTACTCTTTATACAGAAAGGACTTAGGCTTAAATCGTGGGTGAAGGAATAAAGGGACAGGAGTCGCACTCAAGATTGTGTGTGTGTGTGTGTGTGTGTGTGTGTGTGTGTGTGTGTGTGTGTGTGTGTGTCTGTGTGTGTGTGTATGTGCGTGTGCATATGCATGCATGTGTGTGTGTGTGTGTGTGTGTGTGTGTGTGTGTGCGCGCGCGTGCGTGCGTGCGTGCGTGCGGCTGTCTTTCCTTAGGTACGCACGGCTGGCCGCAATAATCACGGCGCTGACGTGGTCGCACGGCTTTTGTCACTCGGAACTTACTAGCTTTAACTGGTACATTATTTACAGTCCATATTTACTTATATTACAAGGGTTGGTGTCGTCCGACGGCGGCGTCGCGGCGACGCTGGCGGTGGCGAAAACAGTCTCTGTCTTTATGTGTCCGCATGTCTCACTGTCGGCGGCACTGATGGCCTCCCCTGGCACTATAGGCGGCCCCCGTCAGTCTAAGCTGGCTGCAGCTACGAGCTGGAGTAACTCGTGGAGCGCGCCTGGAGGTAGTGGTGGTAGAACGGTGGCAGGACGGCCTCCGGCGTGCAGGCTTGGGTCGACGAGTTGGGCTGCGCGTTCGCGGCGACGAGGCCCAAGGGGGGAGGCCCCGGCGAACGCTAGTGGGCCGCAAGCGAGTGGGCCGTGAGGCCCTGGGGGCTCAGCATTGGCGGGCTGTGACTGTGACCCATGGGCGAGCCATGCAGGTGGTCCTGCGGATGATATCCCTGGTGCAGGCCCGGCTGACCCTGGTGGCCCTGCGGCATGCCCTCGATGATTCCGTCGCCGAGCGTATTGGGCGGCGTCATGCGCTTCTCCTTCTGCCGGCGGTTGCAGAACCACACGCGCACCACTTCCTTTTCAAGCTGCAGGCTGTCGGCCAGCGACGTGATCTCCTGCGCCGAGGGCTTGGGCTGCTTGTGGAAGTGCTGCTCGAGCGCACCCTTTACTGAGACCTCGATCGAGGTGCGCTTCTTACGCTTGCGGCCCTGCGCGGCGATCTTGTCGATGTTGGTGGGCGAGCCCGTCGAGGAGTCTGCCTCCTCGAGCCACTTCTGCAGCAGCGGCTTCAGCTTGCACATGTTCTTGAAGCTGAGCTGCAGTGCTTCGAACCTGCAGATCGTCGTCTGGGAGAAGACGTTTCCGTAGAGCGTGCCGAGGGCGAGGCCGACATCGGCCTGGGTGAAGCCGAGTTTGATGCGCCGCTGCTTGAACTGCTTGGCGAAGGCCTCGAGGTCGTCGGACGTCGGCGTGTCCTCCTCGCCGGCGCTGTGCTCCCGGTCGAGCGGGTGGCCCGCGTGCAGCGGGTGGCCCGCCGGCGGGCTATGGTTGTGGGCGTCGCGCAGATGGTGTGGCAGTCCCGGCTGGTGGTTGTGCAGCTGGTGCGGGTGTTGATGTGGCTGGTGGTGCAGGATACCGTTCATTGCCGCGTGGTACTGCTGGAGCGCGGCCGGCGAAGGCGAGCCGCCGCCCGGATTATAGTGGGCTGAGGGCACGACGGGCGCGTGCCAAGAGTGGGGCGAGCCCATGCCTGGGGACTGGTGGGGCCCCCGGTGGTGCATGCCTTGCTCGCCGGCTGTTGCTGCCGCGGCTGCGGCTAGGGGCTTTACGTCAAGGCCTCCCGTGTTGCCCTGGTGTGGGTGGTGGTGCGGATGGTGGCCCGCGTGGTGCATGCCCATGGAGGCGGCCCAGGGGTCGCTTCCCGGAGGCAGGCTCGCCCAGGGGTTGCCCGCCGATAGACTGCCCGGGTGTGAGAGCCCATTTGGCGAGGGCGAAGAGGTCATCTGGTGATGCGGCAGGTGGTGATGGTGGTGCTGGGCGGCGGGCATGTACTTCATCTCGCCAGCGTCAGCCGCGCTGCGGGGTGAGCCCGACGAGTAGCCGCTGACGGCGATATTCATCCCGCTCGCGGAGCCCGTGCCACCATCCAGCTCGCTTGAGACTGCGCTGCTAATCGGCATGTACGTCGTAGCGGCCATCTACAGCTGCCCTGCTGCGGCGCTCTCTCGCTCTCTTATCTCGGTTGCTCTACACTGTTTCTCCGGAGCTGTCGGCTGCTTGCACTGGTACACTCAGCTCTCTCTGGCACTCTCGGCGTTCTCTCTCTCTCTCTCTCTCTCTCTCTCTCTCTCTCTCTCTCTCTTTTTCTCTTGCTCGCTTGCACTCAGTCCTCGAACCTATTCACGCACTGCGCTGCCCCTGCTCTGGGCATCCTTGCCGGGGCTCATACTCACTGACTCCCGGCTACATTCGCGCACTACTCTCGCTGCTGACTGCACTATCGCGGGACCGCGCGCCTCCGCGCTCGGATAGAAGCACCGCGACGGAGGCACAGAGACAGACAGACCGGGAGAAAGAGAGAACGCAGAGAAAAGACGTTTCGGAGGCGAAAGACTGGCACTCATGCGTTATGCATGTCGTAGAGCAGAGACCGACTGACTGCCTCGCCTCACAGCTCGACCGAGCTCCCCGACTCGGCAGCCGCGAGCGCCGCGGCCGCGAGCGCGAGCCGCCACGGGAGCATCCCCTCCACCGGCGGTGCCCGTCTCTCATTGGCCCCAGCGGCAAGGTGGCCGTCGCTACTAGCATCAGTGGAGGCCGAGCCGTGGTGGCGGCTCCTCCCCCGGGCCGCGCTGCCCCTACCGATGCGCTACCCCTACCACCGCCCCCCCCCCTCCAACCGCTCGACGAAGCCAGCTCGTCTGTGCCTGCTTTTTCTCCTTATTTTATGTCCCTTTTCTTTTCTCTCTCGAGGCTCGCCGTCATCCAACCCTCTCGCTGTATCCCCCGGGCCCCCTCCACCATCCTTTCCGTGCCCGGCTTTTCTTACACTCTCTGTCCTCGCACGGCTCGTCCTTTTTGCCTCCATCGAGGTCCAGATATTATTTTACTATATTTTGCCCGTTGCCATAAACGAGTTATCATTCATCGTGGGCTGCCTTTGATGCATCTAATCATCTTGAAATATAACCTATATCGACTCGCAAGTTAATCACTCTTCATTGTGCATTCTTATGAGAACATCTAGTAAAAATACTTTTGTGCACAATATGAAAAGCACGACTGAAAAAGTCCGGCGATACATCATCTTTTGAGCTTAAACCCAAAATGACATTAACATCAGTGTACCTGGAGCATACGCGCGCAACAGGTACTCATTATTTTTTGTAATTAATTACTTCGTAGATCGGTGTCAATAAGAGTAGACGAATGAAACAAGTCACTTTCACGAGGTCGTACTTTGATTCATTTAAATATGAGCTATAGGTAGGAGCATTATACTCTACTCGTGCTAGCCATCCTTAAAGGGTGAGTTAGATCAGCGCATGTGTATAACACGAATGCACTCGGTGCTGAATACCTGTACGTGGGTCCGCGTTCGCCTGTGCAGGGGGCGCATTAAATTTTCACGACAATGTTTTTTTCATAAGCATTTCTGCCGACCCCTCTCCGCCCCTGTCTCTCTTTCTCGCGCTCCTGCGCAGTCGCTCAGTCTCCTTTGTGGCTTACTTCGTTTAAACGCCCATAGTAAATAAGCCACTTGTATACTTCGTACCTAATCTTATCACTTTTTATAGAGAAGCTTGCCGTAAAACAGGTTACTCGATATACGTGTAGCTTGCCAGATCTTGCTAATAAATTATTAACCTACTTTCATTTGTTAAGAAAACATTGTAGTTTGCTGTATAAGAATGAGATTATATTGTCCCCGTGCGTATAAGCGCACACAGTTTGCACCTCGTCCGGTAAGAATTTTCGACATTGAGATTAGGTGGATTAATTGGATGATATTTCCCAAAAACCATTGTCATCAATATTTTACTACATCATAGATAGGGTAATAAAACAATAAATTCCTAAATTTCTCTAAAACAAAATTTCATTTTCCAAAGAACTACTACACTAGAACGTATAATTATCCCATTAATTTCATAGAAGAATACACAAACTCTTCTTAAAAAATTGGAAAATGTATAGGGGAGATCGGGACCAGTATAGGCGCACTTTTTACATAATAATTTTTTTCTAATTACCAAGTATGTTTTTTTAAAAATCGAACATTGATATTTAAAGCTGTTATCCTGAGTACTGTTCTATAATTTTTATTTTAAGTTTAAAACAAGGAGTTTTAAAAATACAAATATATTTTTATCATCTCTTCTTTGCGCCAATTCGCCCTACCCAGCGGCTTCTTGGCTCTTAGGTTGAGGCAGGTTGACTAACAAGAAATTTGAGACAAATCATTGATCCAACAGATTTATGATGATTATTTTTTATTTAAATTTAAACAATTTAAATATACTTTAAGTGCATGTTTACATTTCATATCAAATGTACAACATTTCCGGATGATAAATAAATAAATCAATACAATTTTCATAATAGAACTTTTATAAACATATACAAAACAAAATTAACTTTTTACGAATCGTAGCTGAACAATTATCACGAAAAAGTATTTTTTTTTCTTATTTGTACACTTTTCATGTGCTAAATTGACATTTGCAAAATGACTCATAGTATTTAACCCGGGCCAATTTACCCCGGAAAAAATGCGCCAACTTGCCCCGAGGGTTAGTCATAATTTTAAACATAATTTATGCATAAGCTAATTATATTTTCGAAAAAGTGATATGTATGAAATAAAAGCTAAAAGTAAACTATACAATATAAATTAACATTAATTACTTATTAATATTTTATTAAAATTGATAAACGACTGTTTTCAAAAAATTGTTATTTTACACTAGCTATTTAAAAAAAATTTTAATTTATTTCTTATCGCAACAAATGATGTTCCGACTTTCATAGTCTTAGCACTTACGCCTGGCACTATTACAGCGCTGGTATTGACAGTATTGTCAAATTTTGCTGATAGGCGAAATTATTAACACTGCGTCAACTTACCCCTGTAGTCAACCCGCCCCGGTTTCTCTACCAGGTAAGTTTTTAAATATTTATTTATATTTTTACACAAAGTAAAAACTATAAAAATCAATAAAATTATTTTTTTCAGTTTTAATCAGTGTCATTGATTACCGAAACGTTAAAATGAAAAATCTTCTCGTACATTACTCAAATATTAAAATGTAAACTTATATTTTTTAAATAATTGTAACCATGACAACCATCCATAAAAAAAATTTCTGGAAGACTTCTAACTTTTATGATCCGATACTACGAAATTTTGTATTATTCGAGGTATATAAGAAATGTTCCGAAGAAATTAATGAAAAGGGCCATTATCTATGATTGTCTCGTTTCGATCACTCGATAAACAAAGATAACAAATTTATGCGCAGCTGCACGTAAAAAGAAGGTAACAGTTCTATAGCCTCAGTAAAGTTTCCATCTACTCCGACACGCTGTATGAGTGTGTGTACACACATAAATTCACACGTACATGCACACACAGCACCACATAGCTTTTCGTCTGACAATCTCTCTTTGTCCAGAGCCTTTTGAAACATTGAGCGAGCGCGGGAGAGAATACAGATATTGCTAAATATCATAATAACACGGCGCACACTGGGGCCATACGGATTTTTTGGTTCAAAACCACCTAGAGGTCGCAATTCTCAACGGAATCTCAAAATTTTTGCTTAGGATCATTCGTTATCAAATATCGAAGAGCCCTACGTAGCCTGATTTTCCAAAAAATTAACCTATAAATCTAAGGAGTCATATAATCCTATCACATCAACCAATCAATTCAATTTTTGACCTGCAAATCCCAAAAATACGATAAACCTTTAATTTGTAAGCCCTTTACTCGTGAACTCTTGACCTTTGATCCAGTAAGCCATGCACTCATAAACTCTAAACCTATAAGTCCTAACCTCATAAGTCTTAAGGGGGTCTTACATCTAGTGGCTTCTGAGGCCAAAATCAGCTATAAAAAAGAGAAAAATGTTATTTAAACCACATACAATGTATATCCTAAAAATATACACTATTTCTGACAGAATGGCCCAAGACAATCTGTAGACCAATTTTATGAATCAAGGTTAAGAGAGCATGTGTCAAGGACTTATAAATTGAAGTTTTATAGCATTTTTGGGAATCACAAGTGTCAATTTTGGGGTTATAGGTTATAAATTAGGTTTATAGGTTCATGTTTTCAAAATTAGGCTTCGTAGCGGTCTTTGGTATTTTGTCACAAAAGTTCCTGTTTTTGAATTTTCAAATTCGGTTGAGAATTATGACCTCTAGGTGGTTTTGAACCTTTCGGCCCCAGTGTGCGGCGTGCTGATCGTGCACGTAACTCTTCTGCACTGCTTTCGCGGAATAACACGAAGAGAGCGAAAGCGCAAACGCGCAAACATATACACACAGCCAGTACGTATTGGGGCTTGAATACCGTTAAAAATGATACGACCTCTCAATCGCATTAGCATACATACCATCATATGAGCGCGCACACGTACACGTGTGTGCAGAGATGACAAATTGATATACCGTAGCGAACTGTGTGTGCATACGTGCAACCAGAGTCTGAGCTTCCGTTAAAAGCTACTAATAAAATCATCGGTTCATATAAAACTGACATACCCAGCGCTTCGAGGTTAAGTCCGGCTAATCGTAAGTGTAATCAAACTTCCCCGTACGGATGCCTACACGTGTGTGAGGAGGTGAGACATACGCCCAGTCGATTTATTTATTCGCCATTCATCAAGTTGAGCGAGCCTTGCTCTTTCGTACTTATGTTTGCCAAGGATGCCAGTATATCGCAAATTGAAAAAATCTAACTGCGCGACTGCCCACCGATCGATGTAGATTAGGCATTATAATTTAATTGAATTTTCGAATTTTGTAACTTTATTCCTCGTTATCAATGTCTTGCGTAAAGGATTACAATTTATAACCTCGGCAAAATCGTGAGATCCTGCGACTCCAGAAGAAATTCGAGGAAATTAATGAGGTTAATTTGAACATACCTTAACTGGCAAACTGGAATTCGAAGAAGCGCATTAATTCTTCAGCTCATTTCGAAAAGGACAGAAAATATTCCAAATAACGGCGTACATTTGAGAGGTCTCACGAATGTTAAGTAGTAGGCCGTAGATATAAACAATTGAGAGAAGCTCGTACAATAAGGGCTACGCATGCGGTCGGAGGCATGGGAAGTGCGCGAGCGGGCAGCATCGATCGCGGCCCGCCGCGCCGGCGGCCGCAAGAGCCGGCGCTTTCGCTTAAATACCACTTTAATTCGATTTCCGCTCCCGCCGTTCTCTTAAATTGGATTAGATGTCCGGAGCGAAATATTTGTTTAGGATGCAAGTGCGTAACCGTGGAGGGAATGAGCCGAGCGTGCACTAAACTGCCAGCGCGGCCTCGTTATTCGATCGGCCAATCATAGAGGCGTGAACGGGCCACCGAGAGAATGTATAGAGAGAAAGAGAGGAAGAAAGTCCGCTCTACCTGAAACTTGGCTTACATAATTTAGGCACTCTTCTCCCTTTGAGCCTTGAAACGGGTATCCTCTCATTCTCCCCCGACTTTCCTACTTGCTGTCGCATGCCAGTGCCAGACCGCAGCGAGCGCGGGGTGCGAAAATATTTGTGAAAAACGTCACAAACCATAGGGCGCCAGAGCTCGACTTTCTCTCTTTTTCTCCAATCTTTTCACAACCGTTAAGCGCTCCACAATCTCGAAGGCTACAGGCGCATCACAGATCTTCGCTCCACTCCTCGGCATTCCGAAACTGATACACGCGTAGGCGCTTGGTGCATGCGTTTCTGCGGGTTCGACCGAGCTATGTGCGACTCTTATCTTCGGACTCGCGCACTATACTGACTATTTCATTTGCACAGCTGAAGCGAGTTGAACAACATACACGGTTGTTTAACATCTGAGACCGGCGATTTCATTCTTATCTTCTTCACTCTTGGCGGTCAATCCAGATGAGCTGAAACACGTCTTTCCGTCGAATAATTCAAATAACTTAACAAGTATATAGGCCGAATCGATCTCAAATCAAGTGGTCCACGTATGCCTATGTCACCGATCGTTTTGAAATTAAAGTATTTATGTTCCCCTCCAAAAATTATTTGACACGTATATTTTTATGTTTTTGTTGCATCAAAATTGCATACGTTCAGCAATGCCGAAAAATTCCGAGAAAATCCTTACTTAGAAAAAAAGTTTTTCAATTTTATTTTAAAAAATGCACTTTTTAGAAAAATGCAGTTTTCACAAAACCGCCATTTTTTCTTTTGGCTGAAAATTTACAGAAAGGTAGAGAGTGTAAATACCTATGAAATCGTGTGTGTCACATTACCTGTTATTTGTTGTGAAGAGAGAACAAAGATAAAATAAACATCATATAATCAATATGAATAGACTTGTGTACATAAATACACCTAGTCACACATGTGTACGCTGGAGTGACCTTTTAACATTCTTTTCTTTTTTATTATTAATTTTAACTATAACAACGTCACGTTTGTTAGGACTTTGTCTTGAACAATTAATGTCATCATTTAAATAATACTTCATAGCAACTTTTTCGGAATCTTCACCAATCGAATAACTAGAGTATGCATCTGGCTCTGAAAAAATTCCTTTTTTTTTGTACAAGACTTTTGGCTTTACTTAACATGTACATTATTACATCAGGAAAAGCAGATAAAATTACATTTTTTGTTAAAGTAGATGGCAACAAAGTCAAAATTTTTATTTTTTCGGATATTGTTAAACATTGTTTCAGAGCTAAACCAATATTTTTCATCCACTCTGAAAAATGGCAAGCAGCTTTAGTTGACCCACTGGATTCAACAGAAATGTCATATATATGGTCTTAAATTTAGCACAGATCTCACTAGAAAATGCTGAAATTAGATTTTTTTTCTTCTGTGCCAAATAATTATCAAGCGAATTTTCACGTACAAGAGATTTTCTTTTAAGAGGTGATACAGAGCCTAAAAACATACTTATTTCATTATTGTACTCTTGAATACATTCTGGAGTACTCGGTAGAAAATCTTCCTCTATGTCGGAAATGGTTTCAGCAACTTCATTATTAGTTTTACTAATACGTACTTGTAACGGTTGTGACATATGCTTGTTAAAGCTGGTCTCAAAACTAAATAAGGAAAAAGGCATTTCAATTGTTCACTAAGATCATTCAGCTCTATGAACGACACATTAGGAGATTTATAAACGATCGCCTTATGTCTCCCAAAAAAGTTGAGACATTCAATTCTTGTTCACGAAAAATACTTTGACATAACTAGTAGCATAAAAGTTCACGAATTCAGAAATTTCAATTAAGCGTTGATTTTAAAAAAGGCTGGGATATATATATATATATACACACACACACACATGGAACGAAATTCCCTAGTTAAAATTACTAGAGTCTATTCGCAAGTTAAGGCGCCGTAAGAGGGCACTGATGTAAGCTCTGTAAGTTATACTAAGATCACGTGATCTTTGGAAGCAAGTTTGAACATGCAACAAGTTGGAAGCAAGTATGAACATTTAGGAAAAAGAATTTAAATTTAG
This sequence comes from Torymus aiolomorphi, assembly GCA_036365515.1. Lineage (NCBI taxonomy): Eukaryota > Metazoa > Arthropoda > Insecta > Hymenoptera > Torymidae > Torymus > Torymus aiolomorphi. The sequence goes on from CM070873.1 coordinate 89,773,327, forward strand.
TTAGAGAAAAATTTATTAAGAATAGTTATTCGGTAAAATTTATTGATAAAATGATTGATGAGAGAGTGTGGGAAATTTATAATGGTGGATTGAAGAAGCGGGCAGATAATTAAACAAGGAATAGAAATGGAAAGAACGTATATTTTAGTTTACCATATGTTAGAGGTTTGTCGGAAAGGATTAGAAGGGTTTTTAGTAAACATAATATTCAAGTTTTCTTTAGAAAGGATAATAATTTAGAAAGGTTATTTAGTAATTATAAAGACAAGGATGATAAAGGTTTAAAATCGGGAGTAGTTTATAAAATTAATTGTAGGGATTGTAATGGATGTTATATTGGTCAAACGGGTAGATATTTGAAGAAGAGAATATATGAACATCAACATAGTTTACGTAGTACAAATTTTATATCGGATTTGAAAGAACATGGTTTAAATAGTTTGCATTCTTTCGATTTTGGGAGTGTGGATATTTTGGAGCAAGGGATTAAGGGGATGTGCAACCCTAATTTCAATATTTTTTTAAATCAACATTCAAACATTTATTTGGAAAAAGACGGCTGTCAAGCGCTCCGTACACGCAAACACTATATGCAGATTTTTTTCTGGATAATTCTATTGATATTTGCGTGAGTTATGCTCGTTTGAAAAATAACGTCGGTACTCACATCCCCTTAAGAATAAATATAAGAGGGAAAGCCTTGAAAGTATTCACATTCTAAGGAATCGGAATAATGTAAATTTAATGGTAGAGTCAAATAAATTAGATAACATTTATCATTCTTTATTAATTTAAGTGAGAATGGAAAGTTGGAGAGGGGAAGATGGATGGTGGTGGGGGTAAGAGGAAATAAGTGGGTATGGGTATATAAGGAGGTGTATCGCGGGTTTCATTTCAGTCCCTGAGGAGGAGCCGGAGCGGGCTCGAAACGTTGGGCAATTGAGCAATTTGGTGTTGGGGGGCAGTCAGATAATCCTTTGCTAATAAAGTTTTTTTTCCAGGTTTTAATTAAGTTTTTATTTCAAATTCTGCGGGAGTGATTATAAGCAAGGGCAATCTGACTGCCATAGATATTAATTATTTTAATTTAATTTATAAGACTGTAAGACCGATGGAAAAATTCTCATCAGTTGATAGTAAGTTGCAGTCGACATAAGTAATATTTTTAATGATAAAGTTTGAACATTATTAAACTATTATATGATCTGACTAACATAGTGCTATGGAATTGTTGTAAATTAAGTTTGTATAATCATGACTTTAATATTAGAAATTTTTGAAATCGTGAAGTATGTAAATGAGGGTTGTAGGCCTTTTGAAGAAGGATGCAGAATAGTGAATTCCAATCATGTATTATTATGTGGACAATGCGGAACTGTAAATACAGAAATTGAAAAGTATTTTGCACTATGCTTGCAAACTTCTTCACTGTCTTCATACCATCATGAAATTAATATACAAATTAGTGTACTTAAAAAAAAAAAAAAAAAACAATATCTCATTGCATATGCAAAGCTGGAAACAGTGGCAAGTGTAAACACATTGTCAAAGTGCTATTTACGAAACATCTTTTTACCCACACTTTTGACATTTTTTAAATTATTTATAAATTTTCTAAGTAAAAAAATATCAATTACAGAATTGTAGCGCTGAGTAGAGGTGGTAGCTGATTTGGGGTTATGTTGTTTTATTTTGATATAACGTACAGAGCTTCTATTTCATCCGCCAGGGGTGCCACTTTTGCCTTAAATTGCAAATTGTAATCTTGTCACAGACTGCCCAAAGTGGACTTTTTACGAGATTTTTAACAAATTTTACCATGTACTATTGTAATTTTTATGAGTACTATTGTAATTTTTATAATTCACGTACGAAAATTTGATAGATTTTTATAAAAAATTACAATAATACCTTGTAAAAAGTCCACTTTGGGCAGTCTGTGAGAAGATTACAATAGACTCTAGTAATTTTAACTAGGGAATTTCTCTCCGTGTAGCTAAAGCCTATGTTGTCTTGTTATACGATAAGCTTAACATCAGCCACCTAGCGTGCAAATGTGCAAGTACATTATCTTATATAAGCATCTACATGTGCCACTACGTGTATTTATGAATGTACACAAATCTATTCATATTGATTATATGATGTATATTACTGACAGGCAGGAACAAATTTTAGTATTTTATTTTATCTTTGTTCTCTCTCCACAGCAAAAAATGGGTAATGTGATTGGATAGGTACCCAGACAGCACAGACAATTCTTAAAGAATTCATAAAGACTTCGAAAGAGCTCCCATGAATTCGCGAAATAATAAGTATTTATCCCCAAAGTATTCATAGTGAATTCCTTAATAATAGGTGGTATGTCCGGCCCGAAAATTCATTTCAAGTTCGTCATAAGTTCTTTTTTTGATTTAGTACTCATAAAGAGTTCATTAATAATTTTTCTTGAAGTCACATTATGGTACCAATACCGGACATGTAAAAGAGTTCACTTTTTTCTAAAAAAAGTATTCACTTTTAATTCACAATGTCCTACTAAGTATTCTTTGAGTATTCGTAATGAACTATTATTACACTCTTTACGAATACAAAATTATTCTAGTGAATTATTTTATTAACTTTAAAGTAAGCAAAAATATTTGCCTAGAATTCCTAAATAGTTCATTCCAATTTTTTAGCCTACAAAAATCAATCTTGTTTTGCAGCTGAATTTTAATATAAAAAATTTATTTATTTTACGCAGACATGTCATAAAATTTTTAGTCCCCATTTGTAAAAGGATACCAAAAATAAGGCAAGCCTTGTAATTTCGGACTCTGCGTCAATAGTCATTACTATGACTGAATTACACGGCTTATATACTCTCGGCACTCCAGTGTATCCACAGAAAGCACCGCCGGCGCGCCGCATAGCGAATGAATAGCGGAAGCTTGTGTATCGAAAATTGCGTTTCACAAGAATTCTTTATGATTACTTTTATGGAAAAAGCGTTCCTTAAGTAATCTTAAAGAGTTCAACAAAAATTCTTTTTGATCATTGGGTGATTTTCTAATGTATGAACCCTTTGCAAGGAGCTCAAGAGATTCCCTCTATTCTAGGGCTTCCACAAGACTCAAGATAAATATCGATATTGTATCGTATCGTCTTGAAAATCAAGACAATATCAAGACAATATTCGAAGAAAAAAAACAAGACAACACCAAGACTTGAAAACCAAGAACATATTCTTGACAACATTTTTTAACAAGATCTTGCATTATTGTTATTGATAAATTTATAAGAATAAGTAATTTTTTTTTATCATTTATAAGTTTTTATTGCATATTAATTTCACAAATTAACTCTTTAAGGTTACATTTCATCCAAGAATTAGTACATATCAAAGATCTTATGGATTTATATTTTAACGAACATCGATCATTTGTTAAAGGGAAAATAATTCTTTATATAATTCCTAACCACAAGTAGACGGGGGATACGAGATCCACGCGTATACGGGAGCGCGTTGACGAGTATAGAAGGCAAAATAATTATTTATATAATTCCTAACCCCAAGTAGACGGGGGATGCGAGTTCCACGCGTATACGGGAGCAAGTCGGACGTGCATACAAGAAAAATTATTATTTATATAATTCCTAACCCCATGAAGGCGGGGGATGCGAGTTCCACGCGTATACGGGAGCGTGTCAGACGTGTATACAAGGCAAAATAATTATTTATATAATTCCTAACCCCAAGTAGGTGGGGGATGCGAGTTCCACGCGTATACGGGAGCAAGTACGACGTGCATACAAGAGAAAATTATTATTTATAGACTTCCTAACCCCAAGTAGACGGGGGATGCGACTTCCATGCGTATACGGGTGCGCGTTAGACGTGTATACATGGCAAAATAATTATATAAATAATTCTTAACCCCAACTAGGCGGGGGATGCGAGATCCATGCGTATACGGGAACGCGTCAGACTTGTATACAAGTCAAAATAATTATTTATATAATTCCTAAACCCAAGAAGGCGGGCGATGCGAGTTCCACGCGTATACGGGAGCGCGTCAGACGTGTATACAAGGCAAAATAATTATTTATATAATTCCTAACCCCAAGTAGACGGGGGATGCGCCTTCCATGCGTGTACCGGTGCGCGTTACACGTCTATACATGGCAAAATAATTATATAAATAATTCTTAACCCCAAGTAGGCGGGGGATGCGAGATCCACGCGTATACGGGAGCGCGTCAGACGTGTAGACAAGGCAAAATAATTATTTATATAATTCCTAACCCCAGGAAGGCGGGGGATGCGAGTTCCACGCGTATACGGGAGCGCGTCAGACTTGTATACAAGTCAAAATAATTATTTATATAATTCCTAAACCCAAGAAGGCGGGGGATGCGAGTTCCACGCGTGTACGGGAGCGCGTCAGACGTGTATACAAGGCAAAATAATTATTTATATAATTCCTAACCCCAAGTAGGTGGGGGATGCGAGTTCCACGCGTATACGGGAGCGCGTTTGACGATTATAGAAGGCAAAATAATTATTTATATAATTCCTAACCCCAAGTAGACGTGGGATGCGAGTTTCACGCGTATACGGGAGCAAGTCGGACGTGTATACATGGAAAAATTCAAATAATTCTTAACCTCATGTAGGCGGGGAGTGCTCCCGTATTCGCGTGGAATGCGCATCCACCACCTACTTGGGGTTAAGAATTATTTAAATAATTATTATGCCATGTATACACGTCTATCGCGCTCCCGTATACGGGTAACTCGCATCCCTTGCTTACTTGGGGTTAGGAATTAAATAAATAATTATTTAGCCTTGTATACACGTCTGATGCGCTCCCGTATACGCGTGGAACTTGCATCCCCCACCTACTTGGGGTTAGGAATCATATAAATAATTATTTTTTCTTGTATGCACGTCCGACTTGCTCCCGTATACGCGTGAAACTCGCATCCCCCGTCTACTTGGGGTTAGGAATTATATAAATAATTATTTTGCCTTCTATACGCGTCTGACACGCTCCCGTATACGCGTGGAACTCGCATCCCCCACGTACTTGGGGTTAGGAATTGTATAAATAATTATTTTCCCTTGTATGCACGCCTGACTCGCTCCCGTATAAGCGTAAAACTCGCATCCCCGGCCTATTTGGGATTAGGAATTATAGTAATAATTATTTTGCCTTGTATACACGTCTGATGTGCTCTCGTATACGCGTGGAACTCGCATCCCCAACCTAGTTGGGATTAGGAATTATATAAATAATTATTTTGCCTTGTATTCACGACTGATGCGCTCCCGTATACGCGTGGAACTCGCATCATCCGCTTACTTGGGGTTAGGAATTACATAAATAATTATTTTGCCTTGTATTCACGCCTGACTCGCTCCCGTATACGCGTAAAACTCGCATCCCCCGCCTACTTGGGGTTAGGAATTATATAGATAATTATTTTGTCTTGTATAGACATCTGTCGCGCTTCCGTATACGCGTGGAACTCTCATCCCCCGCCTACTTGATGTTTTGTTTATGTTTTCATCAAATTCGAAAAGAGTGTAATAGTAGTTCATTATGAATACATTTTTTAGGAACATACGAACTCTTGTACGAAAAATATTATTTCCATAATATGACTTCATAATAAGCAATTTACAAACTAAATTATGAATACTTTTCTATATATAAAATATGAGCTCTTTGCTAAAACTTGGAATGAACACTTTACGATCTCTTAGAGAATAGAGGGAGTCTCTTGAGATCACGCAATGATCTAAAAGAATTTTTGTTGAACTGTTTAAGATTACTTATGGAATGCTTCTTCTATAAAACTAATCATAAAGAATTCTTGTGAAACGCAGTTCTCGATAGGCAAGCTTCGGCTTTTCATCCGCTGTGCGGCGCGCTGGTGGTGCTTTCTGCGAATACACTGGAGTGCTGAGAGAGTATATAAGCCGTATAATTCAAATCGTTGAAATGACTCTTCACGCAGAGTCCGAAATTACAGGGCTTGCCTTGTTTTTGGTATCCCTTTTACATTGGGGACTAAACGTAAAATAAATAAATTGTTTATTTTAAAATTTTGCCGTAAAACAAGGTCAATTTTTGCAGGCTAAAAAAAATGCAAACTAAAAATGCACTATCAAAGTATTCTAAAATTGTTTTAGAAGTATTAAAAATGGATTCATGTTTTCATCATTTTTCAGCCAAATATAACTATTTTGAAACTTATAAGTTATTAATGAATTCTTTTACAATTCATGGTACAATTGAATGTATCGTGTTTAAAAAATTGTTGTTCCAAATGATTTAAATTGGAATTCATTATGAACTCTAGAAAATGTTCATTTCGTATTCTATATAAATGCTTTTTAGGAATTAATAATTTAAGTAAATATAATTCTACAGGAATTCCTTTTTTTTTAACGGACTCTTTAGGAATGCATACTGATTGGATACTCTCGGACATATCTACATTCATTAATAACACTTTAACAATATTTTAACCCGTGTAAAAAAAATAGTCTGGCACTGGTCTGGGAGAGGTCTAGCTAAACTAGTCTGGCTAAAGTATGGCTTTAGTCTGGCTACGGCCACTATGCCAGACTTATAAATTTTGTCTGAATAAGCCTGGCAAAAATGCCAGACTTTTTGCCAGACTTATAATTTTTTTCTCAAATAAGTCTGGCAAAAACGCCAGACTTTGTGCCAGACTTTTTTTCGGTCAGCTGCATCCCAGAACGATATTCTAGGTCCTGCAGCATCAAATCAACCTCACCTCGAGATGCGTCATTTCCCAGGCGTGGAGCTCGGCGGACGTGAGGCTCATACCCGTGCTACTCTAACGAGTAACCCAAACTGTACCGGTGCCGCCGATATCGCAGTCATTGTCCTCATCGCAGCCGCCGTCACCGTCGTCCCCACCGTACTATCGAGCGCTATTTAATGCTGCTTCAGTCTGGATCTGCTGCGGAGATTTAAGGCAACGCTAGCTAACCTGAAAATATATACCACAAAGTATCTAGTTTTTGTGGTATAAAAAATTATTTTATTGAAAGCGTCAGCTTATCTGATAATTCTGCAATTGCTGTTCACCATGGCTCGACATCGAATTCAATTTCTTTCGTTTTTAATTTCTCTGTAGGTATGCACGGCGAAAGATATTCATAACCCAAATTGAAATAATATTTTGAAGTCTATAAACAACATGAAATTGCCGTATCATGTGTTTTGTCGACAGCCCAAATATGTGATCATAGCAACATGTTCAATACAAAGAAAGCTGAACTAGCTTCACGACGTTTATGGACTTCAAAATATTTTCAACGCACTACACGAATTTAACTTTATGATTTCTTCACGACTGCGCACCTTACAGAAGAATGAAAAGCACGAGGAATTGAGTTCTATACATTGGGTCTCGGCGAACAGCAATTGCAGAATTATCAGATAAGTTGACGCTTTCTATAAAATATTTTTGTATACCACAAAAACTAAATACTTTGTGGTATATATTTTCAGGTTAGCTAGTGTTGCCTTCAATCTCCGCAGCAGATCCAGACACAAGCAGTATCAAATAGCGCTCGATAGTACGGTGGGGACGACGATGACGGCGGCTACGATGAGGATAATGACTGCGATATCGGCGGCACCGGTACAGTTTGGGTATGAGCCTCACGTTTACCGAGCTCCACGCCTGAGAAATGACGCATCTCGAGGTGAGGTTGATCTGACGCTGCAGGACCTAGAGCATCGTTCTGGGACGAAGCCACCGAAAAAAGTCTGGCAAAAAGTCTGACATTTTTGCCAGACTTATTTGAGAAAAAAATTATAAGTCTGGCAAAAAGTCTGATATTTTAGCCAGACTTATTTGAAACAAAATTTATAAGTCTGGCATAGTGGCCGTAGCCAGACTAAAGCCATACTTCAGCCAGACTAGCTTAGTCAGACCTCTCCCAGACCAGTGCCAGACTAATTTTTTTTACACGGGAAGAATTAATTATGCATAACCAATAGAATATTTTCTTAATACAATATGAATACTTTTAATTCATTAAGAAGTCATTAAGTATTGGTGTCAAAGAGTAATTTTAGAATTCTTTTAGTGAATTCTTTATGAACTCATCGCGAACATGTGTGCTGTCTGGGGTATTTACACCCTCTACCTTCCTGTAAATTTTCAGCCAAAAAAAATGGGGATTTTGAGAAAATTGTATTTTTTAGTAAAAAGTACATAACTCGTGCATTTTTTATTTTTTTTCTTAAATAACATAAAGGACGTGAAAGAGGGCTCAAAACTGCGTGAAATTATGTGTTACACGCTAAGAAGCTTAAAAAGCTGGTGAAACAGTAGCAGTTTGAAAATGACATTGAAAATTTTTTTTCTAAGTAAGGATTTTCTCGGAATATTTCGGCATTGCTGAACGCATGAAATTTTGATGCAAAAAAAATTTTTAAAATACGTGTCAAATAATTTTTGGAGAAGAACGTAAATATTTTAATTTCAAAACGATTGGTGACATAGGCATACACGGACCACCTGATTTGAGATGGATTCGGCCATAATATGTTAGTTTTCTTCGAAAAACAATAGTAAAATGATTTTATTGGCATCTCGCATTAGTCACGTCCAAGAGTGTACAAGAAGCTTGACATTCATTGTGCATATTTGTAGCGAGACATAGACAGAAACAGATTCGCACAATACGAAAAGCATCGCGTGCTCGCACGCTTAGGCCGTTCCAATATTCGCGCAACCATGATGTATGCGGTTTCGCTTTACATGACAATGCCACCCGGAAAATGTTGAAAATTACCAAACTGAATAATGGTTTTCATCTGACGACGACAACAAACGTCTTTTTTTATGCGACGCGTTAGTTCGTAGCCATGTTTCGGCACCAACTTTCACCTTGCTGATCCGTCGAATGCTCAAAAAGGATTGCGAAAAAGTGGCCCGGATGACTCTGCGCATCTTTCTTTGCGCGCGATCTCGCAACCCGCACTCGTAACGCATCAGGTCAACGAATGCGACAATGAGCGACCACGGGAAATTAATAAAAGCATTAGAAAGAAATGGCCAAACTGTTCGCGGAGGTACAAAGGGCTCACTGCACGTTCGGCGTAATTAAAGAGCTTGTAAGTGAAAAAACATCACTATCATTACTATCTCTTTCCTGACACTCGTCTGTTCATATTTATAAATCCGGCTGCAGCATAATTCCCTTAGTGTATATACCCGGTTGAAAAGGTCTGATAAAACCAGATAAAAAGGGTGCAGAAACCTAATAATCTATGCGGTTTTTGCACCTGAATCTGCAAATTTGTATTAGGTTTTATCAGACCTTTTGAACCGGATAACACATAAATGGTTTTAAAAATGACAAATTGCGCGATATTATACATTAAATCTGGCTGTAAGGCAGTATAAAAAAATAACCTTAAATTGGCACAGCAAAAGTTTAGCGGAGATAAAAGCGTAATTAGGGGACATAATAATGTTCAAGAACAAATATAAAATAATGATTTTTATTTTTTCCTCGGCTGATTTACGTAGGGTGGGAAGAGCCGTTCATTTGTAACGGCATCGTTACTGTATTAGGGGGAGAGTGGGTCAAAGTGAGCATTTTTGAGGCATTATGAACACTTTTCTTCGAGAAAAAAAATTGGAATTTTTTTCAAAAAAGCAAATTGCTAATATAATTTTGAATAAATTGAGATTCACCAGGAGAAAGCTCAATTTGTTATATAATATAGAAAATTCACAGCAATAAATTAATATTTTGCGTTTTGCCTCTATAAGAGGCAAAATGAACATACGGGAAGGCATTTTGGACATACCTTTGAAACAATATTAACACAATATATTATTTTCACTGACTTTTGTTAAAATTATTTTTACAAATTATTTTACTAATTACAACTAAGCAACTAAAAATTGCACTCCGAATTCTCCGATCTGCATTTTCGGCGTTTATGTTTACACAGCAAAACCACCGCGGATACCTCTGTCCTACAGTCCAATTTTCCTCCAAAGGTTCCTATTTTCAAAAGCTTATAAATTATTCAATATGCCATCAATTTGAAAAAAAAAGGACACGACGCAGGAAGACTTAAGGGGATGCCTTACTCGTACTATTACCGACCGAGCAATTCACACAGTTTCAAGCTGATTAAAAATAAAATACGTCGAATCACAAAAAATCAAGAGAACACTCTTCTGTGTTTTTTAACGTTCTATCATCCAGTCAAAGTTTGGAGTCGAAATATCAAGCCGTTTTTTCAAAAACTTTGAACGAAATTAAATTTCGCTTTGTTCAAAGTTTTTGCAAAAACAACTTGATATTTCGACTCCAAACTTTGACTGGGTGATAGAACATTAAAAAACACAGAAGAGTGTTCTCTTGATTTTTTATGATTCGACGTACTTTTTTTATAATCAGCTTAAAACTGTGTGAATTGCTCGGTCGGTAATGGTACGAGTATGGCATCCCCTTAAGGTGGTTCTCGTCGGATTCCCTAGTCAAAGCAGTGCTAAATGTAGAAGTTACCTAAAATTTAAAAAAATCATAGTTGTAATGTGATTTATTTATTTAAAATGATAGAGGTCCATGTATTATAAATAAAGTGTATTTAACATGATTAGGATAACTTTTTTTACAAGATGGCGATTTTCTAGAAACTAGATATCGTCACTACAAACAATTGTTCATAAATCACTGGAATCTTTTTTGTTTCTCAACCGATTTTAGTTTTCAAGGTCTCAATTTGCTCCTTAAGAAATTTCGTGGGGACTTGCCGAAGGAAAAATTAAAAATTATTCAAAACTCAAAAAGTTATAGATAATTGTTCATAAATTCATGCACGTCGTTAAAATAAAATATTCTTTTAATTGGCTATAACTTTCTGAGTTTGAATAACTTTTAATTTTTTCTTCGGCAAGTCCCCATGAAAATTCTTAACGATCAAAATGAGACCTTGGAAACTAAAATCGGTTGAGAAACAAAAAAGATTCCAGTGATTTATCAACAATTATTTGTAGTGACAATATCTACTTTCTAGAATATTGCCATTTTGTGAAAAAAGTTATTTTAGTTATGTTAAATACACTTTATTTATAATACATTGACTATCTCTATCATTTTAAATAAATAAATCACATTACACTATGGTTTTTTAAATTTTAGGTAATTTCTACATTTAGCACTGCTTTGACTAGGGAATCCGTGGAGAACTACCTTCAAATTTCGATTAGAACAGTCTTAAAGTGTTACGAAACAATTATTTTTTAAATGTGTCGTAAAGTTGAAAGTGACAAGAACCCTTTTGCTCGTGATGTGACAGGGGTATTTTTTTATCTATAAAATCCATTTTCAATGTGCTTTTTCGCGTCATTTTCGTGTTTGACGGGTATTTTTATTGGGGAAATAAAATTTGCCATGCTGTAGTTTTTTTTATATTTCAAGTGTTTATAATGCCTCGTGTCAATCATGCCCCGCTCTTTCCTATACTACCTCGTCGGGTGGTGCTGCCGCGAGTTTGTAAATGGAATATTTAAACGTGCCGTAGTTCGTGACAACGATGTACCCATAAAAAAGAGAGCGTCATTGGCGGAGTGGCGGAGGCCGTTGCGAGCACGTGAATGGGAAGTCAAAGACGCGCGATACGCAGGTAACACCAGCCTCGCGTTCGCACCTCGAATGAATATTCTAATATTTTTAATATTTTAATGCAGAAAAGCACGCTTTATTTTCATGAAAAGCGATAGCTCTTCTTCATTGTAGAAGCTTCTGTATATACACACACGCGCTTTCACGCACACGCACTTACGCACGTGCATACACAGATTCTCATTCTATAGCGCGTATTTGTTAACTCTTGTACAAGTAGGCGCGAGCATAGAGGAAGGACTACAGAGAAAAGAAAGAAATAGTAAAGGCGGCTGACGTAAAGATAAATTTCGCGAAGGCGAGTGAGAGAGGAAGAAACTAGAGTATGCGCACTGTAATGAATGGGAGAGGGGGGAGAAAGTGCAAAGACATAGGACGAACTAGGGAAACGAGTACAGTCAGTAAGAGGAGATCTAAAGTGCCGACGAGGAGAAAACACGAAGTATACCTACAGTGGGAGAAAGACGAGCCACGGGAAATACGGGGAGCGAGAGCCAAGCTGCACTGCGGTTCTGGTAGGGATTGGGCAATGCCGCCAGACGGTTGTACTTAGTGTGCTACGACAATTCACTCCCAGGTGGCAGCAGCGCATGGCTATCCTTGAAGAATCGACAAGAGTGGCGTTTGGTAAGGCGCTTGCTTTCGGAAACAAACATTGCTTTTGTCATCGCTGGTCACAATCACAAGCTTAAGGGAGCTATCGTGCTTTTAAAATGGGTTTACTATTTAATTTTTATGTCATAAATTATGAATAGTATTAAAAGTCAAATAACGTGGATCCTTGTGAGGGCCAATTCCAAAAGAAATAATTTGAAAACAATCGTTATCTTGGCAATTAAGATAACGATTGTTTTCAAATTATTTCTTTTGGAATTGGCCCTCACAAGGATCCACGTTATTTGACTTTTAATTCAACATTGAGGGTGCCACTCAACACTATATTATGAATAGTATATTACGCAACTATACAGTAAAAAATTTTTTCGTAAAATTACCACTCTGAGAATAGTAAACCAGAATAACCTACTCTGAAGGTAGTCTTTTCACAACAAAAATGTAAATTTACACTTTGAGTAGTAATTTTTCGAGATCTCGACAATGAATGTTTTTGGTTACAATCACACTAGTAAACCCTGGTAGAAAATTAACCATAAGTTGGCTAGAATATGCTTAACCAGCATATGGCTTAGCCATATTGTGGCCAACTTATGGTTAATTTTCTACCAGGGAAATTGATAGCATTAAGGCGAATTTACACTTCTATCGTCGAAATTACCACTGCATTGTAAATTTACATTTAATTGTTTTTTTTAATTGTATAATAATTATTATCATTTAAATAATTAAGAATCAATAATTTCAATTAATATAAATAAATTATTATAATTAAATGTATAAAACGAATTTATTCAAGTTTATTTTTATTACAAAAATACAAATAATTTATATAATAAATTATATATCTAATAACTTAAAAGATAAAGATGCAATAATAACTGCTACTTAAATGTTTTTTTTTTTTAAGTAATTGCAAGTAAAAAAACAGTTTACTTAAGTCAAATGATAATCCTAACGAATTTCTGTTGGATTAACCCCTTGCAACTTTCGAAAGAATGTGTTTACTTTTTCAGTTACTGCCTGAGATCGGCTTCTTGTACTGTCACTGAAGACATACATAAATCTCATTTGACTGAATTCGAGGAAGTAAGGCACAACTTTAGGCCACAAACGGTTAAAGACGTAGTAGGATGATAAAAGCATGAGGAAGGCGTCCAAAAAATGTTGAAACTTATTAACTAATTTACAGTCGATGTACAAAGAAAAGCGTTCAGTTTGCTGTTCTGCAGCAACATCATTTTGTTGTGGTTCTAAAAAATTAATGAAAATTGAATAAATTATTAATTAACAAAATAAATTTATATGTATGTACGTAATAATCACCTTCAATAATAATAGTTGGGTATGATTCTGCTAAAACTACCGTTTCGGGATCTGTGTTTGCCTAAAAAATATTTATTTATTAAGATTTTTTAACACGACGTATATAAAGATCAAGCTTTATACCGAATAGCACAAGCTTTTGTATCTAAACGTGTGCGAAATTGGACTTTGAAAATAATATACTTACAGGTACTGTTAAGAATAAATTTTGATAGTTTTCATTAAAGTATTGGAAGATGACTTTAATTGCTGCAAAAATTCTTTCCTCATCTGACATGACATTTGTCATATTTACAAAAATCCTTAAATGCCAATATGCTATGAGAATGGGTACATTTTCAACAATTCGTTGCCGTATTATTTCAGGATCATATCCTGTTAAGAGAATAAAATGCTGTGCCATATAATGCTTGGGAATCAAACACGGCCAACTAATTTTAATGTCAGCTATCGTTGGGGCTTTATTGATATTATTCAAATACATCCTCTGCATGGAAAAGGAATTCTTCATCAGTTTCAATACTTCATTGCGAGTCTCTTGTTGATTTAGATCAAATTCTTCAAAGGTCAATAATGTCTGCCTACATTCCTCAGTTACTTATAACGTGAGTGACATTTTTATCGTATCCTGTAGATTGCCAACTTGGATATCCCACTTGTAAAAGATTAACAAATGTTCGATCTTTTACATGAATCTTTAACATTTGACTTAAATTATCAAACTGTTGAAAAGGCCTAATTAAGTAGTTATTATGGTCTTTTATTTTAGACATAATTGTAGCTGTTCCTTTTCCTTGTAGTTTCCCATTGGGTAATACGTCTGCAAATGTTCAAGGATATTCTTTTACTAAAATCGTGGCAACGTTGGCTATATAGCATGTATTGGAATCATGCAATTTATTACCCTCATCTCATCAATAATACCATGTACTATCTTTGTCTTTGCAAAATTTTTAGGCACGACCGCTGCACGGGAGAGCCTTATAATTTCACCAGAGTGAAAATTGTCTGACTTCAAAAACTAATAATTTGATACAAGAAAAGTCTTTTCCAGTCAAAATGAGTGCGTTTTAAGCGTTTTCTGTGATGTATGTATGTCTGTACGCCCATATGTACGCAAGTTCCTCGATTATCTCAATGAATTTTCAACCGATTTCATCGGGATCGCGGGAAAATACTCCTCTAATTATACCTAAGTCCTGGTTCTTAATTGAGATAGATCGATGAAAAATTAAAAAAATGCGAGCAAAAAGAAATATTTCAAAATATCGATTTTTAAGCTTAATGACTAGAAAAATTAATTTTAAGCTTGTATCTACAGGTGTATCTGCTAAAACTAATTAAAATACACCTTTTATCTGTTGGATACTTTTTTCTACGAGCAATATTTGCCAAGATAACTGCGAAAAACGGCAAAAAAGGTCAAAAATGGACGATTTTCGGCTATCACTTGACAGAATTTGATTTTACACAAAAATGTTAAATACAAAAGTTGGAGATAATATTTAAACAAAACTTTTTCCTATTTATCACTTTTGTGTAAGATGAACTCCTGATAAGTTACACTTATAAAAACGATTTTAAACGCCAAAATATACATAAAATGGACGATTTTCGTCTATAACTTGACAGGATTTGATTTTACACAAACATGTTAAATATAAAAGTTGTAGATAATATTTAAACAAAACTTTTTTCTATTTAACATTTTCGTGTAAAATCAACTCCTGACGAGTTAGACTTATAAAAACTATTTTAAACGTCAAAATATACATAAAATGGACGATTTTCGGCTAAAACTTGACAGGATTTGATTTTACACAAACATGTTCAATACAAAAGTTCTAGATAATATTTAAATAAAACTTTTTTCCATTTAACATTTTCATATAAAATGGATTCCTGACCGCTTAGACCTATAAAAACGATTTTTAATGCCTAAATACACCTGAAATAGTCGATTTTCGCTTATCATACAAGAATTTGACTTTCAATAAAACTGTTAAATACAAAGCATATAGATATAGTTTAAACAAAACTTATTCCCAATTAACATTTTTATGTACAATAATTTCTGGATCATCAAACGTATAAACATGATTTTTAATACCCCAATACACGTATAGTGAATTTTCGCTTATTATTTAACAGAATTAGATTTGAACAGAAGTATTCGATACAATAGCTCTAAATAAGATGGAAAAAATCGACATAACATTCCAAAGATAATATAATTACAAAAACATAATAATAAGATACAAAATTACATTTGATAACAATATTCAATGGGATAAACACATATTACAAAAAGATTTTTAATAACAAATTTAAAAAATTTAATATAAGATTACCCAGCTTAACCTACTAACCATGTTCCCAGGACCTAAGCGATTGAACTAAAAGAATCAAAATTGTGTAACATTATATAAGTACATGTTAAAGGAATATCATATCTAAAAAAAAAACTTTTGTGTAATGTATGAGCTATAAATGTTGTAATATGGTAAATTTCAATGCATAAAGAATGCAATGTTCTAGCTGACTCAGTCTTACAGCATCTAGAAAACTATTAAATAGGCAAGTCTCACTGGGTAGAAGTCTGCGAAATACATAATGATGTATTTTAATACAACAGATACCCTGAAGCAAGTTCTTACACCCTGACTAAACTTAGAAATTAAATAGACGAGTTAATATTACCAAGGGCAACTACCTACCCTTATCGCATTTAACAACACACACAGCATTATATAGTATTTCCCAGTTCTTATTACCTATCCCCTCACACTTTAAAGCACTAACACTCGAAGATCACTTAGAGCTGCAGAAGTTGCAAAATAGGGCTGGACGGTCTAGGCTGGCATTACTCCATGGATGCCAGTCTGCTGAGAATCATCTAACAGCGATCCACTATGTCAGTAACCACACCACCGAGGAGGAAAGTACTGACAGAGGCCGTCAATTGGGTTTCATGTCAGGGACTGCCTCAGCCTAGGGATCAGCAAAGCACATGAACAGCAGATCAGTCCCTATTCTTGGGGACAAGCGAGGAGAGTTGGGGACCTAAAAACCACATATGACTAATAAATAGAGGAATTAAAAAAAACATACCATACAAAAGAAAAGTCTGCAGCAATGGCTGTTGTTCACTCACTGTACCAGCTTCCTGTAACAACTAGAGGGGAAGAACTGGTGGAGACCTTTAACCGCTGTTTCACTGCTGGAAACAGCAACAGCCTGAGAGTAGAGACACAAGCAGCAGCTTAACTGTACAAATAATAGTCACTAGTGTAAGAGCCAAACAAGGAAAGTTGAGCACCTAAAAACCACATATAATTAATAAATAGATGACTCAGACAACATTTCCACACCCAAGAAACAGTCTGCAACAGTGCCCGCCGTTTACACTACTCTCGCTGCCACAGATACCTGCAACAAGCGAAAGTACCATCAGCTCACCCATCAGAGAGGTTAGGAACGAGAAAATGCTTACTAAATCTGCTCTCGCCGCTGACACACTACCTTCCCATCTCCGACGAATCATCGACAATCGGCGAACACGATGCAAGGGCGAACACGATTCACGAGGGCGGCATACTACAGCAGCCACAGTTATCGCTGGGGATGCCGGGAGCCAGACGATTCGATTGTTGACAACACACACCATGGACACATGTGCGCCACGGCACGCGGCACTACTCAGCATATATATATATATATATATATATATATATATATATATATATATATATATATATATATATATATCTTATACATACAGGGAGCGCTCACGTTTGCGTGAGTCGCATGTGTTTTTCCGCTGTACTTGGTGTGCGAACGCAGCCTAGCCGAGGCAGTGAGGTACGGTCACATAGGTCCGGAAAGTGTGTACGACCGTGAGCCCAGGTACCTAATAGCGTAGCCGTTACGACTGCTGCAGTATAAGCATATTCATGCACGCAGGTCACAGGGCTAAGCCAGATTGCCGTTGCCGAATGCATCAGTATTGAGCATTCTCCTTCTGTTTTTCTCCTTTTCGCGGTATTAGTGTATATATGCATATGTGCGCAAGTATTTTTTGTAATTGAGATCGTATAGGTATATGCAGTTAGGAATACCCGTAAATCCGTGAGCAGCTAGTCTCCACCTTATGGATAAGATTAAAACAAAATTTTGTTTTCATATTACATTTTCATAAATAAAAATAAAAAATCAATTATTATAATTATAATAGAAATTATGAAAACTATGTTTTTAATTTTAAATATAACTGCAATCATGGTATTTATATTCAATATTCCCATGCGCGCTTTAATCATATCAATTAATACTTAATAAATTTATATACATCATAGGCTATTTAAAAAGTTATCTAAATATTTTTATACATGTAGAATTAAAACGCAAACCTTCTACAAAAAAGAATAAATAAATGTGTAAAAGTAAATGGATAACTATTATTTAAATTCTACTGCAGATGTATTTATGTTTATTTTAAATGATAAAAACGATAAATAAAGTATTACAATGTTTGCAATAATAAAAATATAAGGTTCTTCTGAGCATTGCGGTCGTGCCTATTATGTAAAAACGAAGTTTTTACATAGGGAGGGGGGGCGACGAGCGAAGCGAGGAGCAGGTGTGTGTGGTGGCGGGGGGGGGGGGGGCCGAAAGCACGCTGGGGGGCGCAGCCCCCCTAGTTTACATTCTTCTTTTAACTTTAACGACAATTTCTTATAAAACTTGCTCCATGGTATTTGAAAATTATCAAAATCACTCTCAACTACCTCCGACTCATCAGCATTTGATATGATAAGGACCATAAAAGTAGGGTTAGTTAAAATCTGCTTGCCTCTAAAATAAGAAGTCTGTAACAAAAATTATTTAATCTTAATTGCATTCAAGAAATACTTTACAAACAGAACCTACTTTTAACTTATTAGAGACGGAAATCCCACATTATTCATAGAATTTTTATTTTAGTTTAAGAAATAATTTTCTAATTACTACTATTTATATAAGTACATAAAATTTCTAATAATCATTATATATCGTCGGTATATACGAAAAAAGGCGCGCTGGTAAACTGATACGAAAAAAGGCGCGGTAGGAATTTGATACGAAAAGAGGCGTGCTGCAGCGATTGACAGCGAAAAAAAGCGTGCATTCAAAAATTGTCGGCGAAGAAAGGCGCGCTGCATGATTTACGGCGAAAAAAGGCGTGCTCCAACGATGAACGGCGAAAAAAGGCGCAATATGTATAATATTTAACGCTCAATTTTATATAATTTTGTATATCTATATATATGAAAATAGCGCGCGACACGACTTGCAGAATAAGGTGTTTGGGGGATTGACATCAACGAACGAGTTATTGTTTAAAAATTGATATATTTTTATTTTATTGATATATTTTAAATGGTTTAAAATATATCAATTTTTAAACAATAACTCGTTCGTTGAAGTCCATTCCGCTAATCACAAAATATTACTACGAACGTCTCATTTTCAAAATTACAGAATAATGCCCCAGGAATTGACGGCGAAAAAAGGCGCGCTGTACGATTGACGGCGAACCACTACCAACACAACACGCCCTTTCTCACCATCAACCATATCAGCGCGCCTTTTTTCGCCTTCAATTCCTGTAGTGCGCCTTTTTTCGCCGTCACTTTTTGTAAGCGCGTCTTTTTTCACATGTACCGACGATATAATATGTTCAAAATGTTTTAATCAAATTAAATAGTTATTCATGAAATTAGTAAGATTTTTTCAAGATAATTTTACAAATAGATATATTTGAGTATTATTAACGTCAGGCATTTTGAAGACAGTAATAGTATATTACGCACCATGGGAGAAAAAAACTTGGATAGTCCACAGCTCGTGTAAATTGCCACCCGAGCCGAAGGCGAAGGTGGTAAACACGAGCTGGGGGCTGGCCAATTTTACTCCCGTGGTGCGTATACTATTTTTCCTCACATCGAGGCCGAAAATGCCATATTTCCGTTTCGGAGCCGGGCGGGAATGAGGCACTTTCGGCCCGGTGTGAGGAAAAAGTATATAGTGGCATCAAGATAAATAATAAATCAGACGGAAGGGAGTTGACATATTAAAGATGTTGTAAAAATCAAATAAAGATTAGTACATAAACTTGGCAAAATCTAACTCTAATAAAATATAAATCGGGAGAATCGAGTACCCTGCCTGACGATTACTTAACTGCTCCGAATTATTGTGCAATGAACCTAAACTTATTATTTTATATATAATGACTGTCTACTTCGTAGCTGTATAATTATATACGTACCTTTCATTGAGTTCATGAAAACTAAATAATTTAGATCAACAGCTATATTAACTGATTAATACTCCAACTAATTAGATTAATCTAATAAAAATTTCGCTGTACACTGAGAGATAATAGCCGCATGCGGCGAGCTGCAAAACACAAACGCTTGATTTTCAATATGGCTGGCGACGCATCGCGTATCGGGCGAGTTACATTTTACACGGCGGTTCTACTTTTACAACACTGATCGTATTTCTGTTAGTGTCGAATTCGTGTAGAATTCCTACGCTGAAGGTAGTAAACCAAAATAACTAACCTTCAGAGTAGTCATTTTACAACCAGCGTTGTAAAATTGCTCAAGTTTGTAATTTTACTGTTCTAAGAGGCGTAAATTTACCCTATTTTAGGTGGAAACTTGGTGTAATTTTACAATTTTGTAGTATATTTACAAAAACATTTTTTACTGTGTAGGGAAGTAAAGAGTTGGCCAGTCCAGACGTCTAAATGGCAAATATGTGCTCTGGGGTGGTCCGCTTTATCTCCGTGTAGCGTATACGAAAGTGGTACTTTCGGCCAGGGTATGGTGAAAAATATAATAATGTAAGTACACACGGATATGAAAGGCAAATACTTTCTCAACCGAAAAAAACTATTGTGATAAAAAATCGTGAATCACACACGTAAACATTGTTCAATAAGTAAAAAATTTACTTTTGCTATTTGCCAACTTTTTATTTTTCATTCGATTTTAATGTTTAACGTCTCATTTTGATCCTTAAACATTTGTCTACGACCCATCCAGGCTTATATTATAAAGCAATTAATATATGCTTAGCAACACGTAATTGTTTACAGTTTAAGCACAATAAACTTCAAGTTTATACTGTAGTGTACTGTAAATAATTACACATTGCTTCGCAGATATTAATTATTTCATACTGTAAGCCTGGGTGGGTCGTAAACAAATGTTTAAGGAGTAAAATGAGACGTTAAACATTAAAATCGAATGAAAAATAAAAAGTTGGAAACAACGAAACTAAATGTTTTACCTATTGAATAATACCTACGTATTCGATTAACAATTGCTTTCTCCTAGAGGAAGCTTTTTAATAGTAAAATTTTAAGTTTCGTTAAATCGCTCTAGAAACACAAATAAAAGATAGAAGTTCGAATCACATGATTTTAGAAAATGTGTGTGTACGTGTGTGCGTGTGTATACCGTTTTATCTCAGGATCTATTCGATCGATTTTAACTGGACAGGTCTCATTTTCTTTGTTTTGTTTTTGTGTGAATGAGGGGAGGAAATCCTTTTTCTGATTCGCCGATGCATTTTGTTTTATTTCAAATTTTCGATTTTCGCAAGCTTTATTTTTGCGTTTTTTTAATGATAACATTGAGATATTTGAATCAGACAGATAGCATTCGAAAGAGAATAAAAAAACCTATATTAAAAAAAAAACCGCTGCCAATTCATTGGCACGTAGCTTCCTCAAACTTAATTTATTGATCCCTTTAATTAATTTTTACTTCTAATATTTAAAATTTAATACTTTATCTTGTACGGTTAGACTAACTAGGAGAGGGTCATGGGTCCGGATTCAGCTTAAACAGTGCGTTATGTCTTTTTTCGTAATGAATCGATTTTTTTGGGCAACGAACTTGATCTGAAGATATATAAAAGCTACATCTGTGCCAAATTTCAGGACGATTGGGTAATTTTTGCTCTTGTTATCGTGCGACAACGAAAACGCAAATTTTTTCTAAAATAATTTTTTTTTAAAAAACAAATGAAGATCTCCTGAAATTTTAACCAAATATAGTCTTCTATAAATTTAATAAGTGGTTAAAATTTTAAGTCGATAAATCAAGTATTTTTTGAGAAAACGCGATTCGAAAATTTTTAAAAAAATTTTTTTACCTCAAATATCTTTTTTCGTAATGGACAGATTTTTTTGGGCAACGAACTCGATCTGAAGATATATAAAAGCTACATGTGTTATATTGAATGCGTTATGTGAAAAGGCTGTTGTAATGTGCGGGGATGTATTTTAAAAAATTTGATAAAGACAGATTTTTTTTTTCATTTTTCAATTTTTCAAGTTTTACATTTTTGTTAATAATAAAAAACCGTGATAACTAAAAAATTTTTCTTTTTAGAAAATATAAATATTTTAATTCTCTTTCAAATGCTACCCATCCCATTCAGATACACAGAGCCATCCTCAAGAAATACATTTTAAACATGTCTAGAAAAATTTTAACCTCAAATATCTCTCAAATTTATGAACCAATCATTTTGCCAAAAGAACTCATCCGAGAACTATCAATAATATACCTCTACAATGAATTTTGAAGCCAATAAGACAATTTTACTCTTGTAACAGTTGAACATATAAAACTCATTTTTTTCATTTTTCAATTTTTACGTTTTTGTTAATAACAAAAGAACCGTGATAGCTAGAGAATTAATTTTTGTTTAGAAAATATAGGTAATTTAATTCTCTTTCGAATGCCGCCCACCCCATTTAGATACATAGAGCCGTTCTCGAGAAATTACGATTTAAAAAAAATTGAAAAAAATTTTAACCTCAAATATCTCCGAAATTTATGGATCAATCCTTTTACCCAAAGAACTCACTCGATTGGTATACAAAATCTACCCCTACAAAGAATTTTAAAGTGATTAAGCCAATTTTACTATAGTTATTGAACGACAAGAAACATCACTTTTTTTATAAATTATCTTTTTTTAATTTCGAAATATAACCTATTTACAAAAAATTACGTTTTCATCAATAACTTATGACGAAATATAGCTACCGACTTATTTTTTTTAAATTGTAGATAATTTTATCCTACATACAGAGAATTCATGATATATAAACAATATTTGTTCTAAATATTAAAAAAATCGAAAATAAAAATTTTGAAAATTAAAAAATGGCTATAAAAAAAAAAAAATTAAATTTTACAAAAATAGAATATTGACCCCAATTGTGGAAGCAAAATCTAAAAAAATTATCACTCTCCCGTTAAAATTGGTCGAGTAGATCATGAGATATCAGCGTATACGGATATACATACACACACACACACATACACACACACACACATCCATACGGACATTTTCTAAAAATAGTATATTTCGATTCCAAATTTGCTAAATAACATTTCTAGCACATTATCTCATAAACTTTTTTTTTACTATCACAAGCTTTTTTACTATCATCAGCTTCCTCTAGGAGGAAGCAAAATTACGTGAGCTATTGCGGTTCCTTTGTTATTACCAAAAACGTGTTTTTCTTTTTTTTCAAAAGCTTATAACTCCAAAAATAAATGGTCAATTAGTTTGCCTTTACAAAGTTATGTGAATGTTTTTATTAGCTGCCACTGATATTTATGTTTACATAATATTTTATTTGCTTTGTTTTTATTAAGATGGTGTAAGAAATGATAAAATCAACAATCAATGATATTTTATTGAAAATAAAAGAAGATGACGAAAATTATAACAGACCATTAAAAATATTAAAATTAGAAGTATAATTTCAATTTTTATAATATGTACGCAATTATTTATAATAAAGATACACAATTATTGAATAATAATATATTTATAATGAAAAAATGGAGTTATTATATATGATTTTGAAAATGTGAGTAAGTTAATCTCAGGGTAGATAGAAATTTTTTAATTTTATATTGTGGCCGAAAGTGCCACATTCCCGCCCGACTCAAAAACTGGAATGTGGTGTTTTCGGCCCGGGTATGGCGAAAAATAGTATACGCACCACACTGATAGAAAGAATCCTTTGACACAAACGAACGATGCATTTGAATGCTAATTCTTTCGCGACATTTGAGGGAAATGCCCAGTACTTAATAGTTAAGGAATATTCATTGACAGTCAATGCGCGAAAAAGGCTGAAGTTTTTATCAAAAAGCTGTCGTTTATTAACTGTTAATAAATAACTTATTACTTTTAAAACGTTATTCGCAGAACGTTTTTAATAAAAGTTTTATATACATTTATAAGTACAATACATCCTCTTCCTCTTCCTCTTCCTCTTCTTCTTCCTCTTCTTCTTCTCCTTCTTCATCCTCTTCTTCTGCTTCTTCGTCTTCTTCTTCCCCTCCTTCTTCTTCTTACACTTCTTCCTCTTCTTCCACTTCTTCTTCTTCCCCTTCCTCTTCTTCTTCTTCTTCTTCTTCTTCTTCTATTTCTTCTTCCTCTTCCTCTTCCTCTTCTTCTTACTCTTCTTCTTCTTCTTTTTCTTCCTCTTCTTCTTGTTTTTCCTCTTCTTCTTCTTCCTCTTCCTATTCCTCTTCTTCTTCTTCTTCTTCTCCTTCTATTTCTTTTTCCTCTTCCTCTTCCTCTTCTTCTTCCTCTTCTTCTTCTTCTTTTTCTTCCTCTTCTTCTTGTTTTTCCTCTTCTTCTTCTTCCTCTTCCTATTCCTCTTCTTCTTCTTCTTCTTCGTCTTCTTCCTCTTCTTCTTCGTCTTCTTGTTCTTGTTCTTCTTCTTCTTCTTCCTCCTCTTCTTTTTCTGCTTCTTCTTCTTCTTCTTCCTCTTCTTCTTCCTCTTCCTCCTTTCTTCCTCTTCTTCTTCTTCTTCTTCTTCTTCCTCTTCCTCTTCCTCTTCGTCTTCTTATTCTTCTTCTTCTTCTTCTTCTTCTTCTTCTTCCTGTTCTTCTTTTTCGTATTATTGTTATTCCTCTTCTTCTACTTCTTCTTCCTCTCCCTCTTCCTCTTCCTCTTCTTCTTCCTCTTCCTCTTCTTCTTCCTCTTCTTCTTCTTCTTCTTCTTCTTCTTCTTCTTCTTCCTCATCTTTTTCTTCTTCTTCCCCTTCTTTTTCGTCTTCTTCTTCCTATTCCTCTTCTTCTTCTTCTTCTTCCTCTTCTTCTTCTTCTTCTTCTTCTTCTTCTTCTTCTTCTTCTTCTTCTTCTTCTTCCTCTTCCTCTTCTTCTTCCTCTTCTTCTTCTTCTTCTTCCTCTTCTTCTACTTCTTCCTCTTCCTATTCCTCTTCCTCTTGTTCTTCTTCCTCTTCTTCTTCTTCTTCTTCCTCTTCCTCTTCTTCTTCTTCCTCTTTTTCTTCTTCTTCCTCTTCGTCTTCTTCTTCTTGTTCCTCATCTTTTTCTTCTTCTTCCTCTTCTTTTTCGTCTTCTTCTTCCTCTTCCTCTTCCTCTTCCTCTTCTTCTTCTTCCTCTTCTTCTTCTTCTTCATCTTCTTCTTCTTCTTCTTCTTCCTCTTCCTCTTCCTCTTCTTCTTCCTCTTCTTCTTCTTCTTCTTCCTCTTCTTCTACTTCTTCCTTTTCCTATTCCTCTTCCTCTTGTTCTTCTTCCTCTTCTTCTTCCTCTTTCTCTTCCTCTTCCTCTTCTTCTTCTTCCTCTTCTTCTTCATCCTATTTTCGGCGTTATAAGTAAAATATTACAATTCGATAAAAAATTTACGTTTTTTGTACAAGAATTTAGAACTTTAGGATTAAATGATCATATTAACGCCTATGAACTTTTAATGCCATTAAGCAGTGAAACAAAAAGGCTTGATATTAATTTTACAGAATTTTATCGGCCAATAAAACTGCACCTTACATCTGAAGGGAAAGACGTAATTAGTTGTAGAGATCTTTGAAATAAATAAAAAATATGTAAATCAATTTTTGTTTTATTTTAAATAGCATTTCAATATTCTTTTTCATATTATTTTTACATCATAAGTAATGTTCATTTGCTACTAAGGAATCATTTCTTAACAATTAAGTAATGATGGCATTGTACACTAATTGAGTAGAGCATTGTAGCAATGGATTTATTACTTAACTGTTAACGCACGTGACTTTGACTTTTTTCAAATGCACATTCGTTAACAGTTAAGTCACCGATTTTATCTCAATGTATTCTTTCTATCAGTGCACGGGAGTAAAATTGGGCAGCCCACAGCTCATGTAAATTGTCAGGCTACTGTCCAAGTTTTTTTCTCCCTAGGTGCGTAATATACTATTTTGCTTCCTCCTAAAGGAAGCTTTGTGATAGTAAATTTTTGAGTTGTTGTAAAAACATGTTATAATTGTGTTCCGAGGTGTTAGGAATGAAAATACATGGTTTTGTAAAAAATGTCTGTATGGATGTATGCGTGTGTGTGCGTGCGTGCGTGCATGCGTGTGTATACGCCTGGATCTCAGCTTCTATTGGGTCGATTTTGACCGAACAGGTCTCATTTTCTTTGTTTTTTTTTTTGTGTGATTGCGGGTCAAAATTCATTCTGTTGGTTATTTTTTGAGAAAAAAATTAGAAAATTAAAAAGAAAAGAGTTTTGTACGTCTAACGATTGCGGGAGTAAAATTGACGTAATCGCTTCAAAATTCTTTGTGTTCTTTGGACAAAATGATTGGTCTATAAATTTCAGAGAATTTTGAGGTTAAAATTTTTTTAACCTTTCTTCCAAATCGGAATTTCTCGAGAGCGGCTTTATATATCAGCTCGAAATTTATAGATATTTTTTATGTGATATAGATAATATGTGTGCTAATTTTCATCAAGATCGAACGATTATTTTTTGAGATATTTGATATTGAAAATTTTCGTATTTTACAAAGTCACTTTCTTGCTCGCAGATAACTTGTGAAAAAAAAATGTTTTAATCGTGTTGAAATTTTGTGGAAATATTGAGTTTGTATATTTATCGAATACATTTTTTAGGTAAAAGAATCGTCTATTCAAAGTTAATATTTTTTTTACCTTTTTTTCAAAATCTGCGCTGGTTGTCCGAAATAATGATCCGCTAGTAGTAAGTCGGAGATATGCGGTCAGTGCTCTCTCGCAAATTCTGAATAGGCGATCACGACGGTGAGTTTTGAGAGTACTATTGCTGAAAATATGAAGCAGAAATTAGGCTCATAAGCTGATTTGAGTTTGACCGCTACACGGCCCTTAGATAACGCTCTAAAAGTCCATCCTACACCATAAATCACGATGGTAACTTCAATTTTGCCTAGCGAAAGTGCTTGAGCAACATTATGCATGAGAGGATTATTCTCAATCGCATGCAGAGCGAATTGGACGAGCCGGAGAACGAAGGCTAGGGCTATCGGAGATACAATACGTGTTTCGTGTAGACGGAGAGAATTTTAGGAGAGGAGACATCTTAGTGGTAGTGTAGTAGCTATCCTACAATGTTTGAGTTGCAGTTATGCTAAATTAGGACCGCTGCCGCACTAAGTTTTGGGAGAGCAGTCGCTTCTACGCGTGTAGTGCGAATGTTATACTAAAATGAGGTTATGTTATACTAAACTCGGTCTAGCGTTGCACGAAAAGCAGGAAAGTTATATTTTATGTAATTATTACATAATTACCAACACATCCCTATTTTTCATTATTCTTTCTCAATTTTGAACTTTCTATAATATAACGCATCTTGGGAGGACAAGAGAAGTCTAGAGCTGCTTTAGCAGGGATGGTCCTCCAATCTCCCATACATACTTGGCGGGCCCGATGGTTTGCAGTTTAAGGTGTAGACATGGTCTTTTTCATGTAAATATTCATATGTTTCAAGATCACCTAAAATGTATAAATGGTTTGCTTCTATATATTAAATACTAATCCATGAATCTATCACTCTCTTTTAAATAGAAAGTGCATACCCGCGTGAAAATATCATATGAGATCTCATATGAGAATATCGGACATGAGATCCCATAATATATAAAATGGCAGTGCATGAGATGTCATGCTAGATCTGATGATGTCGGAAATACTCATATGAGATCTTGTATATTTACACACGGGAAAAGGATAAAAAATTCGCATATCCAAGCAAAAGTGGCACATCTGGTGGCAGAATTAAGAACTGCTCCAAGTTATACCAAAATAAAAGTACCTTAACCTATTAAAAAGAAAATAAATGTGACGAAAATGACATCAGCGATCGAGAAATCAAAAAAGTTGTGGGAAAAAAGAAAATCCGCTATAAAAGGGTGCGAAACGTGTGTTGGCTCTGGGTTTTCATTGCATCGTTTTCCTCGCGAAGAACAGTTATTGTTTAAATGGATTGAAGTGACACAAGTGAGATCTGTTTCGGAGCAAACACTTATTTACGGGTTACATTTTAAGACATCTGATTATATTAATTTAAGTATGTAGAGAATTTATATTATAATTTATTTATTAAATAATGTACATATGCATGTTTTTAATATTTATTTCATATTTTAGATGCTGCAAAAAGAAAATTAAGGCCGAACACTATACCATCATTATGCCTTTCTCCAAACAGACTTTGGAGCATGATCACTTTGACGAAGACATTGATATTTCTGAAGCAGAAATGGATACTGGTGTTGAGTTGGAAGCTGAGATAAGTGATGTAGAAAGTATATGTGAAAATACAAATGATGTGAATGATAGTGATATGGAAAGTTAAGAAAAGTTGGAGATGAAATTCAGGAAGATATAGTTTCTACTGTGATGAATTTGAGTGATAAAGAAAAAAAAAGTGACTTTGTTAGCCAAGAAGTGCAAACAGACATGGAATTAGTTGTGGAGAAAAGCAAGGATGTTCAAGACAAAGAAATTCAAACAGAAAGGTGGAGCATTATTAAAGTTATGAAAACAGATGCTGCTTTGAAAGTGTTTACAGGGATAAAGTTTTGTGTACTAGAAGCACTAGTAAATAGTATCAACTTAGTTGAAAATAAAGCTAATGATAAGCACTTGTGTACAGTAAAAGAAAGAGTCGTGTTGACACTTTGTAAATTGAGATTATGTCTTTCTTATGAATGCCTTGAAATTTTATTTGGAATTTCTCAAAGCACAGCTAATAATTATTTTGTTGAAACTATTCATTTACTTCATGCAGTATTAGAAGAAGCTGTGTATTTTCCAGATAAAGAGGAGATAAAGCAAAATATGCCAGTGTATTTTAAAAATTTCCAGGATACTCGCATTGTTTTAGACTGTACAGAGATGGCTGTGGAAAATGCAAACTGCCTTCAATGCAGACTTAAAATGTATTCTCATTACAAAGGGAGACAGACGTTAAAAGTTCTTATTGGAACGACTCCTTCAGGACTCATTTCTTTTTGCAGCAAGTGTTATGGTGGCCGTGCATCTGATAAATCAATATTTCTTCAATGCAAATTGTTGGATAAGTTGACTCCTTATGACGACGCAGTGGTGGTTGACAAAGGATTTTTAATTCAGAGTGAATGTGATGCACGTAACATCAAATTGATAAGGCCCCATTTGCAAAACAAAGCCAACAGATGTCATTGGAAGATAGTTTAAAAACTAAGGGAATTGCAGCAGCTAGAGTACATATTGAAAGAACTATGGAAAGACTAAAAAACTTTGCCATACTCAAATCTGTTATTGATTGGGATATGACAAAATATTTTGATAAAATTATTGTAATTATTTATGGTTTGGTAAATTTAAGTTCACCTATAATAGATAAAAGTCGTTTTGGTATATAATGTGTATTAAATGAGTTTTATAATAAAAAAATTTGTGTAAGCTTAAGCAACGTAAATTATTTTGTGTATAATTATATTTATAAAAACTGCAATAACTTTTAATTTACAATGTTCGAGAATAATTTAAAGCTTTTGTAGATCACAAACAATTGTTTTAATAGTGATTATTAATTAATTTTCTTTTTCAGTAATTTCCTGATTACTAATCAACCAAGGTAACACATATGTAAAGTAGCATAGAGACAGTGTTGTTACTAAGTCTGCTATAAATTCATCATCTCGTTGCACTTCAATTATTGTCCACGTATCATTGTTAGATTCGTAAATAACAAAATGACACGTCAGTAATCCATATAAACACATGCCTAATTGGACTTGCCCATAGTACATATGACGAGTCTTCAAAATAAGCTTCTCGTTATTGCTTGCAATGTAAGGTAAGGTCTTAGCTAAAATATCTGCTGTTACACCATTTTCATTCTTGGGACATTTCAGCTCAACAAGAATTTCTTTATTAATAATACCATCTGCACTGTAACCAATGATGTACTTGGTAAAATTAATAATCCTACTTCTTGAACCGTATTGTTTGTTAATTTTTCATAAGCTTTCCTTGCAGAATGTTCAAATTCTTTTCCACGTAGTGTATGTTTATTTCCACTAAATGATGACTTGAATGTGGTTTTTAACTTTTTTGTCCAATCATCTTTACTGTGTGTCTTTTTCATATATGTATAGAGACTATAACAAATGGAACCAGTAATTCGCTTACTTCTTTCTTCGTACCATATTTTGTCACTTTGCATAACTGCGTCTAATAATATTTTTTTTAATATAATAGCAACCTTAAGTGCTACAAATTTATTAAAATACACAGCCTCTTCTTGAGAAGTAATTTTCATTTGAAAATTTTTCAGGTACTTTGACCAAATATTATTTTTCAGAAACTGATCAATAACACTTTCATCAATCACACTTTTTCTAATACTATATAATTTATTTAAATCGTACACTACCGGAGCTACTTTAATATTTGACTCATTATCAGTGTTTTTATTTAATGACTTTAAAACTCGCTTTGGTAAATTTGATAACGTTGTATCATTGGATTCATTTGATGATCTGTAGCATCTACTGTGTTGACCTATCTCTGATTCCACGTCAGCGTCACATAACATTTTAAAAATTGCCTTGCGACACTCTGGACTTTTTTTATATTCAACATTTACTTGACTACCATGACAAAATTTATTGAATGGTTCAGCTACATATACTTCACTGACTTTATCTTTGATTTGTCCCCACTGTTGTCGCAGATCTGTACACCCTAATTGTTCAATGCAATCCTTTTTTCGTCTAATAAAATACATCATACTTTTATCATAATCTAAAAAATGTATTACTTGAAAACTACTTACTTATTTAAATACAGTAATACCCCTACTACATGTTTGCATTTGCCTGATGCAGCTGCCTGGCAAGTGCAATGTGCTTCAATGATTTTTTTTGTACTTTTTACAGTTATTGTTATATTGATTTCATGTGGGTAACTTGATAATGAAGAGGATCTTAAGCAAAGAGCAAAATATTTGTCAATTTCAGATTTTGATGTATTAAGTAAGCCACACATCAAAATATGATTTGATTTAAAATTCTACTCCCTTCCTCAAAAGGTCTACTACCATCAATTAATATAGTTTATTAGTTCAAATATTTCGACAATTGCACAAGCCATTTTTGATACTTAATGTATAATAAATAATACGAGTAAATATTACATTGCACTAAAACTAACATTTCAAGTTTGAACTTGCCTCGCAACATCACGTGATTTGGTATAACTTAAAGAGACAGCGATAGCGATCTCTACCGGGACTTGGATATGCGAATAGGTGGTTTATAAAATGGTTAGTAAAATCTAAATATTTTGGGTACTGAAAATAAATCATGAGATTCTGCACATGTAGGGATATTACGTTTAAACGATATCATTTAAAAATTTGAACCAATGTAATTATTTATAGTGGACTTATAGGTATAAGCAATATTAATGAATGTATGTAAAAATCTAGTATTCTACATTTACAAAGCCTACCGGTAAACTGCAAACCATCGGGCCCGCCAAGTATGTATGGGAGATTGGAGAATCACTCCTGCTAAAGCAGCTCTAGATTTCTCTTGTCCTCCCAAGATGCGTTATATTATAGAAAGTTCAAAATTGAGAAAGAATAATGAAAAATAGGGATGTGTTGGTAAGTATGTAATATTTTTTATATAGGCTTTGATTTTTCGTGAATATCTGAAAAAATTCTTATGAATTTTAGAAACAGAAAGAAGACATATATAATAGTTATATAATTAAAATAATTTTCATCCATACGGGTGTAAAGTGCGTAGATTCTATAAAGTTTTGTAGGAGTATCTAGAGAGTCAAGGGGCAGTGTGGCAGATGTGCTCACTCTTTGCTGATTAGTAATATTTTCTATTGATTAGCCTGACAAATAAGATAATGCCAAGGTAAGAATTAATAGTTTGCCACACTATCCCTTGACCCTCTGCAGGAGTAGGATGTGAGCTATTGCACCTGTTACACGTTACGTTATGCCCGCTGGCTAAATATTTTTGCATTACAACACGGGCATAAAATGTAATTTTACACGCAAGGTACGAAAAGTTGTATTATTCAGTCAAGTTAACTTATGGGTACTTGACTAAAATACATTGATTTCAGTACTTTCTTGTATTTAATTTGTATAGAAGGATGAATAAATTTGAATACATTTCTGAGAACAGTCACTCAATCATTTCCGAAAGTTGTTTGCAATACTTGACTATCGATAATTGATTTTACACCTTTCGTTTTTAGATTTGCAGTGAACAATTTGAATGTACTTACTTAGATATAATTTGTTCAGCATATGATGACTCAAAAAAGTAAAATACTTTTTCACTGGTATTTATTTATCAAATTAAGTTTGGGGAAGCCATGGGCCAATGAATTGGCAGCGGCTTTTTGTGTTTAATTTGTATAGAAGGATGATCAAATTTGAATACATTTCTGAGAACAGTAATAAGTACAGTTTTTTCCGAGTGGTGTTCAAATAATTACTTGACTATCGATAATTGATTTCACAATTCTCGTTTGTTTGATTTGCAGTGAGCCATTCTAATGTACTTAGATATAATTTGTTGAGCATACAATGACTCAAAGAAGTAAAAGACTTTTTTTCACTGCTATTTATTTGATTTCTTATAAAAAGTCATAAATATTATTATTTCATAGATTATACAGAAAAAATGTCTATACTTGCCTTATTTTATACTTTCGTAAAAAGTTTTATATTAACAATATTATTATTTGTAGTCATAAAAAAATTATTACCATTTGTAGAGAATGCTTATTGAATAGATGAGACTAGAAGAAATAAAAGTACTAGACAAATTGGGTTTTATTAGTAATATACTACATGGGTTAGCAGAGCGACCGAACGGTCTATCGTATCCTAAATCGAACGCACTCTCTGAGTGGTTCTTACTATTAGTTACCATTAGTTAATGAACTTACTATTCTTACCATTAGTTAATGAATGTGCTGATTGTGGTATATGTACCGTAGGATCTCCTGGCTCTAAAAATGGATTCAGTCCTAAAAAAAACAAAAGACAAATATAAAATAATGACAATCTTTTTAGTGTGAAAT
Source organism: Torymus aiolomorphi (assembly GCA_036365515.1). Taxonomy (NCBI): domain Eukaryota; kingdom Metazoa; phylum Arthropoda; class Insecta; order Hymenoptera; family Torymidae; genus Torymus; species Torymus aiolomorphi. The sequence continues at coordinate 89,806,411 of CM070873.1, forward strand.
CTTTTTATTTAGCATCTGACCACAACTCAATCTTCTTTAGACTGAATATTTTTTATGAGGTGAGCATGTTAATTATTATTATATTCAATAGATTCTATATATTCAATATCTATTTATTCACTTTCTACACACATGTGTGTAATATGTAATTGTATTTCAATTTTGCTTGAAGATGCTTTGTATTTAATTTTTTACGCATCTTAATATCATGAATTTATTTTTCATTTGATTGCAACTTTGAAATTTCAACTCAAGTTTCATTGCATGCTTTCAATTGCACAAGTATTTTAATAGATTATTTTTTTACTTTTAACTTATTATAATTTTTATACTATTTAATTTTTTATAGGTTAAATTTTTGCTGACAGTAGCAGTAATTATAGATTGGCTACAATAGACTGTGCCTGAGTTTTTGCTCCATGGATCCTGAGTATTGCTGAGAATAGCCATAGACTGGTTCCGATAAACTGGACCTGGGTTTTCGCTTCATGGATGTCCACTTCTGAGTATTTGTACACTCGCTGCTACGCCACTTATGGTTTGCGGAAATCTTTTGGATTGAATATAATTGTATTAAGTAAGTAGATTAACTCTTTAGATTTTATCTAAATAAAGAAAATGTCTTTTAGACTGTTTCTTTTTTAACTTTATTTTTTAACTTTATAACAGTAATGCTTTTACACATTTGCAAATGATTTTTTACTTATTTTGATATTTTACTAGTTTCATTGCATGCGTTCAATTGCCCAAGTATTTTAATAGATTATTTTTTTGCTCTCTTAACGTATTGTGATTTTTATACTATTTAATTTTTTATAGGTTAAATCTTTACTGACAATATCAATAACTATAGACTGGTTACGATAGAATGTGCCTGGATCTTACCTCCATTTATATTTTATCTGTAACAATTTGGGTCTCGACTTAATAGCTATCTTTTTACTGAGGCTATACGAGTAACGATAAGCTGTCTACCACTGGACTTTGAGTCTTCGCTAGAAAGCTATAAGGTAATAACAACATATATACTTCCACTACTAAATTTAAAAAAACATGTTAAATCTGATTTTCACATTAACACATTTTTTATCGTGATTTTTTAATATTTATTTAGCATTTTTATGATAATGAACCGAAACATGAAAAGAACTTTATTAAAATTAATTATATTTAATTTTTAGCTAATTTAAATTTATATTTTCATTTGAAATTGTAGTTATAATTGGAAATTATAAGAAATTTAAAGTCCCTTGTATTTTGAAGAACCAACAAAGAGTATTTATTTAAGAAATTACTTTTCAACTTCAATTATTTATTTGAATAGTTAGATATTTCCAACAGTTGATAAGAAATCTTATATTTTGTAACGATAAGCGTATAAGCGTAATACTGCCGTGAAAAATATTTATAAATTATTGTCGTTAATTGTTTATTAAAATGAGTATACCTTTTTTATAACATGATGGTTGATACAGAATTTTGTTTCAATAGTTAAGGTAGTTCTTTCGCTACTTCCTAGTCAAATCGGTGCTGAATGAAGAGGTTATGAAGTATATTCAATTTTTGATAAAATGAGACCTAAAAAGAATTTTTTTACCGATTTTATCCAAAGATAGGGCCATTTATAAATTTAGCCTCTGGCGTAACCTCCAGGTTCAGGATCTTCATTTTGATGATGAGCCTCTCAAAATGTTGGTATTTTACTTCTTCATTGACTGAAGAGTTGTATATATTAAATTTATTTAACTAAATAATTTTTTATGTACAAAAACTGCTAAACAAACTTAATCCTCTCGTAAAAGAATGATGATGGAAATGTGAAGCCGAAATAAAACGTTTACGATTGGTTATGTCCATGTAAACAAAGCTTGTGATTGGTTGGCGCTAACGTGGCTGACGCGAGGCTTAAGGATCCAACTGATTGGCTGAAGTCTTCTGCCGTCAATGTATCATATTTTGTGACAGATGATAATATATTATCATTTACTAATTACCTGGTAGAAAATTAATCATCTTCTCTGGACAATTTACAACCTACATTGTCCAGTCATTTAACCATAAATTAGACAGCTGTAGTTTATAACCTCTAAATACGTAAACAACGAGAGAGAGAGAGAGAGAGAGAGAGAGAGAGAGAGAGAGAGAGAGAGAGAGAGAGAGAGAGCTCTACTATGTGTTTGTATATGGCTGATTCTTTGTCAAATTGAAATGTCAAAAAATAGATTTAGATTTTAAAATTAAATATTTAAATTCTTATGGTTTGTTACCTTTTTATTGAAATTTCAATTAATAATAATTCTTAGAATATTGTTTATGGTTTACATTATTAAATTTATTTTTTTAATATTTTAGGAAATTTCTCAAGCGAAGAAGGAAGAGGGAATAACTTTTTAATATTGTGTATTTCATTTATAATAAAGTTTTGTTAAAAACATTAAATTAAGAAAAAAGTGAGTATACGAACAAGACTTTGAATATGAAAACATTGGTAAAAGTAGTTTATTTTATGGTCAAAGTGTGTCTGAAGAGACCTAAATAATTCTTCTGAACTTTGTTTTCTCAAAAGAAAATTAAATATAATTTATTTTAAGGAAAGAAAAAAAAAATTTCATATTCTACGCTACTGTCAAATTTTAGATGGTTAACTCTTAACTCATTCATCGTGTGAATCTTATAAAATATTGAGTTATTTAAATATATTTATACCAATTTTTTTAAATGATAAATCCCATAATTATTGGTCATATGAATAATCTTAGTATACATAACATAATCAATATAAATGAATTTAAGAAATGTAAATTAAATGTTAAACCCGCAAAATCAAACAAATAATTGTATACGCTTTGATAAGGTTCAACTTCTACCAGCTGCGAGTCGAGAAATACTTAAGTTTAAATCCTAATAGTATTTGATAAATTATTTTTCATGGTTTAAAATACATAAACATTTAGCTTCTTTCAGCATTGCAAAAATAATGATACTTATACAAGTTTTCAATAAAATAGTCCTGGTATAGTGACTCCGATGATGATATTCAGTATTATTTATTTGGTAAGTTGTTTTATACTTGACGTAATGAAGAATTTACCAAATAAAACAATAGTGAATATCAAACCATTCATCGGAGTCCATACCAGGTCTACATTATTAATAACTGACAGTAGTAGTATAATTAGTTATATATTAAACAGTAGGAGATAATTTTATAAGTTCTTTTAGGATTTAAAAATCAAAAAGTAGAACTTCACTCTCAGCTGGTAGTAGGTGAACATTATCAAACTGTATATATAATTATTTGCTTGATTGTGTAGGTTTTACATTCAATTCACAAGTTTTACATTTATATTTACATTGATTGTATGTGCACTAACATTATTCGTATGACTAATAATTATAGTATTTATAAAAATTGGTATAATAATACTAAAATAACTCAATATTTTATAAGATTCACATGCTAAATAGGTTACGCTAACCATTTGAGGATTAACAACATAGTGTATAGAGTATATAAAAATTGTTTTTTTTTCTTAAAATAAATTATATTTGATTTTCTTTAGAGGAAACAAAGTTTACAATCACTAAGTATTTGGTAGGTATTAATTGTTTCACTATAAAATAATTTGCTTTTACCAAGGTTTTGGTATTCAAAGTCCTGTTTGGATTCACTTTTTTCTTGATGTCAAGTTTCCAACCAAAATCTATCATACTTACATAAAATCCATAATATATTAGTTTTTTATTTTTCAGTAAAAAATTTCCTAATATTTAAAATTACAATGTAAATTATAAAAATATATATATTAATAATTTTCATAAATACAATTATAGAAGTAAAGACATAAATATAATTATAGAAGTATAGACAACACTTAAAACTGAAAAAAATGATTTGAACACCACTTTTAACATATATGCTCAGTAACGTGTATATATAGAAAACTTTATTTATCAATATTATGTAAATCTAATACATAAAATATTTTTCTAAATTAATTTATTTGTTTAATAATTATTTATAAATTAATTACTATTATAAATTATATCAATTGAATATAATCAAAAAAGGATAATACTTAACTTTTTTGATCAGAAGTTGATCAGATTTTGACTAGAAATTGTCGCCAGTACGAGGGATTTCCGGGGATCACAATTTTTACTATATAAGCTGACTGACTATCAGAAAATCAATAATATTCTGGTCAATTTATGATGAATTTTCTACCACGGATGTTAAAACTTTTGTTTCAAAAAATGATGAACGGCAGGAACAGCATATTTTAATATTTCAACTTTCAATTGAATATTGAGACATTTTTTGATAAAGTGATGAAAGTTTTCAAACTCAAATGAAATAATATTAAATATTATATAGTGTTGAGTGGCACCCTCCATGTTCAATTAAAAGTCAAATAACGTGGATCCTTGTGAGGGCCAATTCCAAAAGAAATAATTTGAAAACAATCTTTAACTTGTATTTCTTCAGGGAATGGATGAAATAATGAGTACACAAGATAATTTAATTCATTCTGTGCAACGTTTCGGTAATACAATTATTACCTTTATCAAGCACTGTAAATTTATTTAACTTATTATTTTACAATATGTCAAAGTAGTTCTCTATTTACAAAGATAGTCAGACGTTCTTACCATATTATTTGGTGTAGTCAAGGGTATAAAGTATGGAATAATTATAAGCGTAAGTATTGATATAGTCAATATATATCAGTAGATGTCACTTCACTTTTCACTAATGTCCCAATGGAATTAGTAAAAAGTAGCATAGATAGGAGATATGGACACATCAAGAAAAAATATGATATACCACTTAATGAAATTATAGATGTATCTGAATTTCTTATGAAAAACACTTTTTTTTCAATACGATGGCCAGTACTATCAGCAAATATTTGGCTCCCCTATGGGTAGTCCCATCAGCCCTATATTTGCGGATATTGTGATGGTTGATTTGGAAGATGAGTGTTTAAAAAAGCTTAAATTTAAACCGGTTTTTTATTACAGATATGCAGATGACATTATTATGTGCATACCAAAAAATAAAATAAAGGATACTCTTGATGTGTTCAACTCTTATCATGAAAGATTGAAATTTACACATGAAGTTGAAGAAAATGGACAAATTAATTTTTTAGAAGTTAAACTAATTAGAGAAAAAGAACGTATTATTACGAATTGGTATCACAAACCGACCTTTCGGGAAGGTTTTTAAATTTTCAGTCCGATCACCCAATAAGCCAAAAAAGAGCAATGGTATATAATTTAATGGACAGGGCCTTGTTACTTGCCGATGTAAGATTTCAGGAAAAAAATGTACAATTAATTAAAAAATTTTTACTAAATAATTCATATCCAATCAAATTTATTGAATTTCATATTAAAAAAAGAATTAATAAAATAAAATATACTAATAATAACAAGAATAATAACAACAATAATAATAATAGATACAAAACTTACATCAGTTTACGATATATACCAAGATTTTTTGAGAAGGTTTCCCACAGTTTAAGTAATCTAGGTATAAAAACAATACCAAAAATAGAAAATAATTTAAACCAATTTATCATTAGAGAAAAGGATAAAACGGAAAAAAATGAGCAACTGAATATAGTGTACAAAATTAACTGTAAAGATTGTAACGCAACATACGTAGGAGAAAGTAAACGTATGCTGAAAGAGAGAGTTAATGAACATGTTGCCAATACAAAAAAAGTAGACAAACAATGTGTTATTAATGAACATATGACCATAAATAATCATGAATTTGAATTTGACAACGTCCAAATTTTAGATAATGAAAGTAACTGGAGAAAAAGATTAATTTCAGAAATGATTCACATACGTTTACAAGATAATGCTATAAACATTAAAGAAGACACTCAAAATTTAAGTACACATTATAATCAGTTGTTACAAAAATTAAAAAGAAATAAAAAATTGTAAACTCTAGTCCTTATATATTCAATTCAAATTTGCCGCCATAGGGCCTAGTGGCCCTAAATGATCATGTAGATTTGAATTCGACGTTTGTACACATGACAGTTGTCGTTCTGCCGAATTCAAATCTCAATTTTGTTTTTATTTCACTTACGTTTGACACGTTAACGTATCAACATCTCGTTTCTTCTTTTTAAAATCTTGACTGCTTTTGCTTAATTTACGTGTTAATTTATTATTACGTGTTAATTTATTATTGTGTTGGTTTATGTATTAATTTATTATTGTGATGTTAAAATTTTTATTAAAATTTTCCACAAAATTTAAAATAAAATAAAATAAGAAGGACTGGAGGTAAAAAATATATTTAATTGTTAACTAGCTGAGTTAAATTTTTGTGCAAAAAACATGTATGTTTTTGTTGTTTTTTCTAGATCAATACTTGTGCTTATAATTATTCCATACTTTATACCCTTGACTACACCAAATAATATGGTAAGAACGTCTGACTATCTTTGTAAATAGAGAACTACTTTGACATATTGTAAAATAATAAGTTAAATAAATTTACAGTGCTTGATAAAGGTAATAATTGTATTACCGAAACGTTGCACAGAATGAATTAAATTATCTTGTGTACTCATTATTTCATCGATTCCCTTAAGAAATACAATGAACATGGGTGATAAAGTCAACTACAATCTTTATCTTGATTTGGAATTGACCCTCACAAGGATCCACGTTATTTGACTTTTAATATTAAATATTATTGCTCAAGTTAATATTATGTAAATTTAATATAAAAAGTTGATTTTTTTCAAGTGATAAATGTTTATTATTTTAAGATGGAAACCGGCAATTTCTATCGCGCGCGAAGCGCGAGTGGTGTTGCTAGTAAAACTTAAATTTAAGAGTTTTGAGCAGTTTTTGACCGTAAAAAGTTATTTACTCAAATACATTTAATTCATACAACTCTTCAGTCAATGAAAAGGAAAAATACCAACATTTTGAGAGGCTAATCATCAAAATTCATGAAGATCCTGGGACCTGCAGGTTAGGCCAGAGTCAAAATTTACATTATGTAGAAAACAGCTTTAAAGATAAAATTACTGAAATACTTCTTTATTTCTTCTACTTTATTTCTTAACTTCTTCTCTGCCCTGAAATATAGCCAATCAAGTTTGTTAAGTGGTTTAACATCCTTTGGTGCTTTTAAATCTGCATGTTTTTAATAATCTATATTACACACATTAGATTATTATATACTGAGGTGAATCTAGCATTTGTTGAGAAATCCAAAATCCTGAATGCATGTTATCAAGTCAGTCGCGCTATGGCCAAATGCTTAAAAAAAGGCTTATAGCAGCAACATTACTACTGATGTTCTATTAATGTCTCATGAAGTGAAATTTTTTTTACTTTTCCTTCATTATTCCTTTTCACATACAACATAACTTAATAAAGAGAACAAGACTCATACATGTTCATTGTAGTACGTAACTGTTTTGACTTCAGAAAATAAAATATCAATTATATCATAGTGAGATTCAGGCGATGGTTGATGATGGTAGCTTTTTATGGCAGAAGCAAAGGTTCCATAATATTTTTCTGCACAATAGCATATCTTTCGCTTCTTTTAAAAGTTGATTTCAATCTGTAAACTAAATGTTTTTTGTAATAGTTAGTATAGACTTAATTTTTCTTTAGTATCGATCCCTGCTATTTAAAGTATAAAGTTTCCAATAAAAGTTCAAGTATTTACTAAAAAGCTATTTCTAAAACTTTAATTCAACTATCACTGCATACTTGTATTACACTTTCAAATACTTTTTCATATACCTTCACATATAATACACTCAATGTTTACTCTCAAATCCGTTCATGAATGCAAAAAATGATAACTAACTAGGAGAGTGTCAGAGATCCAGATCATGGATCACCTAAAAATGAAAGCCTCTTCAATACTAGACCCTAACACCTTCATGATTTTAAGTTATAAGAGCTTGAATTTTTTAATAATTAAGTCATTTTTTCACTTAAAATCACCCATTTGGCGGCTAAACCTTGCTTTTATGTCTATAAACAAACGATTAAACATTTTTATGTGTTAAGACATGACATATTTTAGTAAAATTTATAGCAAACATTTTTTAGCAAAAATATCCTATAATTATTTTATATTATCTTATTTGAATACATAAAACGTAAGTTTCATGTTTAAATAATCAATTAGCACGTAGACCTTGCTTTTATTCCTACAAATATACCTTAAGGGGATGTGAGTACCGACGTTATTTTTCAAACGAGTATATCTCACGAAAATACCAATAGATTTATCCAAAAAAAATTCTGAGTATAGTATTTACATATACGGAGAGCTCGACAAACGTGTTTTTCCAAAAAAATGATGAGAATTTATTTAATTAAATAAAAACCGTACTGTCGGTAAGTAGGAATCTGCAATTGACCTACTTTTCAAACGAGCATAGCTAACGAAAATTCTAACAGAATCACTCAAAAAAAATTCTGCATGTAGTGTTTACGTGTACGAAGCGCTTGACAACCGTCTTTTTATTCATTAAAATCTTATATAGTTCAACAAAATATAAACAATTTGGAACCAAAATATCCACTTCTATTTTAAATTATCTTATTTGAAAATATGAATCTCAAGTTTTATGTTACAATCCATGTGGCACGTGAACCTTACTTTTATTCCTACAAACATACCTTAAAACATTTTTATTCATTAAAATGTGATATAATTTAACAAAATATAAACAATTTTTAACAAAAATATCCATTTTCGCATACCACGCGTGAAGTATTGTGTTTAATTTCCGTTGTCAGGGAGTAAAACGCCACATGTACTCCCTTCTAGAAACTGCTACGCATATGCACGTTTGCCTACTTTTTTCCCCGGCTAGCACCACCTGCGTTTGCAGCCCTCGTTTCGCTCAGGCCGCAAGTCACTGTAGGCGGCACTAATCTGGACAAAAATAGACACATGAGCATAAGCGTCGCAGTTTCTAGGAATGAAGTTATGTGCCGTTTTCGATCCTGAAATCAGGGATTAAGCACAACATGAAGTAAGAGAGAAGGAGACGTAACTCCGTGTACGAAAAGTAGAGCCACTTTTCTGCAAAAGATCGCCAAGTTCGCTTGGCGGAATAGCCACCACTAACTGGCTTCAGCGCCTCTTGCGGCAAACGCTGAACTACAGAGCCATCGTCTAGCCGATCGGCTTTTACGGCCGGTACAAATAATGATGAAACATTTTCAGCGGACCTTTTTTCGATAAATTTGCATGAGAACCGTAAATAATTTATGTATATAAATAAAGTAAAATGTAAATAAAACCCTTCTTTAATCTTTAAGAAACCCGGATCTCAATACCTTAAAGAGCTTTTAATCCCCAAGCGGGGAACGATCAACATATGTCATCTCGTGCTATGAATTGTAAGTTGAAGTGATAGCTCAGGTAGTTAAGGCGCACTGCTTTGCCAGTTTCTTTTTGCAGGACTCGAGTTCGATCCTAGGCTCTGAAATTTTTTTTTCTTTCAATAATAATTTTTTCAATTTTTATATACAAACATTATTTTAAAATAATTAATTTAATTAAAAATAATAAAATTTGTATAGTATTTTTTATTTTTTCTTTAAAAAAATAATAAATTTATTATTTTATTGTTAGAGGCTTGTCAGATTTTCGTGTAATTAGACAATTACAATATGAAAGTTTTATTGTAAACGTTGCGAAAAACCATTTTTATGGAAATTGTTTCATAAAATAATTATTATTATTCGTTAATAGTTTTTAAAAATAGATTATTAATATAATTTTATATGTAACAAAATATTAATTCAAGCAGAATAAACAACAATGTACAAGAAGAAGGTAAGTAAAATACAGCTTATGCATAGAATATTTCTAAAATCTTTTAAGTATATATAAAATAAAAACAAACGCGTCGAGAGCTTCTTTAGAAAATTTTGTGCCGCTAATACTTAGAAAATCATCTCGCGGCGGCGGTTGAATCCGCGATGTACACATTTTCTTCTCAGTTTTAAGCTGGACGTCTACTGAACCACTTCAGCGATTATATTATTAACTAATATTAATATATTTTTACGTTAATTTTAAATATTAGTTGGTTTTGTAAGTGTATAAAGTTATAATTGTGTGATAATGTCGTGTTTTGTACAAGGGTGTACGAAGAAAAAGAACGAAGAGAATTTGGCGCTATTCAGACCTACAAATGTAATGTTTAGTTTAATATCATTACATACTCGCGTAACTAATGAACAATTTTTTTTTTAGTAAAAATTAATTACGTTTACTAATCCATGCTATTCTTACCAGCGTTTATTTTATTTTTATTTTATAAATTCAATTAATACCTCGAAAGAAAAATTAATGTATAGAAAACATTTTCGCAGTACCTGATTAACGAATAAATATAATATCGCTCTAAAACATAACTTTTGAGAAGTACAAATTTGTCAGTTATACTTTTTATTATATACATGAATATTGCTATTATTTTGAAAACAGGGTGAAGTTCTTCTTGCATGGCAGAATGCTATCCCGCAAGGCAATTTATTACGCAAACACCATACAATATGCGAATTACATTTTAACAATGAAGAAGTTATTAAAGATTTCGTTCATTTAATGGCCGATGGTAGTACCTTCCAATTAGCAAGAGATAAGCCTTCACTAGCGAAAGGCTCTATACCAAGTATATTTCCAACAGTAAATGTAGAAAAGAAGACAATTAAATACACACAATCTGATGTTTTAACAAATGTTGAAGTTCAGAGTAAGTTTTAACAATTCATTTGTATTTAACATTTTTATGTGAAAATAAAGTATAATCTCATTGCACGACGCAGATGTTAAATATAAGTGATTCGTCCCTTTCATTGTGGTCTTCAGCAACGATGCTTGCAACACCATTTTTCTGTGAGATATTGGGTTTACGCGCTTCTTTTTGTTCATGTCAAATTGCATTGTTATACAATACATTAACCAATTTAGTATCATATTATATAAAAATAGTGTTCAATTCTAAATGTTTGACTTGAAAATCCAGAGGTGGACAAGTGACTGTTTGTACATTATTTTATTGTGATATATATACAAAAATATATACTTAAATATATCGACGTCCCGTAAGAAGAAAAGCACGGCCCCTTTAAGAAAGCACGGAAAAAAAGCACGACCCGCCGCGTTCGGACGAAAAAGAGTAGCACTATTTATTGCATTCTTATAAATAGTACACCTTACGAATAGCAAAAATAAAAACCGCTACTAACTACATTAGCAGATTTCTTTCTTAAAGAGAATCATCATTCTTATATAATTTTATTTTATTCATTCCTTGATAAAAATGTGAAAACTATAAGTTAGCTATTTTTGAGTTAACTTTATAGCTAAAAACGCATATATGGCTTGTTATTTCATAATTATGTACCAATCAATTAATTAATTAACATGTTAGCTATAAAATATGTTTAATCTTCTACCAGCATCTTTAATAAAAGAGCGATCGAGTTGTGCTTTTTACGCTGCCGTTCGTATCGGTCTGAGTTGTGCTTTTCTTTGTACGGGGCGTCGATATGTGTGTGATATATTTATTTTATTTCAATAAAAGATTAACAACGTTTTGTAGAATCAGTTACATTGCCTCCTGAGTCTATATCAACATGCGCCAAAATTGCTGAAAAAGTGACAAGACCTGTTACCCCTATCGCACAAGAAAGCTCAAGAGAAAAATTAAATGAAACAGACATTGCAAGCACAGTGATAGAAGATGATGTGGATAATAACTTTAACTTGAAATCTGTGACATCAACATCGAATGAATCATTATTTTTAAATATATGCGATTCATTAATACAAAATCCACAATTAATATCTTTGGGAGCTTCTTGGATACCACAGGTTATTGTAAATGGCGTGAAATGCATAATGTGGGCTCTTTGGAAGCCTAACTATTCGGGGATTAGTAAACGAATAGTCCTCTTTTCGAATATGACTGTGCATGTAAGTAAATTTACAATATTCTTTTTCCTATGTAAAAAATAGAGTTACTAGAAACACGTCGGTCATTGAAACTTTTTTAAAATAAGTAGTTTTTAAAACCAACAAAATTTTAAACAATACTTTTTTTATACTAGCTAACCTAATTTATTTTAAATGCAAATACATAATTTCAATAATACCATTAGAAACTGTTTTATAAAAAATGTATATTTTATACTCTTTAGATTTATATAGAAGAAACCTTCGTGTCTTTATATGAAGTGAATCGAATTGAAGGCATTAATGATATTAAAAATTGAATATCGTACGTCTCAGATGTAATATTTCCTTGTCAGAAAATTGATGGCATCAACAAGTAAATGTTTAATAATTTTTGTTAACAATAAATAAATCTATATAATTCTTAATTTCCATTAGATAATATTTTTTTTAAATATATAAATCAATTATTTCTTGAATTTAGTTACATAATATTAATTAATTTATTAGTATTAATACTTCTTTAATATTATTTTAATATTTTTTTAAATATTCAGAGCTCAGAAATGTCTCGGATATGTACTAATAAGCACATCGAAGACTTCACCAGGTCCGAAAAACATGCGATGTAGTCAATGTGTTTTAAGTAAATCAAAAATGCAGAGAACATTAAGCTCTAAAGAAAAAGTTGTTAAATTACAGGAACAACGTAAGAAATGTGCATCTAGAGCTAAATATTTGAAACAAAAAACAACCCAACTTCGAAAGAAGGTACAAACAGTTAAACCGTTTTCGGTATTTTCTAACGTAATAAAAAAAATTGATTATACAACTTTTTTATTTTTTACTTTTTTTGAGTATAACATAGATAGTGAAAAAATGTCCAATTATATCGTTATACATAATGATAAATACTTATACTATTATAATGAAACTTTGACTATACAAGTACCATAATTATAATTATAATTACAAATGCATTTTAGATTTTCGAATTAAAAAAGAAAGTGATATCGACAAAAAAAGAATGTGCGAAAGCTAACACTAATGTACTCGAAAAAGCTTCTGAGAATTTGCCAGATAGTCAAAAGCTTGCTGTACAGGCATGTTTTCATGCTTCGAAAGTTAAGGATAGTAGAGGCATGAGATATACTAATCACTGGGTGTATGAATGTTTATTATTGCGAATAAAAAGTAAGAAAACCTACACTCATTTAAGAAACCATAAAATCCTAGCCTTACCCTCACCAGAAACCTTGAGTCGATACATTAAAGCTATCAAGGGATCATATGGCTTTCATGAGAGTACATTCCAAATTGTAAAAATGAAAACGGCAAACATGGAACCTTGCGATGTACGGGGTAAGGGATCATATCTTTTAAAAAATGATGTATTTGTAATGATATCAATTTATTCGTGATTTGGTTGGTGGGAGTAATACCGATCCGTAGCGAGGACGACTAAAAAGACGATTGCGGAAAGCACATATACATATATGCGTATACGCCTTGCATAACTATTTTTCTAAATCTGTGCGCAAATCGATTTTGCATGCGTATGTAGCGTATGCAGAGTGTGGATTTCCAGAATTTTTTACTCGCAGTATGCTAAGTGCTTGCTTTGGACACTTGATGCACAAAGTGAGTGCTTTGCACACTGAGAATGCGAGAAACATACACTCTGCATGCGCTTATACATAGTTAACAAATAGTACTTTATGTAGCAAGGGCGTAAAATGCGATTTTACGCACTAGCGTGATCGCCACGCGCGAGTGCAACACTGAGTAAAAAATAGTATATTGTGCAACAAGGGGAGAAAATGAGCTATTTCAAGCGAGGGTGAGGTGTTCAGCACGAGTTGTAGTCGAGGGCGCCTTCAGCGCCTTCAGCGCCCTCGACTACAACTCGTGCTGAACACCTCACCCTCGCTTGAAATAGCTCATTTTCTCCCCTTGTTGCACAATATACTATTTTTTACTCAGTGTTGCACTCGCGCGTGGCGATCACGCTAGTGCGTAAAATCGCATTTTACGCCCTTGCTACATAAAGTACTATTTGTTAACTATGTATAAGCGCATGCAGAGTGTATGTTTCTCGCATTCTCAGCGCTGAAGGCGCTGAAGGCGCCCTCGACTACAACTCGTGCTGAACACCTCACCCGAGTCTGAAATAGCTCTTCTTCCCGTGTTACACACCGTATTTTTTTCAACGAGTGCATGAGAGGGCTTTTTTATATGCATGAAAGTTGTGTAGGGGATCGTGCATTTCGAGTCGTGCACAACCCAGTTTAAAAGTTATTTTATATTATTCTAAACTGGTCAAAAAGCCATAAAATATATAAATTTGACAATAAGAGAACAATTTCATAAAAATTCGTTGTAGCGGGGAAAAAAAATTTGTTCACACTCGAAATGCGCGATTTTCCACACGGCTTTCAGGCATGAAAAAAGGCCCATTTCATGCACGTGTTGAAAAAAATATTTTACATCCGTTTTACGCATAGTATTGCAAGATAACATTTTTCGTAATAGTAGACGTACAGTACCTACTTAATGCCCTGCTCTGCAGGCATAAAGCAATTGCCTTACGCTTATTTTGACGAAAAATAGTATATGCATCATGGAAAAAAAGAGGGCCAGCCCAGAGCACACGGTTGACACCCTCGCCTTCGGCTTCGGTGCTAATTTCCGCGTACTCTGGACTGCTCTTCTCTTATACTCCGTAGGTGCATAATCTACTATTTCTACTAATAGTCTAAAATTCAATTTCACGCACTGTAAATAAATGTATCATATGTCATATTTCATTTGGAATTAAGGTGCTGCGCGGTCTACCCGTGACCGACGATTACAGGAACCCGTTTTTCTCATTCAATTTTCAATTTTAGTCCTTTACTCAATCTACAACGTGTTAAAGATTTTTTTCTGAAAATTTAAAATTGAAAGAGAAAAACGGGTCCCTGCAATGACCTTATATTGTGAACTATTATGTCGGACTCTATTAGACGGCTCTACTAATTTTTAATGTAATACTTTTAAATAACTATTTTTCACCATACCCTGGCCGAAAGTACCACTTTCGCTCCCGGCTCCGAAACGCGAATGTGGTATTTTCGGCCCGGGTATGATGAAAGGTATGATGAAAAATCGTATACGCAACATGGGGATAAAGAGGGCCAGCCCAGAGCACATGTTTGCCACCCTCGCCTTCGGCTCGGATGGCAATTTACACGTGCTCTGAACTGGCCAATTCTTTACCTCCCTTGTTGTACGTGTAATATACTATTCTATGCATTTATCACAGGTATTCTACTTGTTGACGAAATGAAATTGTCCAAAACTCTTTCGTTCAATCGTCAAAAACTGGAAATGGAGGGATTTACTAATCTGGGTAAATACACGCCGAAACACCAGCAAGGGAAAAAAGGTGATCATGCCTTAGTCATAATGTTCCAACCATTTCGAGGAAAATGGGTCCAAACTTTGGGATGCTTTTTGAGTAAAGGGAGTGCTAATGGTACTGTTTTACATCAAATATTAATGGAGGCAATTATCTTAGCCGAAAAAGCTGGCTTAAAGGTAGATGCTATAGCTAATGATGGTGCATCCTGGAATCGATCGATGTGGGACTTGTTTGGCGTTACAGAAGAAAACGTTAGTGTTGAACATGTATTTGATCCACAACGTCGTTTATGGTTTTTTTCGGATTTTCCGCACTTAATAAAGTGCCTACGTAATTTCTTTTCGAAACTAGGGAAATATGAGAAAATTTGGGTAAGCAACGTTTTCTTAACTAATTATTAACAATACAATTTGCATAAAGAACGAATGTAATACTCTGAATAGTGATTGTTGTGTATGAAACTCGTGAAAACCGGCCTTAAATAATGCGTGATTTTGCATATATATTATAGTCAAATTTTTAAAATAACGAAAAATTCTGCTATTTGCCTCGTTTAGCGAGCATTTGTCATTCTCTCTTGTATGTTGCACATACTTTTTTTTAACTTGTGTATGTGCCAAACTCGATTTTCCGTGCGAGTTTTGCGTGTGAAAAGCATATATATTTGCCGCATTTCCTAGGAGCAGTGCGCAAAGCAAATAATGATTTCTACACTCAGTGCGCACACTCTTGAATGCGAAAAAAACCTTTAAGCCATTTATATCAGAAACATCCTACGCGAATTTGCAAAAAATCAAAATAAAATTAGAGAAAATAATCTTTTATTTGCTTTTTCTCAGTATAACAAATTTTTCTTCCTTCAAAAATCCTAAACGTTTCTAGTTTAGCGCCAAAAAGGTATAAAACAAGCTCAAGGCTGGGGCTACCAACGTTTTGCGTATTTTGGTGCCTTTTCAATGCTTAACTTTTAACGGCTTCTGAAATAAATATAGTTGAGATGTACAACTCTTTTTTCTTACCTTTATAATCTAATGTAATATCTTTTTTCGCTTCTTTTTTAATTTTCATTCTTTGATAAAAAAGGTCTCACAAAAACTTTTATAATTCTTCGTGAATTTTCTCTTATATTATGTATTACAAAGAAAAGAAAAAAGGCCCGGAAGCTGTGACTTGAAAATATTTTTTCACATTTTGAGCACGCGAAAACTGAGTTTTATTGTACATTTCGTCATACATCCATAAATATATTGAAAACATTTTATTTTATACTTTATAGACACCAGATGGATCGGTATCACTGAAACATTGGTACGCATTACTGGCTCTCGAAAATCCAAAAGCATTTAATTTAAAAATAAATTATCATTTGCGCGAAGAACATATTAGGCCGCAATATTATCAAAAAATAAATGTCGCTCTTGCTTTTCAGGTAAAAATACTGTATATTATTCTCGTATAATAATTATGAAAATTTCTTTTCTCTGTACTTCTTTTTGGTTTAAATATTAGAAAAGATTGTTATGAAATTATTAATTATTTAAATGAAATTAAAAAAAAATAAGTCTTGTAGTAATTTGTTATCTGTGAATAAACTAAAAAATTCAAATCTTTTCAGTTTTTTTGAGTACTTGACGCGATGGAGTTATTAAAGGACACGCACCCTGACTTAAATGACTCTGAAGGAACTGTTAAGTTTTGCAGGAGAGTGAAAGGGTTAATAACAGCCATGAACAGCCGAACTCCCTTTAATAGTTTAACACCTTACAATGATATGTGGCAGGTGCGTATATTTATACGTATACATGCTATACTTTTATATAATAGTAATTAATTGAAATCATAACTATTTTATTTACAGAATATTGAAAATTTTTTGAAATTTTTAAGAGAATGGGAAAATGAAGCGAAAACAAAGAGTAAAAATTACGAATTTATTACTAATTCTACTTGTTACGGCTTAAAAATTTCTTTGCAAGCTGCACTAGAAATTTGTAAATTTCTCGTTAATGACTGCGGATTCAAGTACGTAATGACTGCTAGATTGAATCAAGATAATCTAGAGGTATATTGCTGATTTCACGTAAAAATGATATTCCATCATTCAATGCATTGAAATGATACATGAATTATTACAGAGATTTTTTGGAATGATGCGCCACTGCTGTGGATCAAATGATCACCCTGATTCTGCATTGTTCATTCAAATGTACAAACTTGTTTCGACAAACTCGCTGGTGAAACCACCAAAAGGTTCCAATGTTTCTGGTGGGGAGATCCTAAAAGTTCTTATTGATATTAAAGATATAAAAGCAGTAGATAAGAGACAAGAGCAGTGGGATGCTCAAATTGACACGATCCTTGATAAAGGTTCAAATACTGATGTCATTTTTGACGCGACTAAGATCATGGAGGAACATCATTATTTCCAGTGTTCCACTTCTGACTACGTCTTAGCGTACGTTTCTGGATTTGTTGCAGGAAAGAGCTTTCGATTTGCTAAAATAAAGCAAGGTATAGTGTCCTGTATTTTACATTTACAAAATAGGCCATTATCATATTTAAAAATGTGCTTTTCAAAAAATTAAAAAAATTATTAAATTGAATAAATTAAAAATTGTTAGTATTCTTATAAATATTTTTAGTAGTATAAACTGCATAAAATAAGATTGTCTTGAAAACTTAAAACATTAATTAGTTGCAGTATTTATACTTTTATCAGTGTTGAGAAAGAGACTCTTATTAAGGAGAAATAACATTTATAGGTATAGTTAAAAAAAAATTCTTTTTTAATAATTGATGCGTTACTTTTTCTTAAGGTAACAAATTCGTCTTGTGCGATAAATGTGTGTCGAGTGTTCGCTTACCTGAGAATGAAGTTCCTTTTGAACATCATAAATTAATAGAAATGAAATCTAAAGGATATTTATTAAAACCATCATCAGAATTTTTTCATTTAATCTCTTTATTAGAAAGAGCGACTATGAAAGTTTTGAATACAGAAGAGATATGTTCAGAAACCCTATCCAAAATAACAGCAGCTGTGGAAGACTTGTCTCCATTACCTTTGATTGGATGTGATGAACATAGAATGATGTTTATTCACCATATAATATCATTCTACTTAACAACTAGAATGTTTTTTATCACAAAACAATGTAATAAAAACGATAATATCGAAAATCTAAAAACGAAGGAAAAAAGAAAGCTGTCTAAACGTTCTTATGCGCCAGATAACAAAATTAACGATGATGTCGCCAGAGAAATTCATGCGCAAAACAGTGATCTAAATAAATCAAAAGAAACGCGAAAAAGAAAAAGCAAATCGGTTTCTAATGAATCTGCGATTAAGAAAGTTAGGAAATCGAAACCAAAATTAAAAAAAAAATACTAAATAATATTATTTTAATATTATTTTAGTCAATAATTTTAATTTATTTATTTAATTTTATTTATTTTAATAAATATTATTTTAATACTGCAAATTATTAAAATCATTATGCAAATTATTATTTAAACCTAATTGTATTTTAGAATTGTATTAAAAAGGCATTTAAAATGATGGATTGAATAATGGTGTACTTAAGTAATTATTTTATTAAAAGCTTATTGTATTTAAAAAGTTATAGTATTAAAAAATACTCTTTAATTTTTTATATGTTAATTAATAAATGTTTTTTTAATATCAATCTACTTTTCAAACTCACTAAATTAATTATAACTTTATTATTAACATAAATATTGTAAATAAATTGTCATTTTTCAAATTTTATATTCATTTAATTATTAGAAGAAGACATTAAAATGTCTAAATTTATTTTTAAACTAAATTTTTTATTTTATAATAATCTTTGGAAATAAAATTTGAAAAACATAAAAAAAAAAAAAATTCAGAGCCTAGGATTGAACTCGAGTCCTGCAAAAACAACCTGGCAAAATCAATGCGCCTTAACTACCTGAGCTATCACTTCAACTTACAACTTATAGCACGAAATGACATATGTTCATCACTCCCCGCTTGGGGATAAGAATTCTTTACGGTATAATTGAGTTTCTTCAAATTTTTATACATTTTTACTTTATATAAATAAATTATTTACGGTTATCATGCAAATTTCTCATAAAATGTCCGCTGAAAACGTTTTAGTCTTTCTCACTGTCATCGGTCATAGTCATATATAAATCATGCAATGTGGATTCGCTGTCATGGGTCATGGCTACGTAGTTCAGCGTTTGTCGCGAGGGGCGCTGAAGCCAGTTAGCGGTGGCTATTCCGCCGAGCGAACCTGGCTATCTTTTGCAGAAAAAGGGGTTACTCTTTTGCCTGTCAGAACGTATGGAGTTACGTCTCCTTCTCTCTTACTTCATGAAGCACAAATAACTTTCCGCCGGGCATGCGAAAAAATGTATATTGCCCTCGGGTGCAATGAGGGCTATGAACGTCCGCGAATTGCTGCCCTCGCTTCCCTCGTCAAGCAAGTTTCTCGCGGGTGTACATAGCCTACTTTACTCCCTAGGTGTATAATCTACTATTTCTACTTTATATTACCTTATTTGAAAATATGAAATGCGAGTTTTGTCAATATTCTTGGTTTAATTAGAACAAAACCAAATGTTGAACCATGATTTATTCGCTAAATTTTCTTCATTTGGAGTCCAATATAAAGAATATAAAATAAATATATTCACTTGTGAGTTCATAATATCCACCACTTCATTGAACAGAATTGAAATAAATAAACTATGAATTTGATTAATTGAGCAGAATTTCAATCCATCTTGTAAATCCTGAAACAATACAAGTAAAAAATCACAAAGCATCACTCTTTATTTTACTTGTACATCAAAAAAATAATTTATTTCTGAAGCTGTTTCCTTTCTGTCCTTTCCAGTTACTGCCAGTCTCCAGTTTTAGTTGATGTGTTTTTTCCAGCACCATGTTTACTATAAAATAAATGAACTTTAAAATAAAACATCTTATCGCGAATAATACTTATCTGAACTGCCTCGAATGCAGATTGCACGTTTTGGCTCACGTTTTGGTCAGCTGTTATCATTCATGTTCTGAAGTAAACAGTCTACTAATCGATTAGCCTGCTATAATTTCTACCGCGCCTAATAGATGTCGCATCAAGTTAACATACTGTCGATTGTCGATTCATTTATCGACCGCAGGCTAGCTTATCGAATAGTATAGACTGTTTACTTCAGAACGTGAGTGATAATAGCTAACCAAAACGTGAGCCAAAACGTGCAATCTGCATTCGAGGCAGTTCAGATAAGTATTATTCGCGATAAGATGTTTTATTTTAAAGTTCATTTATTTTATAGTGATATAGTGAACATGGTGCTGGAAAAAACACATCAGCAAGGAAAAACGTTTTTTGAAGTGTTTAAGAAATCACCAAGACTGGAGTCTGGCAGTAACTTGGAAAGGACAGAAAAGAAATAGCTTCAGAAATATTTTCAATTAGATAAGGTAAAAGACCCAGAAGATGGACACTTTAAAAAGTTAAAGCAATAGATGGACAGTGACAAAAATCATGTATAAAATTAAAAAATGTCGAAACATTTTGTTTTCTAATTTTCTTTTTTGTATGAACTTTCTTATAAAACTAATTTGAAGTCAATTTGTGGCTTACAAAAAGAAAAAATTAAGAAGATCAAATATTGAGGTTATGGTGAGAGCCGATGGTGCTGTCCATCTGTACCTTCCATATGAATTTAGTGGTAGCAATAGTTGGACCATTTAAACTACATGTGATTTCACTGTCCAACTATTCCTACCAAAATTGTCCGACTACTCCTGCAAAGAAAAAATCACCCGTCCATCTTCTCCGACAATTGAGCCATTATTTAAAGCCGATTTAAATTTTGTATTTTAATCATTTATTAACAATATTTTGTTTTATTCGTTACAAAAATGTATTCCGCTCATACATATACCGAAATTTTGACCCAAGCCAATAATTTTCACTGAGAAAAAAATCATTGAAAATTTTTAGAGTCATAAGTGTCCATCTTTTGGGTCTTTTACCTTATGTAGAATTTTGTTTAAATTTTTTTTTGTGATGTACAAGTAAAATAAAGAGTGATGCTTTGTGATTTTTTTCTTGTATTGTTTTTCAGGATTTACAAGATGGATTAAAATTCTACTCAATTAACCAAATTCATAATATGATTTATTTCAATTCTGTTCAATGAAGTGGTGCACGGAAAAAAATTTAGGATCTCCAGACCTCCGGTATATATGGACTCCGCGCAATACCATCGATCGTCTTAATTTATGACGAATTTGGAATTAAGGCGCATCCAAAGTTGAACCTGTAAGAATCCAATATCTTCGGAGTCTTCACGATTCAAAAACGTATGTTCTGAACTCCAATTCGGTCATCCCCAGACTCCGAGATTTCCGGTATTGTAGCGATTCCACTTTGGACGTCTGAGGCCCCCATCTCCGGTATCGTGGCGCGACAGCGTTGAGAGAAGGGGAACGGTCCGCATTCGCGCGCGTTTTTCTCATATATATATATGCGTTTCATCATTATATATCAAAGTATTATTATAGTATAATATAGCACACACATTTTGGACCGTTTATATATATTATATTATTATATTTATGAAGCGGCGCGCGTGAAATACGTCCGAATGTATAGTCGACCCGCCGAGATACCAAGAATGGGGGCCTGAGGACTCCATCGGGCGGATCCCGACGGTACCGAAAGTCTCGGATTCCCCGCCATTCCAACATGGCATACACATAATCCCATTTTGAGATCCGTACACAACCGAAATTGTTGGAGTCCACGCAATTCAATTTGGAAGTGACTACATTCAATTTTGGACGCGTACAGATACGGTATTTTTTGGATTTCTGTTAATTCCATACCTCCGACATCCCAGGCTTCCAAAATTTTTTCCGTGTGGATATTAAGGATTCGCAAGTAAATATATATATTTATTTTATATTCTTTATATTGGACTCTAAATGAAGAAAGTTTAGCGAATAAATTATGGTTCAACACTTGATTTTGTTCTAATTAAACCAAGAATATTGACAAAACTCGCATTTCATATTTTCCACTAAGGTAATATAAAATAGAAATGGATATTTTTGTTAAAAATTGTTTATATTTTGTTAAATTATATCACATTTTAATAAATAAAAATGTTTTAAGTTATGTTTGCAGGAATAAAAGCAAGGTTGACGTGCCACATGGATTATTTAAACATAAAACTTGACTTTCATGTTTTCAAATAAGATAATATAATGTAGAAATCGATATTTTTGTTAAAAATTGTTTATATTTTGTTGAACTATATCAGATTTTAATGAATAAAAGTGTTTTAAGGTATAAGGAATAAAAGCAAGGATTACGTGTCAATCGATTATTTAAACATGAAAATTGCGTTTTATGTATTCAAATAAGGTAATATAAAATAATAATGGATATTTTTGTTAAAAATTGTTATAAATTTTATTAAAATATGTCATGCCTTAATTATTAAAAAATTCAAGCTCTTATAACTTAAAATCATGAAGGCGTTAGGGTCTAGTATCATTTTTAGGCACGACCGCTACTCGGGAGAGCCTTATAATTTCACCAGAGTGAAAATTGTAAGAATTCAAATACTGAAAATTTAATGTGTAAAAACCATTTTCCACTCAGAATGAGTGCGTTTAGAGCGTTTTCAACTCCTGACGAGTTAGACTTATAAAAACTATTTTAAACGCCAAAAAATACACATAAAATGGACGATTTTCGACCATTCGTAACACTTGACAGTATTTAATTTTATACAAAAATATTCAATACATAAGTTATAGATAATAGTTAAACAAAACTTTTTCCCGTTTAAGATTTTCATGTAAAATAAATAATACCTGACGAGTTAAATCTATAAAAGCGATTTTAAACGCCAAAATATACATAAAATAGACAATTTTTGCTTATCGTATAATTGAACTTTGAGCTTCGCATTTTGTAAAGACTAGAGGATTAGGTGATTTCAGAGAAATAGATGCGAAAGAATAGTTTTTAAAAAACTTTGTACTGCCTGCTGCTATGGAAATGGCAGTTGACATGAGAACTCAACTTCCCAGCCAACTTTGAGCTTCAAGTTTTATAAAAGCAAGATAATCAGGTGATATAGAGATTTGAATTGTAATTCTGAGAACTTGTACTTTTTTCTTTTATTCCTTGCGATAGCTACAATAAATACTAATAAAAGTTTAATGTTTTTATCCAAACAATCTTGCTCTCAACAACTGTCCAACTCTACAAAGAACTTGACTGAAAGCTTAAATGTTTTTTTAAACAATTATAATAAACACTTTTAGAAACTATTTTTTAAAGTATTTTCTATCTGTAAATTATTCATTATTATATTTTCTCTACAAAATATCTTAAAAAATGGTCCATTTATATATCTTTTAAAAAATCCATTAATAAATTATTTTACAAAACTTCTACAATCCTTTACAAACTTTTGCAAGCAACGAGAAATTCTTTTCCAAAACCTTTACAATCACTTTACAAAAACTTTTACAAACGATAAGAATTTTTTCGTAAACCATAAGAATTATTTTCCGAAACCTATACAATATTCTAAAAAATTATTTACGTTTTATTTTATGAAAAGGAATTCTACGAATAAATAATAAATGTTTGCGTTCTAAAGTCGAAATAAATTTCTTTCACGCGGATACTGAAAGTCAAACCCAAAAAAGTTGTGAAATCAATTAAAGTGTAGTTTTATACTTAAAAGATATGGTTGTCCAATGGGATCACCTTTGTCACCTGTTATAGCCAATTTAGTAATGGAAAAATTGGAAAGTATTGCTTTGTCTAAGTTGGTTTTTCAGCCAATTATTTTTAAAAGATTTGTTGATGACATTTTTGCAGTTGTACCAGAATGTTTTGTGGATGAAATGGTGGATGTGTTTAATTCTATCCATGATAGAATTAAATTCACAAAAGAAGTTGAGAAAGATTATCAATTGAGTTTTTTAGATATTAGAGTCATTAGAGGTAATAATAATAGAGTGAAATTAGATTGGTATAGAAAACCTACATGGTCAGGTAGATTTTTAAATTTTGATTCTCACCACCAATTCGGAAACAAGACAGGTGCGATCAAAGGTGTCATTGACAGAGCGATTAAATTGTCACATAAAGATTTTAGGAAAAAGAATTTAAATTTAGTTAGAGAAACATTTATTAAAAATAGTTATCCCGTAAAATTTATTGATAAAATGATTGATGAGAGAGTGTGGGAAATTTATAATGGTGGATTGAAGCAGCGGGTAGATAATCAAACAAGGAATAGAAATGGAAAGAATGCATATTTTAGTTTACCATGTGTTAGAGGTTTGTCGGAAAGGATTAGAGGGTTTTTAGTAAACATAATATTCAAGTTTTCTTTAGAAATGATAATAATTTAGAAAGGTTATTTAGTAATTGTAAAGACAAGGATGATAAATGTTTGAAATCGGGAGTTGTTTATAAAATTAATTGTAGGGATTGTAATGGTTGTTATATTGGTCAAACGGGTAGATATTTGAAAAAGAGAATATATGAACATCAATATAGTTTACGCAGCTCAAGTTGTACATCGGGTTTGAAAGAACATTGTTTAAATAGTTTGCATTCTTTCGATTTTGGGAGTGTGAATATTTTGGAACAGGGGATTAAGAATAAATATAAGAGGGAAAGCCTTGAAAGTATTCACATTCTAAGAAATCGGAATAATGTAAATTTAATGATAGAGTCAAGTAAATTAGATAACATTTATCATTCTTTATTAATTTAAGTGAGAATGGCAAGTTGGAGAGGGGAATGTGGAGGGTGGTGGGGTAAGAGAAAAGAAGGGGGTATGGGTGCATGGTATATAAGGAGGTGTATCGCGGGTTTTATTTCAGTCCCTGAGGAGGAGCCGGAGCAGGCTCGAAACGTCGGACAATGTGGTGGTGGTGGGCAGTCAGATCGTCCTTTGCTAACAAAGTTTTTTCCAGGTTTTAATTAAGTTTTTATTTCAGATTCTGCGGGGGTGATTATAAACAAGGGCAATCTGACTGCCATAAATATTAATTATTTTAATTTAATTTGTAAGACTGTAAGACCGATGGAAAAATTCTTATCAGTTGATATTAAATTGCAGTCGACATAAGTAATATTTTTAATGATAGTTTTCTACTTAACAGACATTATTTACAGTGTAGTTTTACTCTTAAAAAGTTATGAAATCTCTTTAAAAAATTATTTTACAAAAGTAAAAACTTATAGGCAAGAATAAGTTTGGTTACTATTCTACATAGTTTGTACTTAACAAACATTATTTACTAAACTCTCCCACCCTCTCTTCCCCCCCTCTCTCTCCCCCTCTGTACCAAAAACTTTAATAAGAGCTTAAATATTTTTTCAAAACAATCAACACGTTCTTTAAGGCCATGTGATACTCAAGTGAAAATCCCTACGTTACCGATATGTCGGTAACATACTATATATTAAATAATAATTAAATCTACAATGAGTTTGATGACAAAAGCGCATTGTCAGGCGCTCGGAAATTCTTTGGAGATGATCATGTTAAATTTTCAGAACAAAAAAGATAACTGTTATCGAGTTATGCATGTTTTAGTAACATTTTTTAACGAAAACTTCAACATAAGCTCGAATATACATCGGATCTGCCTGAAATTTTACACATATGCTCACCATAGCATTACCGAGCGCCTGACAGTCTTCTTTTTTCGAAATTCGTTAAAAAGTATTATTTTATTTTTTCCATACATTATCTTTCGACAATAAGTTGTGAGGTTGGCAAAACTACTCATCACTTGTATACCACTAACGTAAAATGGGTGTGCATGGTGCAAAGTAAGTCGTACCAACCTTTTTTGACGCCTTATATTTGTTTACGTTGTATAGTTCTCGTAAATGACTCTAGATGGCGCTATGACTACACTTTTATAGAATAAAATTACAAATTATTTTATTAAATAATAATTGAAGTGAAATAGACTTAAAAACTTCAGTTTTGCAAATTATGTAACTGTATTATGATATAAATTAACCACAACGATATAGTAGCGATGAATTGCATTCATAACCTTAAAAACAAAATTTGATTGAGTTTTGAATATAAATATTATTACTGTACAGAAAGATTTTCACTGGATAAATAATAATTTTAATAATTATTTATTACATTTTATTCGTTCAAAAAGTTTTGCTATTTCAACGTAGCTCGTTATTATTGTTGAACGATTTTCAGATGAAATCAAAGCTAATCAACAAACTTTTATTACACCTTATAATAACTACTAATTTATAATAAACAATTATTTTCAATATGATTTTCTGGAATTATAGGTCTGCAACATTTTTCGTAAAGAAATAATTTTTATCGCATTATTTCCCGTGAATACGAGGGCGTGAAATTTTTTGTTAAAAGGACATGAAGGGGTTTTCGTATAGGTAATGGTTATTAAATAAATGATAAAATCAAAGGGAATCAACAAAGTTTTATTATACCTTATAATAACTGCCAATTTAAAATAATATAAACAATTCTTTCCGCGCTTTTTCCTGGAAATACGTGCTCGCGACATTTTTGTAAAGAACATGCGAAGAGTTTTTCGTTTAGAGAGTTATAATTGGACGATTTTCGCTTATTGTTCAATGATTTAAGTACACATAAAAATGTTAGATACAGAAGATATAGGTAACATCTAAATAAATCTTGTTCCCAATTATAACATTTCCATATAATCAATTCCTCATAATCTAAACCTATATAAACACGATTTTGAACGCCTCAATGCACCTTACATAGTCAATTTTCGCTTATTATTTAACAGAATTCGATTTGACAGAAATATGAAATATAATAGCTATTAATAAGATAGGAATATAACATTCCAAAGATGATATATTTATAAAAATATAATAATAAGATACAAAATTACTTTTGATTACAATTTTTAATATAGGATAAGCACATTGAAAGCATAATAAAATAAAAACGAAATTTCTACTTTTCATTTTTTACAAAATGGCAAATATCATGCAAACTAAAACATTGTCAATACTATATTATGGTGTTTTTAATAACATAATAAATTATGAGATAATAGCTTGGATAGTAGGCAGTTAAAAGGTGGTTTATATATGAATAGTCTAAAACTATTACAAAATCTACAAAATAGAATCTTTAAAATTATATACAAAAATGCTTTTGCGATTGGAGGACGTCATGTCGACTGTTGACATTTTAAAATTGCTCAACATTTTTGTTACTGGATCCAAATTATCTCCAGAACACAAATATGCAATTTTAGAGCAAAATATGCAATCGATCTAAAGTTATAATTAATTGAAAATTTGAAAATTTTGATTTCTTTTATAATTTAAATCTTTAATTTTCATGATTTTTTCACTCAAAAACTTGTAAATTTTTGTATAGTACATTAAATAAGAAAAAGTTTGTAAATTGTGAGTAGAATTACATAGAATTTTTACAAATTGATCGAACAACTTTTGGTCTTTGATAGTTGAATAACATTCCGTCACTTTATGTGAAAGGTGAACTCGACTAAACCTATTTTTTGTAGCAAAGCACAAAAAGTATTTAATCTATTATCTTTAAAAAAAGATTTGGTTGTTGATGGTAGAAGACCCCAGAAAAAATCTACGGACTTTTTAAGGAGTGAAAGAAGGCAAAAAACACATTTTCTGTCATTTTTTTGGTACATCCAATATGATTATAGTCATATTCCAGCTATAATGTCATTTTACAAAATTTTATAGGTTATACTGTTGCTTTTTCTACAAAATATCTACTATGCAATAGAATCCCATCCTACAAAGTATAGCATTGAAATTAAATAATTATGATATATATCATATTCGATATATAACTATTATGCGTGTCAAATACTTTTGCTTATGCTACTTATATGCCTATCGTCATTCATTCAACATTACTAACAGTATAATAATAACTACTAAAAATAGTTTTACTATACAAAAGTAATAAATATGTTTAATAATAAATATGATAATATTCTAATAATGAAGAGCGGATCTTCTATATTCCAGTTTTTGTTTTACTCATTTTCGGTATATGGCATACATAAAAAATTATATAATTACATATTTCTGTTCTATAAAAAAGCTTTCAAAAACTATCAAAATACTTTCAAGCGTCTTACTGATAATTAGCTGTTTCAGCTATACAAATACAGATGATCAAATAAAACAAATATTTTAATAAGAAAGCATTATAAGTAATAAGCTATTTATAATTAAATATTTTATATTTAGTTTTTAAAAGATTTTTTATAGAACAGAAATATTTATTTATTTATTTATTTATTTATTAAACCAGAACAAAATTACATAGAGTAAAGTCCTCAGAGATAGATATTAACTACCTGTACGAGGGGTGGTACATGAATACTTAAGACTATACTTATACACTAAAGCTTATATACTAAGTATTAAATATTTAAACCTTAAACATTTAATATTGTCAATAGAATTCTCAAAACTTAATGCAAGTAAAACAATATGTATACATTTGTTTATTATAAATATTTTTTAGTTTATTTTTTAGTTCATGTTTCCTACTAACACTTTTGCAATAGAGCTTTTTTAAAATTTTCAATCTCACTGCCAAAGTTTGTATCACTTAAATTAAAAGTTTGTTGATCCCTCTTGCGTATTTTTGGTAGGCGAACTCAGGCTGAGGTCTTGTTGTGAGTAGAATCTAGATCTTGTTGTTATCGATGTAAGTGAAGACGAACTTCCAAGCCTGGGTTTTGCCAGTATTA
The DNA here is from genome assembly GCA_036365515.1 of Torymus aiolomorphi. Taxonomy (NCBI): domain Eukaryota; kingdom Metazoa; phylum Arthropoda; class Insecta; order Hymenoptera; family Torymidae; genus Torymus; species Torymus aiolomorphi. Next base: position 89,835,640 of record CM070873.1, read on the forward strand.
ATTCAGTTCCGCCCACCTGAGTTTGTAATGTAGTTGGTGATTTAGTTAACTCTTGCGTCCGTTTCTTGAAGTTATCTACCTTACCGAGGTATCTCGGTAAGTCAGGTTTTATTATATATTCAGTAGTGTTCATAGCCTTGTTTACCTTAGCATTCAAAATTTTGCATTCTTGTCTGTCAGTGGTAACATGATCAGTATTATAGTCGTTTCCAAATGTCTTATTTGAGAAGCTACAGTTGACGCAGCACTGTTTCTCTGATGTGCACTTTTCTGTTAGATGCGTTCCCGCACACTTTAAACAGGTTGGGCTGTTCTTACACCTTTGGCCATTATGACCCAATCTACCACACTTATAACATGGTTTCACATTTATTATATCGTAAACTTTGCAATTCTGATAACCAACGAATAATCTGTCTTTATTTTCTTTAATATATGTTTGTGCATTTCACCCGTTATTTGCATGATGACCGTTACTTTACTGTTTTTGTCATTGCCAGCTACGTGTAATACGTTACCCTTTGTATCTAAATTTGAAAAATTTCTTTGGTTTATGTCATTTTCGATTGCTTTTATGTCAGACTTGAATTCATTTTCGATGCCAGTTATTCTTATGACAGGCTTACTAAGCTGTTCTTCTTCGACCTTGTAGAGGTGGTTGAGCTTGGCGTCTAGTAATCTTTTTGCTGTCTTGGCACTTTCCTCGTTCATGCATGTTATTGAAATTACATCTTTACTTTTCATATCAATTTTTTTCGTTTGGATTGATTTTTCTTTAAGTAGATAGTGGAATACTTTTTCCTTTATCACAGATTTCTCTTCTTTGTCTTTTCTTGTCACTACAATTTTCGGCACTTTTTTGGATATATTTTTGGAAATATGTAACTAATAATTTTTTATGTATGCCATATACAGAAAATGAGTAAAACCAAAACTGGAATATAGAAGATCCGCTCTTCATTGTTAGAATATTATAATATTATCAAATGTTATATTTTAATATTATTGATTATTAAACATATTTATTACTTTTGTATAGTAAAACTATTTTTAGTAGTTATACTGTAAATAATGTTGAATGAATTACGATAGGTATACAAGTAGCATTAGCAAAAGTATTTGGCACACGTAATAGTTTTTAACATCGAATATGATATATGTCATAATTACTTCATTTCAATGTAATACTTTCTAGGATGGAATTCTATTGCATAGTAGATATTTTGTTGAAAAAGCAACAGTCTAACCTATAAAATTTTATGAAATGGCATTAGCTGTAATATGACTATAATCATATTGGATGTGCCAAAAAATGACCAAAAAATGCGTTTTTTGCCTTTTATCACTCCTTCAAAAGTCCGTAACTTTTTTCTGAGGCCTATTCAACTTCAAAGACAAAAATTTGTTTGATCAATTTGTAAAAATTCTATTTAATTCTACTCACAATTTACAAACTTTACCCATATGTTAAAATAATATCATATTTACAAAAAAAACTCTTCTCTAAGTATGTGCTATAAATTTTGTAACATGACAAATTTCCATGTATAAAGAATGCAATTTTCTAGCTGATTCTGTCAGCTTTATAGTGTGGTAGAAAACTATTAGATAGGCAAGTCTCACTGAGTACTCTGCGAAATACATAATGATGTATTTTAATACAACAGATCCCCTGAGGCAAGTACTTATACCCTGGCCAAACTTAGAAATTAACCAGCCGATCTAACCTTACCAATGACAACTACCTACCCGTATCGCATTTAACCACACGCACACAGCACTTTTATGATATACCCTAGTTCCTCATAACCTATTCCCTCACATGCTAAAGCACTCATACTCGAAGATCACTGATGAAGCTGCAAAGGCAGCAAAGTGAGGCTGGATGGCCCAGGCTGGTGCTACTCTATGCCATGTCTGCTCAGGACCATCTAACTAGCAGCCATCTGCTAGGTGAGCAGCTGCACCATCTGGGAGGGAAGGACTAGCAGAGACCTTCACTCATCTCTCACTGTCAGGGACAGCTTCAGCCTATGGATCGACAAAACACATAAGCAGCAGATCAGCCACTACTCTGGGAGCCAAGTGAGGAGAGTTGAGCACCTACAAACCACATATGAATAATAAATAGATGACACTAAAAAACATTACCATACGAAAGGAGAGTCTGCAGCAATGGTTGTTGTTCACTACCCTCGCTTCACCAGCTACCTGCAACAAAAAGAAGTATCCTCAGCCCATCTATCAAAGAGGTTATGAACATAAAAGAGCGTACCAAATCCGCTCTCGTCGCTGACCCTGCTCCTTCACTGTCTCCGAGGCACCACCACCAGCCGACGTACTCGACGGGGAAAAAGATGTCCAGTCAAACCTCGTACTTCAACAGCCGCTGTCATCGTCGAGAACGCCGGGAGCCAGGCGACGCAAATGTATACAATCACATGAGCGCACGATCCTCAGTTGTCCATAGAGAAATGACATAAAAAAATACATGTTTATATTTTGTTTGTTTTGATAAAGTGATGATAACTTTAGATTCTAACAAAAATTTAGATAAATAATATGTAATTTGTATAATAAAACTGTAAATATACAATAAGAAATATAATGAGAATTTCAAATTTTATAAATGTTAATGTTAATATTTTTCAAAACATTGTTGCAAATAATTTAAAATCAATATGCATACATAATATAAATATATTACCAGGAGCGATAGTGAGCGATATCGAATATATCATGCAGTATCGATCAAAGCCACATCTCTACTACAAGAGCCGTAGGTGCGATGGGAATCAAACCAGTTAAAGTCAAGAACATTGTGCCAAATTATTATTTATCCGCTACAGGATCTAAGAAGTCGTGTTCGGAAGCTTGACATGTCCATGTGCGTATAATCTATCCATTAGCTAAATCGGAAAGACAAGCAAACCCAAAAAGCCATCAAGCTATCTGCAAAGTAATATTTAAAATATTGCATTATTGCATAATGAATGAAAAATTCAATATGTGTTAAAATGAAAATTTACTACTTGTTAATCTTGTGGCAGTATTAAATATCCTAAACATGGGTTTGATGAAATACGTCCAATGCATAAGAAGTTTGGAATAGTCAAGATGCTGTCTCTTTCTGTAATTTTTTCAAATTTTACTCTTAAACTAGCTTTGATCTCTTTTCTTCGTGACCAAATCACATAAGCAGCAGATCAGCCACTACTCTGGGAGCCAAGTGAGGAGTGTTGAATTGAATAGTTACTTATTTTAAAAAATTATTGATTTTTACAGTTAGTTAGGTCATTTAGATTAATTTTATATTAGGTAAATCATGCAAAAATCCACTAAGGACCTAAGCCCTTTTAATGTTGTTACATAAATAAATAAACATTCGTAATTACTTATTACTCAAATAAACGTTTAGTTATTGCGTATGGGCCATCTCTATATACCCATTGCAGAGAAGAGTCACGATCGTACCTCGCCAGAAAAGTGCTATGGGCGCTAGCGAGGCTACGGGAGTCGCGCCCGTCCCGCAACGCCGGACGGGCGCGACTCCCGTACAGTAGCGGCGCTCTATACGTCTCGTCGGCCGTGATGGAAGTAAATACCATTGACCCCCATAATAAGGAGGATGGTTATCATCGAACCAGATGTTGCTTATAATTATATTTCAATTTATAATTCTTATCTGAGAAATTCTATTCAGAGGAATTTTTGGTTATTGACGAGCATCCGTAATATACGATGATGAACTTGTATTGCCAAAGGCAGCTCTATCGAAATATTCCCTTTCTTTGGTACATTTAACTAAATATTTCGTTTTATACGTGCATAGTTATCTAAAAAATATCAGATTCACTATTAGAAAGGAATAATAGTCGGTGAAGTGGGAATATTACGCTAAAAATACCACGGTTTAACATCTTTTATTTCAAAATATAACAAAATACGATAAAATAACACGATTTAACCTCTTTTATTTCAAAATATAAATATTCGTAAATACTTAGCAAAACATTCAGTTATTGCGAAGGGCTATCGCTATATACCCATTGTCGGCGAGAGACACGATCGTATCTCGCCAGAAATGTGCGATGTGAGCACGCGACTCCCGTAGAGTAGCGGCGCGCTATACGTCGCGTCTGCCGTGATGGAAGTAAATACCATTGACCCCTATGATAAGGAGGATGGTATCCATCGAACTAGATGTTGCTTATAATTGTATTTCATTATCTAATTTTTATCTGAGAAATTCTATTAAGAGGAATTTTTGGTTATTGAGGAGCATCCGTAATATACGATGATGAACTTGTATTGCCAAAGGCAGCCCTATCGAAATATTCCCTTTCTTTCGTACATTTATCTAAATATTTCCTTTCTTACGTGCAGACTTATCTAAAAAAATATTAGACTCACTATTAGAAAGCAATAATAGTCGGTGAAGTGGGAGTATTACGATACAATAACACGATTTAACCTCTTTTATCTCAAAATATAACAAAATACGATAAAATAACACGATTTAACCTCTTTTATTTCAAAATATAAATATTCGTAAATACTTAGCAAAACATGCAGTTATTGCGTAGGGCTATCGCTATATACCCATTGTAGGCGAGAGACACGATCGTATCTCGCCAGAAATGGGCGATGTGAGCAGGCAAGGCTACGGGAGTCGCGCTCGTCCCGCAACGCCGGACGGGCGCGACTCCCGTAGAGTAGCGGCGCGCTATACGTCTCGTCTGCTGTGATGGAAGTAAATACCATTGACCCCTATGATAAGGAGGATGGTTATCATCGAACCAGATGTTGCTTATAATTATATTTCAATTTCTAATTCTTATCTGAGAAATTCTATTCAGAGGAATTTTTGGTTATTGACGAGCATCCGTAATATACGATGATGAAGTTGTATTGCCAAAGGCAGCTCTATCGAAATATTCCCTTTCTTTGGTACATTTATCTAAATATTTCGTTTCATACGTGCATAGTTATCTAAAAAATATCAGACTCACTATTAGAAAGGAATAATAGTCGGTGAAGTGGGAATATTACGCTAAAAATATCACGATTTAACATCTTTTATTTCAAAATATAACAAAATACGATAAAATAACACGATTTAACCTCCTGTATTTCAAAATATAACAAAATACGATAGAATAACACGATTAAACCTGTGTTATTTCAAAATATAAATATTCGTAAATACTTAGCAAAACTATTAGTTATGGCGTATGGGCCATCGCAATATACCCATTGCAGGGAAAATTTACGATCGTATCTCGCCAGAAATGTGTGATGTGAGCAGGCGAGGCTACGGGAGTTGCGCCCGTCCCGCAACGCCGGACGGGCGCGACTCCCGTAGAGTAGCGGCGCGCTATACGTCTCGTCTGCTGTGATGGAAGTAAATACCATTGGCCCCTATGATAACGAGGATGGTTTTCATCGAACCAGATGTTGCTTATAATTGTATTTCAATTTCTAATTCTTATCTGAGAAATTCTATTCAGAGGAATTTTTGGTTATTGAGGAGCATCCGTAATATACGATGATGAACTTGTATTGCCAAAGGCAGCCCTATCGAAATATTCCCTTTCTTTCGTATATTTATCTAAATATTTCCTTTCTTACATGCATACTTATCTAAAAAAATATTAGACTCACTATTAGAAAGCAATAATAGTCGGTGAAGTGGGAGTATCACGATACAATAACACGATTTAACCTCTTTTATTTCAAAATATAACAAAATACGATAAAATAACACGATTTAACCTCTTTTATTTCAAAATATAAATATTCGTAAATACGTAGCAAGACGTTTAGTTATTGCGTAGGCCTATCGCTATATACCCATTGTAGGGGAGAGACACGTTCGTATCGCGCCACAAAAGTGCGATCTGACCGGGCGGGCCTACGGGTGTCGCTCCCGTCTCGCTGCACCCGACGGGAGCGACTCCCGTAGAGTAGCGGCGCGCTATACGTCTCGTCTGCCGTGATGGAAGTAAATACCATTGACCCCTATGATAACGAGGATGGTTTTCATCGAACCAGATGTTGCTTATAATTATATTTCAATTTCTAATTTTTATCTGAGAAATTCTATTCAGAGGAATTTTTGGTTATTGAGGAGCATCCGTAATATACGATGATGAACTTGTATTGCCAAAGGCAGCCCTATCGAAATATTCCCTTTCTTTCGTACATTTATCTAAATATTTCCTTTCTTACGTGCAGACTTATCTAAAAAAATATTAGACTCACTATTAGAAAGCAATAATAGTCGGTGAAGTGGGAGTATCACGATACAATAACACGATTTAACCTCTTTTATTTCAAAATATAACAAAATACGATAAAATAACACGATTTAACCTCTTTTATTTCAAAATATAAATATTCGTAAATACTTAGCAAAACATTCAGTTATTGCGAAGGGCTATCGCTATATACCCATTGTCGGCGAGAGACACGATCGTATCGCGCCAGAAATGTGCGATGTGAGCAGGCGAGGCTACGGGAGTCGCGCCCGTCCCGCAACGCCGGACGGGCACGACTCCCGTAGAGTAGCGGCGCGAAATACGTCTCGTCTGCCGTGATGGAAGTAAATACCATTGACCCCTATGATAAGGAGGATGGTTATCATCGAACCAGATGGTGTTTACAATTGTATTTCATTTTCTAATTTTGATTTGAGAAATTCTATTCAGAGGAATTTTTGGTTATTGAGGAGCATCCGTAATATACGATGATGAACTTGTATTGCCAAAGGCAGCCCTATCGAAATATTCCCTTTCTTTCGTACATTTATCTAAATATTTCCTTTCTTACGTGCAGACTTATCTAAAAGAATATTAGACTCACTATTAGAAAGCAATAATAGTCGGTGAAGTGGGAATATTACGCTAAAAATACCACGATTTAACATCTTTTATTTCAAAATATAACAAAATACGATAAAATAACACGATTTAACCTCCTTTATTTCAAAATATAAATATTCGTAAATACGTAGCAAGACGTTTAGTTATTGCGTAGGCCTATCGCTATATACCCATTGTAGGGGAGAGACACGTTCGTATCGCGCCACAAAAGTGCGATCTGAACGGGCGAGCCTACGGGTGTCGCTCCCGTCTCGCTGCACCCGACGGGAGCGACTCCCGTAGAGTAGCGGCGCGCTATACGTCTCGTCTGCTGTGATGGAAGTAAATACCATTGGCCCCTATGATAACGAGGATGGTTTTCATCGAACCAGATGTTGCTTATAATTGTATTTCAATTTCTAATTCTTATCTGAGAAATTCTATTCAGAGGAATTTTTGGTTATTGAGGAGCATCCGTAATATACGATGATGAACTTGTATTGCCAAAGGCAGCCCTATCGAAATATTCCCTTTCTTTCGTATATTTATCTAAATATTTCCTTTCTTACATGCATACTTATCTAAAAAAATATTAGACTCACTATTAGAAAGCAATAATAGTCGGTGAAGTGGGAGTATCACGATACAATAACACGATTTAACCTCTTTTATTTCAAAATATAACAAAATACGATAAAATAACACGATTTAACCTCTTTTATTTCAAAATATAAATATTCGTAAATACGTAGCAAGACGTTTAGTTATTGCGTAGGCCTATCGCTATATACCCATTGTAGGGGAGAGACACGTTCGTATCGCGCCACAAAAGTGCGATCTGACCGGGCGGGCCTACGGGTGTCGCTCCCGTCTCGCTGCACCCGACGGGAGCGACTCCCGTAGAGTAGCGGCGCGCTATACGTCTCGTCTGCCGTGATGGAAGTAAATACCATTGACCCCTATGATAACGAGGATGGTTTTCATCGAACCAGATGTTGCTTATAATTATATTTCAATTTCTAATTTTTATCTGAGAAATTCTATTCAGAGGAATTTTTGGTTATTGAGGAGCATCCGTAATATACGATGATGAACTTGTATTGCCAAAGGCAGCCCTATCGAAATATTCCCTTTCTTTCGTACATTTATCTAAATATTTCCTTTCTTACGTGCAGACTTATCTAAAAAAATATTAGACTCACTATTAGAAAGCAATAATAGTCGGTGAAGTGGGAGTATTACGATACAATAACACGATTTAACCTCTTTTATTTCAAAATATAACAAAATACGATAAAATAACACGATTTAACCTCTTTTATTTCAAAATATAAATATTCGTAAATACTTAGTAAAACATTCAGTTATTGCGAAGGTCTATCGCTATATACCCATTGTAGGCGAGAGACACGATCGTATCGCGCCAGAAATGTGCGATGTGAGCAGGCGAGGCTACGGGAGTCGCGCCCGTCCCGCAACGCCGGACGGGCACGACTCCCGTAGAGTAGCGGCGCGAAATACGTCTCGTCTGCCGTGATGGAAGTAAATACCATTGACCCCTATGATAAGGAGGATGGTTATCATCGAACCAGATGGTGTTTACAATTGTATTTCATTTTCTAATTTTGATTTGAGAAATTCTATTCAGAGGAATTTTTGGTTATTGAGGAGCATCCGTAATATACGATGATGAACTTGTATTGCCAAAGGCAGCCCTATCGAAATATTCCCTTTCTTTCGTACATTTATCTAAATATTTCCTTTCTTACGTGCAGACTTATCTAAAAGAATATTAGACTCACTATTAGAAAGCAATAATAGTCGGTGAAGTGGGAATATTACGCTAAAAATACCACGATTTAACATCTTTTATTTCAAAATATAACAAAATACGATAAAATAACACGATTTAACCTCCTTTATTTCAAAATATAAATATTCGTAAATACGTAGCAAGACGTTTAGTTATTGCGTAGGCCTATCGCTATATACCCATTGTAGGGGAGAGACACGTTCGTATCGCGCCACAAAAGTGCGATCTGAACGGGCGAGCCTACGGGTGTCGCTCCCGTCTCGCTGCACCCGACGGGAGCGACTCCCGTAGAGTAGCGGCGCGCTATAGGTCTCGTCTGCCGTGATGGAAGTAAATACCATTGACCCCTATGATAACGAGGATGGTTTTCATCGAACCAGATGTTGCTTATAATTATATTTCAATTTCTAATTTTTATCTGAGAAATTCTATTCAGAGGAATTTTTGGTTATTGTCGAGCATCCGTAATATGGGAGCGTCTGCCAGAAACCAGCCAGCGGGCGCGCGGGACGCATTTTTCATGTAAAACACGCTCTGTTCAACTCGCTCGTAATCGTATTTTGAGTCTCTCAGAAAAAAACAAAAGACATATTTCGATAGATTTTTTCCTGCTCTTTCCAATGGTGCTATTCTTTTTACTCCCAAACACTTTCTTCTGGTCGGAAATTCGAGTGAAAAGTTCAGAATCATTTTTCTTAAAGTATAACATGTTGTTCTTCAAAATGCATAGCACCATTCGAAGGTACAAATTAAAAGCTACAAACCTCTACATTTTAAAGTTGGAGAAACGTAGAGCTCAAAAGTAATAAGATTAAGAAGACAGCGGCGAGCAAATTTTTTGCGCTGGACCCGAATGTGCTTTTATAAACGTAGTGCATATTTTCGTTGTTTCCTATTAAAAGCATTACACAATGTTTTATCAGTGCATCATATATTACGTTTTAAATATATTAATTTTTTATTTAAACCTTAATTCTTTTATTTTTATTTGCGATTATTTTTATTGGTCTTTTCACGATACTAATGTATAATAGATATATACGCATACAGAGGCGCGTCCAAGAGCAGAACAGATTTCACGCGGCCGCTCGCCGCTGTGTTTTCAATCTTATTACTTTTGAGCCCTTCATTTCTCCAATTTGAAAATGTAGGGTTTTGTAGCTTAAGACTTGTACTTTCGAATGGTCGTATGCATTTTGAAGAAAAACATGATATACTTTGAGAAAAATGTCTCTGAACTTTCAACTTGAATTTAAGACCAGAAGAAAAAGTTTCGGAGTAAAAACAATAGCACCATTGGAAAGAGCAGGAAAAAAGCTATCGATATATATCTTGTTTTTTTCTGAGAGACTCAGAATACGATTACGAGCGAGTTGAACAGAGCGTGTTTTGCATGAAAAATGCGTCCCGCGCGCCCGCTGGCTGGTTTCTGGCGGACGCTCCCATATACGATGATGAACTTGTATTGCCAATGGCAGCTCTATCGAAATATTCCCTTTCTTTGGTACATTTATCTAAATATTTCTTTCCTTGCGTGTATACTTATCTAAAAAATATTAGACTCATTCACTATTAGAAAGCAATAATAGTCGGTGAAGTGGGAATATTACGATAAAATAACACGATTTACCTCTTTTATTTCAAAATATAAATATTCGTAAATACTTAGCAAAACATTTAGTTATTGCGTAGGGCTATCGCTATATACCCATTGTAGGGGAGAGACACGTTCGTATCGCGCCAGAAAAGTGCGATCTGAGCGGGCGAGCCTACGGGATTCGCTCCCGTCTCGCTGCACGGGAGCGACTTCCGTAGAGTAGCGGGGCGCTATACGTCACGTCTACGGTGATGGAAGAAAATACCATTTACCCCTATCATAACGGCGATGGTTTTCATCGAACCAGATATTGCTTATAATTATATTTCAATTTCTAGTTTTTCTAGTATCACCGTAAAATTTCTAGTACCACCGTAGACCCGTTGCACAGAGTATAACATTTACTAAGTTTCTTTCAACTGCTCTTTCTTGGTTAGTACCAGATGATCTAAGAAATCTTTAACTGAGCAGAGAGAGAGAGAACGCAGGAGTTCTTTTTATGCCGATTGGGACTGTAGGTACCTTGCCCCAGAACAGACAATACTATTTCTTAAATTATTTTTCCCACGAAGCGTCCATGCCTACAATAATTAAATAAAATAAATAATAATAAAAAAATAAATAAAATAGGTACGCTTTCGGAAAATCAATAGAGTTGGACGAAAAGTATAATGAGCTGACTAATTCGATAACCACAAACACGAAAAATGTTCAATTGAAATCTTCGAGTCTACGGTGAACGGACGAACCACCATAGACCCACGGCACACAGTTTAACGTCTACTGCGTTTACTTTCGACTGCTCTTGCTTGTTTACTAATCAGATGATCTAAGAAATCTTTAGCCGAGCAGAGAGAGAGAGAGAGAGAGAGAGAGAGAGAGAGAGAGAGAGAGAGAGAGAGAGAGAGAGAGAGAGAGAGAGAGAGAGAGAGAGCTCGCAAGTGCACTTTTTATGCCGTTTGGTACATTACGTATCTTGCTCCAGAACAGACAAGAATATTTCTTGAATTATTTTTCCCACGAAGCGTCTATGCCTATAATAATTAAATAAAATAAATAAATAAATAAATAAATAAATAAAATAATTACGTTTTCGGAAAATCAATAGTCTTGGAGAAAAAGTATAATGAGCTGACCAATTCAATCGCCACAAACACGAAAAATGTTCAATTGAAATCTTCGAGCCTATGGTGGTTCGACCCCACCCGCAAGTTGAGTGGGGACGAACCACCGTAGACCCGCCGCACACTAACATTTACTACGTTTACTTTCGACTGCTCTTTCTTGGTTACTAACCAGATTATCAAGAGCACTTGCGTACACTGTAGGTGGCAACCGACAGGTGCCTGACGGTTAACATGTGGTCATATGATAACATAGCAGCCAGCGGCGAGTCGCAGAATTCGTCCGAGCGCCCCGAGCGCCGCCGAGGCTCCCTTAGGCCGTCGATCTTGCAGTTGCGTCGCCGCACTGCGCAGGCGAGATTTGGCAACACTGCGGTTTTACGTAGTAAAGAGCGACAACAACACGAGCGGACGCGTCGACGCCGGCACGCCGCGCCTGCGCGAGAACAGTAATGGGCGCTGAAGACACATACACACACCGCGGACGCTATAGTTGTAGAAAGTACATCACCGAGGCCGGGAATGCTACGGCGATGATGCAGTTGACTGAAGTTTACTCTCCCGCGACTGATTCGTGTAAGTACTTTACTTCGAACTAAGACTTTATTCCGTTGTATCTGTAGTATAGCCGAACCTAACCTCCAAATTTTCATCTGCCCTCTTCCCTAGCAGTTCAATACTGCTCTCCTCATTCCTAATACTTGACGTATTATTAATACATTTTGTTTTGCCTAAAGTGAAGAGCTGCTGTAGATGACCACGCGCTTCAACGTAATTCTACTTCTCTCGAGGAAGCGGGTGCAGCTATCTTTCCCCAAGGACATTACCGAGTCGAACAGGACGGAGAAACGACGGCGATGATGCAGTTGAATTAGGTCCATGCTCCCGCGACTGAATTGGGTAAGTACTTCACTTCTGACTGGGACTTTATTTTGTACTATTTGTTGTGTAGCCGAACCTAACCTCCAAATTTTCACCTGCCTTGTTCCCTAACCCCAGCAGTTCTATACTGCTCTCCTCATTCCTTATGCTTGACAAATTATTAATATACTTTGTTCTGCTTAAAGCGAAGAGCTGCTGTAGATGACGACGCACTTCAACGTAATTCTACTTCTCTCCTCTCCAGATATATATATATATATATATATATATATATATATATATATATATATATATAAAGACCTATAAACGTTATTTCTGGTAATCTACAGGGTCCTATAGTTTATCTCTTCAGAGTTCCCTATATAAGCGCGTGACTAAAGAAATAATATCCCTGGGGTGTGGGACTAATACCACGTCCCGGAAATAACAGTTGCAGACACAGATTTTCCGGGACGTCCCGGAAAAAACAGCGCGTCCCGGAAATAACAGCGATGTACAGTGTAAACGTCCCGGAACGAACCGTTGCAGATAAATATATATATATATATATATATATATATATATATATATATATATATATATATATATATATATATATATATATATATATATATATATATATATATATATATATATATAACGCGCTCGAACGTACAACACACGACAAGAGCTATAGATAACTCGGAAATCGTTGAATTCACGCGATGCTATACACTTAGGGTCGTGTATCCCCGCGCGGGCACACGCAAAGGCCTCTTCCCGAGGATAAACTGCGAGAAAGAGAGAAAGAAAGAACATACAGGCTCTTTTGGTTACTCCACAAGGAGACCTACTATAGTGTTCATGATGGTGACTCCTGCTGGCTCTCTGCATGAGTCATCCATGTCACTGCTTGCTTACTTGCCATCCATGGAAACTTTCGATGAAACTCGATTTAATGGCCTTTATGCAACTTTGCTCCATCTGCTTTATGAATAAAAACATGCCGATTTACTTGAGCTAATTCGATGCTGAAAAATGCTTGATATTCCTATGATGATTTTGATGCTGTTCTTGTTTATTAATATTTTGTTTTTCTACAGGAGCTACAGCAAGGCTTCTTTGTGCTCCGCCTGTACCAATTGAATCATGTCCTAAATTTACTTTCTTGCCTAGGGTGAAGAGCTGCCGTAGATGACATCAACATCTTGAGCTGCTGCTGTTACCGGTTTTCTTTTTATTTGGACCAAATAATGGAGTGTTTTATGTGGACATCGGCAACCCCTGAACTTTTTGGAAAAATTTTGTGGTGAGTAGTTTGCTGTAAGAAGGTTAACTTTTTTTTTTACTATACAAGTAACACCTATCCTGTAACTCTTCCCTTCCCTTTGACAGAAGCATGGCTTCTCTGTGCTCCTCCCGTACCAATTGAATCATTTTTTAAATTTACTTTCTTGCCTATGGTGAAGAGCTGCCGTAGATGACATCAACATCTTGAGGTGCTGCTGTTACCGGTTTTCTTTTATTTGGACCAAATAATGGAGTGTTTTATGTGGACATCAGCAACCCCTGAACTTTTTGGAAAAATTTTGCGGTGAGTAGTTTGCTGTAAGAAGGTTAACTTTTTTTTTTTACTATCCAAGTAACACCTATCCTGCAACTCTTCCCTTCCCTTTGACAGAGGCATGGCTTCTCCGTGCTCCGCCCTTACCAATTTAATCATGTTTTAATTTTACTTTATTGCCTAGGGGGAAAAGCTCCTGTAGACGACAACAACGTCTTGAGCCTGATACCGTTTTATTTACTAGGACCAGATGGTGGAGGCATGCATTTTATGTGGACACCGGCAACCTTTGGAACCTTTTGGAAAAATTTTCCGGTGAGTAGTTTGCTGTAAGAAAGTTTACAGCTTTACTACAGCTGAAACCTATCCTAAAACTCTCTTCTTTCCCTTGGTAGAAGCGTGGCTTCTCTGTGCTCCTTCTGCTGCCAACTTGTTCCTGTTTTAATTATGTTTTATTGCCTAGAGCGAAGAGCTCGTGTAGACGACATCGCGACGTCTTGAGTTGCTGTTGTCACAGTTTTGCTATATCATCAGCCATGTTCACTTGTTGCTGTATGGTAAGGAGTTACGATTATGTGAGGAGTAAGGCGCATTCGAGTAAGTAGTTAATCTGTCGCGGTTGTCAAACTTGTTTCGCCTGAATTTTGAAATTAACTCAGACTAGAGTAAATTGGCTAACCTGCATCTCTTATTTCCTTTGAAGAAGTTGTAGTTTCTATAGCATTTTTAGCTCGATTGTTGAAATATTTTTTCTTTTGGTGTTGTTTTTCCACTGGTTATTCCATTCATTGTGTATAGTGTTGTTCACTAATTGTCGGAAGTTTTTGGTGATCTTATGTTTACTATCGAAATGTGTTAGGTAATAGGTTGCATGCCAATTTTCCTTTTCCGGTTAATTCGGTGAGACTTCTTGTATCAAGGTGGAAGTCGTAGATTGAGAATTTACCCTTGGCTTCTATGAATATAACTTATAGAATTAAACTTTGAGGGAGGGTCGGGTGGTCTCAGTTGGAAATGTAAATGCGTCTTTTCGACTTTTGAGTTGAAAAGAGGCTTTTCCCTTCTCGGCAAATATTTTAAACTTTAGACACACTATAGTATACATGCTGAGGGATTGTATATCAAGTTTGAGATCTAAATAATCAGCGAGTAGATCTGAAATTAGATGTACAATTTCTCAGCATGCATTGCATTGTGTGTCAACATTCTGTTAAACTCTAAGCGAGGGTCAGGAGGTCTTAGTTGGAAATGCACATGTGTCTTTTCGACTTTTGAGTCCAAAAGATGCGTTTTCATTCGCTACAAATATTTCAAATTATACACACACTATATTATACATGCTGAGGGATTGTATATCAAGTTTAAGATCTAAATAATCACCAAGTGTGCAGTTATTGCCTTTTCTGTGTGTTTTTCAGGAAATTTTCAAGAAAAATGTTGTTTCCCCAACACTGGCTGATGGAAAAAGTCTGAAATTAAATATACAATCCCTCAGCATGTATTCCATTGTGTGAGGAAAATTTGGTAAACTCTAAGTGAGAGTCAGGTGGTCTTAGTTGAAAATGTACATTCGTCTTTTCGACTTGAGTCCAAAAGAGGCGTTTTCATTCTCTCAAAATATTTTAAACTTTACACACACCATGCAATACATGCTGAGGGACTGTTTATCGAGTTTCAGATCTAAATAATCAGAAAGGGTGGAGATATTGCAATTTTTTGTGCCCTTTTCAAGAAATTTTCAAGAAAAAGTTATGTCCTCCATACTGGCTGATTGAGTAGATCTGAAATTAGATGTACAATTTCTCAGCATGCATTGCATTATGTGTCAACATTCTGTTAAACTCTAAGCGAGGGTCAGGAGGTCTTAGTTGGAAATGCACATGTGTCTTTTCGACTTTTGAGTCCAAAAGATGCGTTTTCATTCGCTACAAATATTTCAAATTATACACACACTATATTATACATGCTGAGGGATTGTATATCAAGTTTAAGATCTAAATAATCACCAAGTGTGCAGTTATTGCCTTTTCTGTGTGTTTTTCAGGAAATTTTCAAGAAAAATGTTGTTTCCCCAACACTGGCTGATGGAAAAAGTCTGAAATTAAATATACAATCCCTCAGCACGTATTCCATTGTGTGAGGAAAATTTGGTAAACTCTAAGTGAGAGTCAGGTGGTCTTAGTTGAAAATGTACATTCGTCTTTTCGACTTGAGTCCAAAAGAGGCGTTTTCATTCTCTCAAAATATTTTAAACTTTACACACACCATGCAATACATGCTGAGGGACTGTTTATCGAGTTTCAGATCTAAATAATCAGAAAGGGTGGAGATATTGCAATTTTTTGTGCCCTTTTCAAGAAATTTTCAAGAAAAAGTTATGTCCTCCATACTGGCTGATTGAGTAGATCTGAAATTAGATGTACAATTTCTCAGCATGCATTGCATTGTGTGTGAACATTCTGTTAAACTCTAAGCGGGGGTCAGGAGGTCTTAGTTGGAAATGCACATGCGTCTTTTCGACTTTTGAGTCCAAAAGAGGCGTTTCCACCCGCTAAAAATATTTCAAATTATACACACACTATGTTATACATTCTGAGGGATTGTATATCAAGTTTAAGATCTAAATAATCACCAAGTGTGCAGTTATTGCCTTTTTTGTGGGTTTTACAGGAAATTTTCAAGAAAAATGTTATTCCCCCAACACTGGCTGATAGAAAAAGTATGAAATTAAATATACAATTCCTCAGCATGTATTACATTGTGTAAGGAAATTTTGGTAAACTTTGAGGGAGGGTCAGGTGGTCTCAGTTGCAGTGCTATTCCGCGCGGACAGTGTGTCGATAGCGTAGATCCCTGTATATTTTTATTACCATAACCTAACTATAAATTACCATCTGAGCTACGCCAGACTCAGCAATTTACTCCGACGTCCTCTTAAATCGTTCATCGACAGAAACTTTCTGCACAAAATGGCTTTACATGCTCTTTACAAAAAATGTCGCCCACATAGATTTCGTTGAATTCCGGCAAAAGAATATTGTTAAAGCGTCTAGAAATTGTTAATTATCATAAAATTTATTGATTACGTCCATCTTGATTTGGGAATGGGTTGTTAGCCAAAAGAGCGGCTATAAAAAACACTTCACAGACTCTTTACAAAAAATGTCGCGCGCGCGGACTTCCGCCGAATATTAAGAAATTAAATGTTTTCAACTATTATAAATTCGTATT
Organism: Torymus aiolomorphi; assembly: GCA_036365515.1. NCBI lineage: Eukaryota > Metazoa > Arthropoda > Insecta > Hymenoptera > Torymidae > Torymus > Torymus aiolomorphi. The sequence continues at coordinate 89,852,693 of CM070873.1, forward strand.
TACAATTTAGTTACAGGCGATATCGCTTACTAGGTTCTATTTAATGATAAAATCGTCCATCGGCAGAAACTTTCTGCAAAAAACCCTTCACAGGCTCTACAAAAAATGTCGCGTGCTCGTATTTTCGCCAAATATTGCGAAATTATATGGTTTCAACTATTATAAATTCGTAATTATTACTTAGTTAATTGCAAATTTGGTTATTAGTTTATATTATATCTTTATTTCGTCCATGCGCAGAAACTTTCTATACAAAAAGGCTTCACATGCTCTTTACAAAAAATGTCGCGCACATGGATTTCGGAGAAATCGGGTAGAAGAATATTGTTAAAACGTCTAGAATTGGCTTATTCTGTTGCAATTTATTGATTACGTCCATCTTGATTTGGAAATGGGTTGTTAGTCAAAAGTGCCGCTATCTAAACCCCCTCACAGGCTCTTTACAAATATGTCACGCGCATGTATTTTAACCAAATATTGCGAAATCAAATGGTTTCAACTATTATAAATTGGTAATTATTAGTTAAATTCAAATTAAGTTATTCGTTTGTATATAATCTTTAAATCGTTCATCGACAGAAACTTTCTGCACAAAATGGCTTTACATGCTCTTTACAAAAAATGTCGCCCACATAGATTTCGTTGAAATCCGGCAAAAGAATATTGTTAAAGCGTCTAGAAATTGTTAATTATGATTAAATTTATTGATTACGTCCATGTTGATTAGGAAATGGGTTGGGAGGCAAAAGTGCCGCCATCAAAACCCCTTCACAGGCTCTTTACAAAAAATGTCGCGCGCTCGTATTTCCGCCAAATATTGCGAAACTACATGTTTCAACTATTATAAATTTGTAATAATTAGTTAGTCAAATGCATATTTTGTTATTAGTTTATATTATATCTTTATGTCGTCCATGGGCAGAAGCTTTCTACAGAAAAAGGCTTCACATACTCTTTACAAAATATGTCGCGCAAACGGATTTCGTTCAAATTATGATAAAATTCATTGATTACGCCCATCTTGATCTGGAAATGGGTTGGGAGCACAAAGTGCCGCCATCAAAAATGCTTCGCAGGCTCTTTACAAAAAATGTCGCGCGCTGGTATTTCCGCCAAATATTGCGAAATTACATGTTTCAACTATTATAAATTTGTAATAATTAGTTAGTCAAATGCATATTTTGTTATTAGTTTATATTATATCTTTATCTCGTCCATGGGCAGAAGCTTTCTACAGAAAACGGCTTCACATGCTCTTTACAGAATATGTCGCGTACACGTACTTCGTTGAAATCCGGTAAAAGAATATTGTTAAAACGTCTAGAAATTGTTAATTATGAGGCAATTCATTCATTACGTCCACCTTGATTTGGAAATAGGTTGTTAGTCAAAAGTGCCGCTGTCCAAAACCCTGCACAGGCTCTTTCCAAATATATCGTGCGCACGCATTTTAACCAAGTATTGCGAAATTTCATTGTTTCAACTATCACAAATTGGTAATTATTAGTTAAATTCAAATGAAGTTATTTGTTTGTATATAATCTTTAAATCATTCATCGGCAGAAACTTTCTGTACAAAATGGCTTCACATGCTCTTTACAAAAAATGTCGCGCAAACAGATTTCGTTGGAATCCGGCAAAAGAAGATTGTTAAAGCGTCTAGAAATTGTTAATTATGATAAAATTTATTGATTACGTTCATCTTGATTTGGGAATGGGTTAGCCAAAAGTGCGGCTATAAAAAACCCTTTACAGACTCTTTACAAAAATGTCGCGCGCGCGGACTTCCGCCGAATATTAAGAAATTAAATGTTTTCAACTATTATAAATTGGTATTTACAATTTAGTTACATGCGAATTCGCTTACTAGGTTATATTTAATGTTAAAATCGTCTATCGGCAAAAACTTTCTGCACAAAACCCCTTCACAGGCTCTTTACAAAAAATGGCGTTGCTCGTATTTTCGCCAAATATTGCTCAATTACATGGTTTCAACTATTATAAATTGGTAATTATTAGTTAAGCTCAAATTAAGTTATTCGTTTGTATATAATCTTTAAATCGTTCATCGGCAGAAACTTTTTACACAAAAAGGCTTCACATGCTCTTTACAAAAAATGTCGCGCACACGGATTTCGTGGAAATCCGGCAAAAAAATATTGTTAAAGCGTCTAGAAATTGTTAATTATGATAAAATTTATGGATTACGTCCACCTTGATTTGGGAATGGGTTGTTAGCGAAAAGAGCGGCTATAAAAAATACTTCACAGACCCTTTTAAAAAATGTCGTGCGCGCGGATTTCCGCCGAATATTAAGAAATTAAATGTTTTCAACTATTATAAATTGGTATTTACAATTTAGTTACATGCGAATTCGCTTACTAGGTTATATTTAATGATAAAATAGTCCATCGGCAGAAACTTTCTGCACAAAAACCCTTCACAGGCTCTTTACAAAAAATGTCGCGCGCTCGTATTTCCGCCAAATATTGCGAAACTACATGGTTTCAACTATTATAAATTTGTAATAATTAGTGAGTCAAATGCATATTTGGTTATTAGTTTATATTATATCTTTATATCGTCCATGGGCAGATACTTTCTACACCAAAAGTCTTCACATGCTCTTTACAAAATATGTCGCGCACACGGATTTCGTTGAAATTATGATAAAATTCATTGATTACGCCCATCTTGATCTGGAAATGGGTTGGGAGCACAAAGTGCCGCCATCAAAAACGCTTCGCAGACTCTTTACATAAAATGTCGCGCGCTGGTATTCCCGCCAAATATAGCGAAATTACATGGTTTCAACTATTATAAATTTGTAATAATTAGTTAGTCAATTGCAAATTTTGTTATTAGTTTATATTATATCTTTATCTCGTCCATGGGCAGAAACTTTCTACACAAAAAGGCTTCACATGCTCTTTACAAAAAATGTCGCGCACACGGATTTCGTGGAAATGCGTCAGAAGAATATTCTTTAAACGTCTAGAAATTGTCTATTATGATAAAATTCATTAATTACGTCCATCTTGATTTGGGAATAGGTTGTTAGCCAAAAGTACGGCTATCAAAAACCCTTCACAGATTCTTTACAAAAAATGGCGCGCGCTCGGACTTCCGCGGAAATTAAGAAATTAAATGGTTTCTACTATTATAAATTGGTAATTACAATTTAGTTACATGTGAATTCGCTCACTAGGTTATATTTAATGTTAAAATCGTCCATCGGCAGAAACTTTCTGCACAAAAAGTCTTCACAGGCTCCTTACAAAATATGTCCTGTACACGGATTTCGAAGAAATTCATGAATTTTTTTACTTTCTTATATTTAGATTACTTTTAATATAGTTTCAGATTATGTTTGTTAAGTACGGCTTTATGATCCGAGTATTGCGTGGTAATTTTCCCATTATTGTGCGAAAAATTTTTTTTCATATACACATTGGCATTCGCAAAATGTCACATTCCCGCAAGCTGATCGAGCGTGTCAAAAAGTAGCTGAGCGTGAGGGAATGTTTTCACGCTCGCACACTTGGGTACTTTCTGCCTACTATTATTGAAATATTAATGAAATCAACAAAGTAATAATAAAATATTATTAATGCATACTTTTTCATGTTATTCATGTACATATGCAATAAAATGTAGTAGTTATAGCTTTGCTTGATTTTATTTAATACTGCTGATTATTTATTTTTCAAATTACAATTTAAATAAGTTTTAATAACCTTGTACGATAAGGTAAAATAATGCATGATGTATATAGCTGTGGTGAATATTTAGGCTTATATGTGTATTATTTTGGTATACGTAATTAGGTAGTTAGAACTTGTGTTGTCCTTAATATCATTTAGTACTTCAAAGTACTAGGAAAACATTGAAAAAAAATTAAAAAAAAAAAAGAAAAAAAAACGAAAAAGAAAACGAAAATTTAAAAGGAAAAGATAATGAAATGAATAAAGAAACGAAAAAGAAAAGAAAATTAAAAAGAGGAGAGAAAATAAAATCGGAAAAAGAAACAAATAATGACATTATACTCGAGTGTTGATTATTGAAAATCACCTCAGAGCTAAATATAAACATCAATTTAACAAGAAAATAACATTGTAAATGCATCTAGATATTTCGATCCATATCATTGTTTTATGAACAAGTATAGTACATGACTACAACTTGCAATCTGAGTATCCTTTGACAAATTTGCATCTTCTATTTTTGTAATGAATGATATTACTAATAATAATAATTAGTAACATTTATCGTTCTATAATCAAATATTATTTTTATCATATTGCATGTTATCGTAAAATACTGCAGTAATCGATAATTTATTTATAAATTTGCAATCATAGATCGTTTTCATAATGTTACATGGTATTTATATAAGTATTTTTGATTTATCGATCTATAATGAAATACTATGTTTACGATATTGCATGTTATCGTAAAATACTGCCAAAATTGATAATTTCTTTATAAATTTGCAATCATAGATCGTTTTCATAATGTAGCATGGTATCTATATAAGTATTTTTTATTTATTGTTCTATAATCAAATATTATTTTCATGTTCTGGCATGTTACCGTAAAATACTGCAGTAATTGATAATTTCTTTATAAATTTGCAATCATAGATCGTTTTTATAATTTTGCATGGTATTTATATATGTATTTTTTATTTATCGATCTGCAATCAAATACTATGTTTGTGGTATTGCATGTTATCGTAAAATACTGCAGAAATTGATAATTTCTTTATCAATTTACAACCTCCGATCATTTTCATAATTTTGCATGGTAATTTATAAGAGTATTTTTCATTTATCGATCCACAATCAAATGAAATTGTTACAGCCCTTAATAATTTCTTTATCATTTATCATAAAAATAAAGTATAACGTCTTATTCTCGCAAAATTTACTTATAAGAATTGTTGTTTGAAAAAAATGTATAAACTTGATATGAATATTTTCATAATTTTTTATGAAAAAAATTGTTGCTTATATTATGCACTCAGAGAACAACATCTTCTGTTTAAATTCGAAACTACAATATTGTAACTGTTACATATTATATTTTAATAAGGAAGAGTTTAAACGGAAAATCTCAGATTGTAACTATTACAATGTCTATATTTACAGCAATACATTGAAATTGTTTAAAAGAACTCGGTGACTTAACTATTACAATGCTTATATACCGAAATATTGAAATATACGCATGTTAATAGTTACGAATGTTACGAGGCCATATTATTAAAAAAATGCTCTCAGTGCACGCCATCTGTGAGTGTTCTTGGAACTAAAAGTTCTACGCATAGATTAAGTATAGCTTCAGCGCCATCTACTGTTTAATATACAGTAGTTGGCACCCACCTACATTATCGACTGAACCCAACACAATTTTTGTTGAGTATCACATGGCCTTAAAAAACTAATTTTTTAAACATATTCTATCCACACCATTTGTCTATAGTCCTTTTATTTATTCTGATCTCATATATTCAATAACCACTCTCTACAAATGGTAAGAATTTTTTTCATGACTGTACAAATAACTTTTATTTATTCGAATCTCATCTATTCAATAAGCACTCTGCAAATGGTAATAATTTTTTTCATGACTGTACCAATAATAATATTGTTAATATAAAACTTTCTACGAAAGTATAAAATAAGGCAAGTACAGACGTTTTTTCTGTATAATCTATAAAATAATAATATTTATGTTTTTTTAAAAGAAATCAAATAAATGCCAGTGAAAAAGTCTTTTACTTCTTTGAGTCATTGTATGCTGAACAAATTATACGTAAGTAAGTACATTCAAATTGTTCATTGCAAATCAAACAAATGAAAGTTGTGAAATCAATTATCGATAGTCAAGTAATGCAAACAACTCTCGGAAACAACTGTATGACTATTCTCAGAAATGTACTAAAATTTGTTCATTCTTCTATACAAATTAAACACAAGAAAGTACTGAAATCAATTTATTGTAGTCAAGTACCCATAAGTTAATTTGACTGAATAATATAACTTTTCGTAACTACTTAAAAATATTCAGTCAGCGGGCATAAAGTACTACTTAACGCCTAACAGGCGTAATAGCTCCCATACTCCTACCAAACTTTATAGAACCTACGCACTTTACGCCCGTGTGGGCGAAAATTATTTTAATTATATAACTACTATGCCTTCTTTTTATTTCTAAAATTCATAAGAATTTTATCAGATATTTACGAAAAGTTAAAGCCTACACGGAGAAAAATGCTGTAACAAAAATTACTATATTTATAGTAATCGTGGGACAGACTTAAATTATCATAAAATTTACTACAATTTATAATAAAAATTCCTATGTTTTGAGTAATTTTTACTATGTACATAGCAATTTTTACTATAAATTGTAGTAAATTTTATGATAATTCGAGTCTGTCCCAAAGTTCCTATCGAACATAGTAATTTTTCTTACATTTATAGTAAACTTTCCTAAACATTTCTCTCAGTGATATATAAAAAAGTTACATAGTTACCACCACATCTCCATTTTTCATTGATCTTTCTCAATTTTGAAATTTCTGTAATATTACGCATCTTGGGAGGACAATAGAAGTCTATAGAGCTGCTCTAGCAGGGGTGGTCCTCCAATCTCCCATACATACTTGGCGGGTCCGACGGTTTCCAGTTTACTGGTGGGCTTTGTAAATGTAGAATACTAAATTTTTACATAAATTCATTAACAATGTTTATACCTATAAGCCCATTATAAATAATTACATTGGCTCTAATTTTTAATTGATACCGTTTAAATATAATATCCCTACATGTGCAGAATCTCATGATTTACTTTCATTACCGAAAATATTTTTCCTTGTGTCCATCTTTTTTAAACGGGAATGGGATAAAAAATGCATATAAATTTATTGTCTACTCAAAAGTGCTTTAGGTTTTATTAACCATTTTGTAAGCCACCTATTTTTTATTCTTTTCCATCGTGTAAATATCATATGAGATCTCGTATGAGATATCATATGTGTGATGTCATCTGCAATTTTACATATTATGGGATCTCATATGAGATCTGATGTCCGATATTCCCAAATGAGATCTGATGTCCAATATTCTCATATGAGATCTCATATGATATTTTCATGCAGGTTTGCACTTTCTATTCAAAAACAGAGTAATAAATTCAATACTGAGCCCTATTTAATATGTAGAAGCAACCCATTTATACATTTTATCTGATCTTTAAACATATGAATATTTATATGAAAATGACCATGTCTAGACCTTAAACTGCAAACCGTCGGGCCCGCCAAGTATGTATGGGAGATTGGAGGACCACCCCTGTTAGAGCAGCTCTATAGACTTCTATTGTCCTCCCAAGATGCGTAATATTACAGAAATTTCAAAATTGAGAAAGATCAATGAAAAATGGAGATGTGGTGGTAACTATGTAACTTTTTTATATATCACTGAGAGAAATGTTTAGGAAAGTTTACTTTAAATGTAAGAAAAATTACTATGTTCGATAGGAACTTTGGGACAGACTCGAATTATCATAAAATTTACTACAATTTATAGTAAAAATTGCTATGTACATAGTAAAAATTACTCAAAACATAGGAATTTTTATTATAAATTGTAGTAAATTTTATGATAATTTAAGTCTGTTCCACGATTACTATAAATATAGTAATTTTTGTTACAGCATTTTTCTCCGTGTAGGCTTTAACTTTTCGTAAATATCTGATAAAATTCTTATGAATTTTAGAAATAAAAAGAAGGCATAGTAGTTATATAATTAAAATAATTTTCGCCCACACGGGCGTAAAGTGCGTAGGTTCTATAAAGTTTGGTAGGAGTATGGGAGCTATTACGCCTGTTAGGCGTTAAGTAGTACTTTATGCCCGCTGACTGAATATTTTTAAGTAGTTACGAAAAGTTATATTATTCAGTCAAGTTAACTTATGGGTACTTGACTACAATAAATTGATTTCAGTACTTTCTTGTGTTTAATTTGTATAGAAGAATGAACAAATTTTAGTACATTTCTGAGAATAGTCATACAGTTGTTTCCGAGAGTTGTTTGCATTACTTGACTATCGATAATTGATTTCACAACTTTCATTTGTTTGATTTGCAATGAACAATTTGAATGTACTTACTTACGTATAATTTGTTCAGCATACAATGACTCAAAGAAGTAAAAGACTTTTTCACTGGCATTTATTTGATTTCTTTTAAAAAAACATAAATATTATTATTTTATAGATTATACAGAAAAAACGTCTGTACTTGCCTTATTTTATACTTTCGTAGAAAGTTTTATATTAACAATATTATTATTGGTACAGTCATGAAAAAAATTATTATCATTTGCAGAGTGCTTATTGAATAGATGAGATTCGAATAAATAAAAGTTATTTGTACAGTCATGAAAAAAATTCTTACCATTTGTAGAGAGTGGTTATTGAATATATGAGATCAGAATAAATAAAAGGACTATAGACAAATGGTGTGGATAGAATATATTTAAAAAATTAGTTTTTAAAGAACGTGTTGATTGTTTTGAAAAAATATTTAAGCTCTCATTAAAGTTTTTGGTACAGAGGGGAGAGAGAGGCAGGGAAGAGAGGGAGGGAGAGTTTAGTAAATAATGTTTGTTAAGTACAAACTATGTAGAATAGTAACCAAACTTATTCTTGCCTATAAGTTTTTACTTTTGTAAAATAATTTTTTAAAGAGATTTCATAACTTTTTAAGAGTAAAACTACACTGTAAATAATGTCTGTTAAGTATAAAACTACACTTTAATTGATTTCACAACTTTTTTGGGTTTGACTTTCAGTATCCGTGTGAAAGAAATTTATTTCGACTTTAGAACGCAAACATTTATTATTTATTCGTAGAATTCCTTTTCATAAAATAAAACGTAAATAATTTTTTAGAATATTGTATAGGTTTCGGAAAATAATTCTTATGGTTTACGAAAAAATTCTTATCGTTTGTAAAAGTTTTTGTAAAGTGATTGTAAAGGTTTTGGAAAAGAATTTCTCGTTGCTTGCAAAAGTTTGTAAAGGATTGTAGAAGTTTTGTAAAATAATTTATTAATGGATTTTTTAAAAGATATATAAATGGACCATTTTTTAAGATATTTTGTAGAGAAAATATAATAATGAATAATTTACAGATAGAAAATACTTTAAAAAATAGTTTCTAAAAGTGTTTATTATAATTGTTTAAAAAAACATTTAAGCTTTCAGTCAAGTTCTTTGTAGAGAGTTGGACAGTTGTTGAGAGCAAGATTGTTTGGATAAAAACATTCAACTTTTATTAGTATTTATTGTAGCTATCGCAAGGAATAAAAGAAAAAAGTACAAGTTCTCAGAATTACAATTCAAATCTCTATATCACCTGATTCTCTTGCTTTTATAAAACTTGAAGCTCAAAGTTGGCTGGGAAGTTGAGTTCTCATGTCAACTGCCATTTCCATAGCAGCAGGCAGTACAAAGTTTTTTAAAAACTATTCTTTCGCATCTATTTCTCTGAAATCACCTAATCCTCTAGTCTTTACAAAATGCGAAGCTCAAAGTTTGCCAAGTTAACTACCCTTACGTAATAGAACCTGATACTAAGTTTTTTTACAAAACACTCTTATGCATCCATTTGCTTTTGTTTTTTTGACAAATTATTATTACATTATTAAATTTGTGCTAAAATTTACCTTTAGCCTTTTATTGCACATTCTAAAGCTGGAACTCATTTCATTATTTTGATATCCACATATTTCTTTTTCATAATATTTTATCAAAGACTTGCAAGGGTACTAGATCTAATAATCATACTATTGCATCACAATCAGCTAGCAAATTAAAATGTTGGTTGCAGATTCAAAAAGTAGCCATTACAGTAATTTATATTATGGTTTCATGTACTGTATATTCACAGAACAAATGGCTCCTGTGAATCATTTGGTGCCCCTCACCATAAGCCAATCATTAATTACATTATTCTCAACACTTGGATTCGTTGAAGTTTTCACTAGAAACCACTTGAATTAATAATCTATCAGACACATCTTGTAAAATTAAAAACAAAAGTTTATGGACTAAGAATCATTGGGAGAAAAAAAGCTTTCTCGATATTCTTTTATAGTAGAAAGTATAAAACAGCTTAATTTAATAACTCATGATTGCCGCACACATCTTGTAAAATTAAAAACAATCAGTTTATGAACTATAATTACTGATAATAAAAGCTTTCTTAACATTCTTGTATACTTTTTCAAATAATTATCTGAATCTTGTGTAGAAAATTATTTACTGAGAAATCCTCTGAAACATTTTGACGTCTCCCTCCGTGAGAAAATTATAAAATTAGATTAACTGAGCACTTTTATTCATTGAAATTTTCACAACAATAACACATCATTTTGGCTTTTTTCTGTATTTTAATGTTCATTTGGCATAATCTTTTAATTGGTGTTTAATTGTTTAATTGGTATAAGTAAATATGTACAAGAGCACAGCACTAATATCGACTCAGTTCCTTTAAGTATAGACAAAAAATGCTTTTTTTTAACCAAGCCTCTAACGTCTGGCCAATATTTTAAATTCTGATTTTAAGTAGAGGTTCTAAATTTGTTATAAACACTTCATTTAACACATCATACTGCTACTTATTTTATTTATTATACAAAACATTTTATTATATCTGATCTGAAAACTTGCACTGACTTCACTATAATTATATTATAGATATGTCTTGAAAAATATTGTGTCGTAAATAATAATATATTTGCCCCATAGTAATATTGGTTTGGTTTTTCTATCTTGAGTAGTACGTGTCTGTTCTTGTATTAAAATAACTTTTTCTTGTTCATTAATAATAACTCCAAGGTCATGAGGGCACTCGTTCATTTTTGTTAATTCAAAATTAGATTTTTCAGACAGTACACAATTAGAACTCCTCAACATTATTGGATATAATTATATATATCTTCAAAATGACTCGAAAAGAATCTTCTGGTATAATATCTGTAAAAATAAAAAATCTCACAAAGTATCAAGTTTAAAAAAATGATTTTAGCCATTTAACATTTAGCTAGTAAGTACTTATCTAATCAAAATTATTTTCCCCATTGATTGATAGACGAATAGATCAATTTTTCTCATCACCAGTTGACAACTTGAGATCTTTCAAATACATAACTAATTAACTAACTCACGATATGATAACATTTGTAAAATGTATATCTATAAAATAATAGATAGATAAAAATTCTTCTTCTTAGATTGCTAAGAATAAGTTCTTAAGGCCATGTGATACTCAACAAAAATTGTGTTGGGTTCAGTCGATAATGTAGGTGGGTGCCAACTACTGTATATTAAACAGTAGATGGCGCTGAAGCTATACTTAATCTATGCGTAGAACTTTTAGTTCCAAGAACACTCACAGATGGCGTGCACTGAGAGCATTTTTTTAATAATATGGCCTCGTAACATTCGTAACTATTAACATGCGTATATTTCAATATTTCGGTATATAAGCATTGTAATAGTTAAGTCACCGAGTTCTTTTAAACAATTTCAATGTATTGCTGTAAATATAGACATTGTAATAGTTACAATCTGAGATTTTCCGTTTAAACTCTTCCTTATTAAAATATAATATGTAACAGTTACAATATTGTAGTTTCGAATTTAAACAGAAGATGTTGTTCTCTGAGTGCATAATATAAGCAACAATTTTTTTTCATAAAAAATTATGAAAATATTCATATCAAGTTTATACATTTTTTTCAAACAACAATTCTTATAAGTAAATTTTGCGAGAATAAGACGTTATACTTTATTTTTATGATAAATGATAAAGAAATTATTAAGGGCTGTAACAATTTCATTTGATTGTGGATCGATAAATGAAAAATACTCTTATAAATTACCATGCAAAATTATGAAAATGATCGGAGGTTGTAAATTGATAAAGAAATTATCAATTTCTGCAGTATTTTACGATAACATGCAATACCACAAACATAGTATTTGATTGCAGATCGATAAATAAAAAATACATATATAAATACCATGCAAAATTATAAAAACGATCTATGATTGCAAATTTATAAAGAAATTATCAATTACTGCAGTATTTTACGGTAACATGCCAGAACATGAAAATAATATTTGATTATAGAACAATAAATAAAAAATACTTATATAGATACCATGCTACATTATGAAAACGATCTATGATTGCAAATTTATAAAGAAATTATCAATTTTGGCAGTATTTTACGATAACATGCAATATCGTAAACATAGTATTTCATTATAGATCGATAAATCAAAAATACTTATATAAATACCATGTAACATTATGAAAACGATCTATGATTGCAAATTTATAAATAAATTATCGATTACTGCAGTATTTTACGATAACATGCAATATGATAAAAATAATATTTGATTATAGAACGATAAATGTTACTAATTATTATTATTAGTAATATCATTCATTACAAAAATAGAAGATGCAAATTTGTCAAAGGATACTCAGATTGCAAGTTGTAGTCATGTACTATACTTGTTCATAAAACAATGATATGGATCGAAATATCTAGATGCATTTACAATGTTATTTTCTTGTTAAATTGATGTTTATATTTAGCTCTGAGGTGATTTTCAATAATCAACACTCGAGTATAATGTCATTATTTGTTTCTTTTTCCGATTTTATTTTCTCTCCTCTTTTTAATTTTCTTTTCTTTTTCGTTTCTTTATTCATTTCATTATCTTTTCCTTTTAAATTTTCGTTTTCTTTTTCGTTTTTTTTCTTTTTTTTTTTAAATTTTTTTTCAATGTTTTCCTAGTACTTTGAAGTACTAAATGATATTAAGGACAACACAAGTTCTAACTACCTAATTACGTATACCAAAATAATACACATATAAGCCTAAATATTCACCACAGCTATATACATCATGCATTATTTTACCTTATCGTACAAGGTTATTAAAACTTATTTAAATTGTAATTTGAAAAATAAATAATCAGCAGTATTAAATAAAATCAAGCAAAGCTATAACTACTACATTTTATTGCATATGTACATGAATAACATGAAAAAGTATGCATTAATAATATTTTATTATTACTTTGTTGATTTCATTAATATTTCAATAATAGTAGGCAGAAAGTACCCAAGTGTGCGAGCGTGAAAACATTCCCTCACGCTCAGCTACTTTTTGACACGCTCGATCAGCTTGCGGGAATGTGACATTTTGCGAATGCCAATGTGTATATGAAAAAAAATTTTTCGCACAATAATGGGAAAATTACCACGCAATACTCGGATCATAAAGCCGTACTTAACAAACATAATCTGAAACTATATTAAAAGTAATCTAAATATAAGAAAGTAAAAAAATTCATGAATTTCTTCGAAATCCGTGTACAGGACATATTTTGTAAGGAGCCTGTGAAGACTTTTTGTGCAGAAAGTTTCTGCCGATGGACGATTTTAACATTAAATATAACCTAGTGAGCGAATTCACATGTAACTAAATTGTAATTACCAATTTATAATAGTAGAAACCATTTAATTTCTTAATTTCCGCGGAAGTCCGAGCGCGCGCCATTTTTTGTAAAGAATCTGTGAAGGGTTTTTGATAGCCGTACTTTTGGCTAACAACCTATTCCCAAATCAAGATGGACGTAATTAATGAATTTTATCATAATAGACAATTTCTAGACGTTTAAAGAATATTCTTCTGACGCATTTCCACGAAATCCGTGTGCGCGACATTTTTTGTAAAGAGCATGTGAAGCCTTTTTGTGTAGAAAGTTTCTGCCCATGGACGAGATAAAGATATAATATAAACTAATAACAAAATTTGCAATTGACTAACTAATTATTACAAATTTATAATAGTTGAAACCATGTAATTTCGCTATATTTGGCGGGAATACCAGCGCGCGACATTTTATGTAAAGAGTCTGCGAAGCGTTTTTGATGGCGGCACTTTGTGCTCCCAACCCATTTCCAGATCAAGATGGGCGTAATCAATGAATTTTATCATAATTTCAACGAAATCCGTGTGCGCGACATATTTTGTAAAGAGCATGTGAAGACTTTTGGTGTAGAAAGTATCTGCCCATGGACGATATAAAGATATAATATAAACTAATAACCAAATATGCATTTGACTCACTAATTATTACAAATTTATAATAGTTGAAACCATGTAGTTTCGCAATATTTGGCGGAAATACGAGCGCGCGACATTTTTTGTAAAGAGCCTGTGAAGGGTTTTTGTGCAGAAAGTTTCTGCCGATGGACTATTTTATCATTAAATATAACCTAGTAAGCGAATTCGCATGTAACTAAATTGTAAATACCAATTTATAATAGTTGAAAACATTTAATTTCTTAATATTCGGCGGAAATCCGCGCGCACGACATTTTTTTAAAAGGGTCTGTGAAGTATTTTTTATAGCCGCTCTTTTCGCTAACAACCCATTCCCAAATCAAGGTGGACGTAATCCATAAATTTTATCATAATTAACAATTTCTAGACGCTTTAACAATATTTTTTTGCCGGATTTCCACGAAATCCGTGTGCGCGACATTTTTTGTAAAGAGCATGTGAAGCCTTTTTGTGTAAAAAGTTTCTGCCGATGAACGATTTAAAGATTATATACAAACGAATAACTTAATTTGAGCTTAACTAATAATTACCAATTTATAATAGTTGAAACCATGTAATTGAGCAATATTTGGCGAAAATACGAGCAACGCCATTTTTTGTAAAGAGCCTGTGAAGGGTTTTTGTGCAGAAAGTTTCTGCCGATGGACTATTTTATCATTAAATATAACCTAGTAAGCGAATTCGCATGTAACTAAATTGTAAATACCAATTTATAATAGTTGAAAACATTTAATTTCTTAATATTCGGCGGAAATCCGCGCGCACGACATTTTTTTAAAAGGGTCTGTGAAGTATTTTTTATAGCCGCTCTTTTCGCTAACAACCCATTCCCAAATCAAGGTGGACGTAATCCATAAATTTTATCATAATTAACAATTTCTAGACGCTTTAACAATATTTTTTTGCCGGATTTCCACGAAATCCGTGTGCGCGACATTTTTTGTAAAGAGCATGTGAAGCCTTTTTGTGTAAAAAGTTTCTGCCGATGAACGATTTAAAGATTATATACAAACGAATAACTTAATTTGAGCTTAACTAATAATTACCAATTTATAATAGTTGAAACCATGTAATTGAGCAATATTTGGCGAAAATACGAGCAACGCCATTTTTTGTAAAGAGCCTGTGAAGGGGTTTTGTGCAGAAAGTTTTTGCCGATAGACGATTTTAACATTAAATATAACCTAGTAAGCGAATTCGCATGTAACTAAATTGTAAATACCAATTTATAATAGTTGAAAACATTTAATTTCT